>VZTG01004599.1:1265731-1414567 GCA_013397845.1 Melanocharis versteri
GCCGGGCGCTGCGCAGGGACGGCGCCTCGCCCGGGGCCCCGCCGTGCCCGCGGCAGCCTGCGGCCGCTCGGGGCTCTGCGCAGCGCCCGGCACTGCCCGCTCCGAGCCCGTGCTGCTCGCTCTTCACAGCGAGTCACACTTTTACACTGCCCACCTGTGAGGCCTCGGGCGCTGCCTCCTCCTCTCCACCTGAGACCAAATCCCCCCGCTCGGCTCGGGCAGGTGGCCAGGCAGTGCGCTGGGGCCCTTTGCCCTGCTCGCTGCGCTTGCCGTGAGCCCGGCTGCTCCCGTGAGCCCTCTGCCTGGCCCGTCAAGTAGGTGCAACAAGCGCTAACACAAACACCCCTTACACGTTTAAGGCCACTCGCAGCTTGTCTGGTCCTGCGAGACGCACGCAGTGGCTCCCTGCCCGGTGAAAGCAAGCCTGATGACCCACCGAAAGATTTTTCCAGTGGGCGATTTCGCTGCCCCGGTGAATCCTGTAAACATCACCCGGGCTGCACGTTGTTCCCCTCCAAACCCCGTTAAGCTCTTGTTTGCCTCGGTGCCTCCAGCACTGTGGAGATGGTGAGGTGTTCGCATGCTGTGGCTGCTGTTTGCTCTGCTGACCAGTGCCACTGCATTGTTTCCATGGGCTTCTCTGTTTTGTGTGGTGTATCCACTCTGCGCAGCAGGCAGCAAGCTCAAACCACCAGCTCTTTGTTCTTGGCACGTGGCATAATTAGCCCAATGGGATCCTGCCTCTTCTCTACTGGCAGAATGCAAATAAAAATAAAAGCGATAAGGCAATCTAACAGCAACAATGTGATGCTCTGTGAATCCTTATTTCAGAGATACTGAAACCAAATCCATCAAGCCAATCCTAAAATGAAGGAAGATCAGGAGGTCCCTTCTGAGGAGCAACATTCCTCAATTTCATGTATTCTGCTGTCCTGGCAGGAGGAGGACTAGCAAACCCATGCAGCTCAAGGCCCCAGCCCTCATTCCTGGGGGCAGCAAAAATCAGTTTGGCTTTTGTACTGAGACAGGTGTACAGTGGCCACCTTATTCTCTCCTAATAAGATGCCTCTTGGTCATCTTTCAGTGTCTGAAGACTGATTCCTTACTATGCCACCAGGCTTCGAAGAAAAGATTTTAAAAGGTCCTTTTCTGGGCTGTGCTTTATTCATTGCATTTAATTGACTTTAATTCTGGCATTTAGAGTCCCATCCAGACCAAACCTTTCCCTACAGCTCCCAATCATTTCCTCTGGTACCAGAATTAAACACATCCTTCTTCCCTTTTTCAGCAGTGGCACTCAGCAGCCTTCCCACTAGCATGTATTTTATCCTGCAGACACATTTTTTGTCAGGATGAGCATGTGGTTGTGTAATGGGCAGAGCCAGGCCACATAACAAGTCCTCCTTCATGCATGGATAGCGTGAGGTAGGAGGGGCCATGGGAGGAGGCTGCACCTGGAGAGCAGGTGTCACTTGCTGAGTGAGTGCCACGCACATTGGGTGCGGCACCCTGGGCTCAATGTCCTCCTCTGTGCCACCAGCAGGTGACTGCAGGCTCATCAGCTGGCATGAGGGCTTGGCTGGGGAGAGGGGATTGACGTGCAGGTGCTGAGGCAGAAGAGGGACAAGAAGGTGGAAGTGAAATGACTCGCTCTGCAAAGGGGTTTTTGTGGGTGTGGTCTCACCACCCCTATTTCTGCAGCTGTTCACAGCAACACCAGGCTATCCATGGCCTGCAAACTGTCTGATTCTGCTCAGACTCCTTTCTCATACAAAAAAAATTTGTAAGGCCAGTTGTTAGGGTCAAAGACAAGAACAAATTATGCATGAGAAATATTTGGGGCAATATCTGAAAACTCATTTACAAGCAGTCTTGGGGAGTATATCTTTCTGGAAATCAGCAGTACTCCAACATATCTTGTCAAGCAGAATCTACCTTCATTAAAAACACTTCTGTTCTCAAACAAAATATTAAAAGTACTTTTTCTTTACCCCTTCTCTCTCTGTAATAGGGTTTGCCTTTAATTCAAACATCTGCTCATGCTTATGCCTGTACTCTGTAAGCCAGAATGCTTACCTATAAAGACACAAGGCTCGGTGGGGCAGGTAAAATAGCATCTGCCTGTTCTTATATTTAATCTTCCTCATCTATGTGCTGACAGATTATCCAAGCCTACAGGTGCTGAGCATGTAGCTTGTTTCTGATTCTTACAAGAAGTGTCCTACTTTGAGGAAGGAAGCCTGGGCTCAAAATATTTCCCCTGAGGATTAGTGCAAAGGCCGTTTCTTAAAGAAAATGGGTTTTAAATAAAACGTGATTACAAGGTGCAGTGCAAATAGATTGTGCCAGCAGCTCTGGTGCCTGCATTCATTTGTGCCAGAGGCTTTGAGAATGGGATACGTGTTAGCAAGGGCAGTGTGGGAGTATATATGCATCAGTGATTGCATGCATAACTGGTTATGCTTGAGTGCCACCTGTATATGAACCAGTGAGTCTAAAAAAAGCATTAAGTCTATACCACTGCATTTGCTGGGAGAAGGGAATAGGTTTTGAAAGAGAGCTTCCAAAGTGCCTGAATTTTATTAGAAAGTCTGACGTGAATCATGCTCTTCTGAAGACTTGCAACAGGGACTTGGCAGCAGAGGTGAAACAGATCTACTGAGATGTTGCAGCTAAGCTGTGCACAGATGGCAGACTAAAAGCCCAAGTATAAACAGCATCTTTTACAGTGTACACATCAGGCTGGATTCTCAGCTAGTGATTAGACAAAAGTGCTTGTAAGAAAACACCCAGGCTGGAGAAACCCACCATTATGTGGCGTGTAAGGCCAAAAACCGAATACCATTTCAAAGGCAGCCAGAGACCAGCTGGGTCATTGAGTCAAGCAATCTGTTTTTGCCTTGGGCCATCTTCATTTCAAACACAACAACCATTCCCTGTCAAATGTATACTTTCTTTTTAGGAGGAATTAATCTCTGTACCGAATCAACTCCTGGCCTATTCTGTGGGTAAACAAGAGAAGTCTGCACAGGAGTCCAAGTCTTTGCGATGCAGCTTCATACAGGTTCTGATTCATTTGTACACAAGGTCTGTTTCCTCAGGCACAGGGGAATACTGATGCCCTGCACAGAGCTGGCTGGCTGTGCTTTTATGGCTGCTTGCAGCCTTGCCCAGGGTTGTGAGAAGCTGCACAGTCCCCACTGCTTTGCAATGAAAGGCACAAATATAGTATGGGTGGTTGCTAATTATGGGTGGCCGATAATGATGGAGGGAGCTACTGCTCCCTCATTCTCTGTTGGTAAACCCATGTATGGCTGGGTAGGGGCCATCCTGGAACAGTCAGATGCAAGCAAGAAAGTTTCCACCATTTTATGTACCAGCAGCTCTTCATGTCTCTGAAGCTGGGATGGAAGGTCTCAGGGTTGTTTGGCTGCAAGCTGCAGAGTGGAAGGGACCAAACTTCTTTTCTTTAGTCTTAGAGGATCTCTGAGAATAAAGGGTCTGAGGTTCAGCTGGCACAGGTTGCTGCCTAGTGTTGCATGCACCAGAAGGAGGAAATTAGCCTTTGGCATTAGGGAGAACAGAGAAACAGGAAGACACGTGGATTTCTAATGTTTGCATATCTATTTCCCTTAAAAAGTCTTTCAATTGGCCACACATTACTGTGACTCTAAGAGACGAAGGATTTCTTTGCTGATAGTGCCAAAACATGGAGTGGTACAGGTGATGTAGTGATGAGGGCTGTAATTATCAGTACAAGCTGCCTAACTTAAAAAAAAAGTGTTCTTTCAAAGTTGCTTTGACAAGGAGAAAATACTTCAAAAATAGAGCAAAGAATTGCTGGGCTTGGGAGGGTGTTTCTGTTTAAACTCCAAATTAAAAACAAAATAACCAAAAAACGTAGAGTTCATGGTTAGTGTCTCTTTGATAGCACAGCATAAAACAGAAAGAATGCAAAGCACGATTTAAAATTACAGATTTTGTCAAGTCTAATTTGAAGTGTGTTCATGGCACCGTAAGTGGAATCCTCTTTTATTTGCCCCAAGCTGTGATTTGCTATCAGATTAATGATATAGAAAGAACAATGGTTAGAGTGAACAACAATAAAAATGCAGTGGTTGCTGAAGCTTGTAGGGCAAGAGGGGACTATTTTAACTTATATTAGGGGAAGACATGTTTATGGAAAGGTATGTTTTCAGGACTAAAATATTTTTAATATTCTGCGCTTTAGGACCTCAAAGTGCACGGCAGCTTTGGTAAACTGATCTTATTTTCCTGATGACCAGTTGCCCTCCCCTGACTGAAATGAGAAATGCAGGCAATTGAAGTTTCCCAGAAGTTGGACTTGGATAAGCTGAAAGTAAACTGTTCTGCCAGAGGCACCATATAACTGGGAAGCAGATTTGTCCATAGTTGGGTTATTTTGGATCCTGGCATGGGTCCCTCCCAGCTGACTATTACAGAGGTGACTGCACTCCCAAACTTGGAATTTTGCAAGAAAATGTTGATCACCCCTCAATAAGTGCTGGAAAATCCAGCACACAGGGATGTGTCTTCCTAGGCACTAGATTTGGGACTATTGAGCTCCACATCTTTGTGATCTGTTAAGCAGTAGCAAGTACGGAAGCATGTGCCCTCTATATGTTGGATATCTTTGTG
Source organism: Melanocharis versteri (assembly GCA_013397845.1). Classification (NCBI taxonomy): domain Eukaryota; kingdom Metazoa; phylum Chordata; class Aves; order Passeriformes; family Melanocharitidae; genus Melanocharis; species Melanocharis versteri. The sequence goes on from VZTG01004599.1 coordinate 1,270,391, forward strand.
ACCCTTGAGATGAGAAATTTGCTAGAACAAATAATCAAGATTTACCATCCTGTGCTTTCCATAATTTCTCCCTTTAATAAAAAAGTCCTCATAGAAACAAATCTCGAAAGGTCTGTTAGCAGGTCACAGACGTAGATTGAGAAGAGTCCATGACTGATGCCATGGACTTGCTCATTTGAGGCAGATAAGAAAGAAAATGACTAGACGAGTTTCAGAAATGCATCCCACTCACTAAGGAGCTCTTGCTTATTTTGCTGAGCTTATGGGCATGCCTGGGCTAACAACATCCACCGTGGGACTTTGGGAAACTGGGTGGAACTAGGACTTAACCCAATTTTACGCTCATCCTTGTGCCTTTTACAGTCATCTTTGGTAACCAGAAATTAATTTCAAAGAGGTAGCATTCAGGCTCAGTCCTTTTAAACACCTGTAGATATGGATGAGCACCTGAAGAACTTGACTGTATTCCTGAGACTTCTATAGTAGACACCAAAATTTTTTTCTTCCTCTTATACAGCAGTATCCTGCTTCTTCAGGTGTGCTCTCTTTCCTTGGAGATACAAGGTGTTTTGTTTGTGTCTTTTGCAGGTGTGCTGATTTTGGCTGGGATAGAGTTAATTCCTTCACAGTTACTGTACGGGGCTGTGTTTTGGATCTGTGCTGAACACAGGGTTGATAATATAGAGATGTTTTTGTTATTGCTGAGCAGGGCTCACACAGAGCATGCTCAGTATATAAACTGTGGGGGGAAAGGGAGAAGAAGGGACATTTGGAGTGATGGTGTTTGTCTTCCCAAATAACCATTTGATGTGATAAGGCCCTGCTCTCTTTGAGGTGGCTGAACACCTGCCTGTCCATGGAAAGAACTGAATAAATTCCTTGTTTTAATTTATTTGTGTGCCTGGCTTTGTTTACTTTTTTAAATTAAACTGTCTTTATCTCAACCCATGAGTTTTCCAGCTTTTACCCTTTCAATTCTCCCCCCAATCCTGTTGGTGGGGAGTGAGCAAGCATCTATGCAGGGCTTGGTTGCTTGCTGGGGTTACTTTGAATCCCAGCCTCCTGTTCAGAGGGCAACAAGAACATCCACTGTCTTTCCAGGAACCAAGTACAATCTTGTTTCTAAAGGCAGATTGCTGGGGCACAGTAAGTTTCACCTATAAACTTCTTTTGATCTAATATTTACAGACTGAAGTGATATTCTGGATTTTATGTGCAGCTTTGCACTGTGAGGTTACAAAATGCCAAAGCAGTATGAGATTACTCCCCTCCCACAAGATTTGAGCTGTTTTGCTTCGTATCTTTCCATAACAGTATTTCTGAGGTTGGGCCACCTGGCTAAGTTTATGCATTTTTCTGCATGGTAGGAAGAAGGAGCCAGAGTGCTGATAAAATTGGTTTCCTCCTAAGTTCAAAACTTGAATGCAGAGTTGAATGCATCTGCCCTTGTCTTTCAAAGTATGAAGTAGAGAATTGGCACTAGAAAAACATGGGCACATCTGGATAGATCTATTACAATTCATTTCTGGCACCCATGTTGACCTGGACCAGCTTCATCTGATAGAAGGCTGAATAAAGGCTTTGAAACACTCATCTATATCTTGAAATTCCTTTTAACTTTCTTTTACATTGGATTGAGAGGAATGAACATTGCTGATCACTGTTGATCTGCATTGGGGGTGTTCCAGGAGAGATGCTCTTGCCTAGGCAGTATTATTTCCACACCCCACAGCTCCAGAGACTGGTGAGAAGTCCTCCTTTTGAGTCCAGTTAACATAAACACTTCAGAAAACCCGAGGAAGGAGAACCCAGTTCAAGGTCTGCCTGAGTAAATGAGAGCATTCAGGAGCTGGTACTGGCAAGCTGGGTATTTTCAGAGGGAATTGTGTGCAACACTGGCATGATTTACCTGCAGGAGCAAGGCGAGTGGAACAAACAATCCTATGACACTAATACCTCTTACATAAGCTCAGATCCACAAAAGTATTTAGAGACTTAATTCCCTTCAATTTCATTTATGATGGCATCCAAGTTCCTCATTGCTATGTTAAGCCATTTTAAACCTTGCATTGGAAAGAGTCTCTTTTACGCCTTTGCCTTGCTTTCTTTTCTCACACAGATGCACCTTTCAATGACCACGTGGCCAGTGAAGTGCCCAAATGCACCCCTGCATCACCTACTTAGGCACATAATGCTGCAGCAAACCACGCGGAGGAATTAAATCCTTGAGGGCCGCTGGCACCTTGCAATTAGTCATGAGTCTTTCTTCCACTTGGTGTCTCCCTTTAGTCTCAAATCTGGGGCTAGATCTCCAGCAGTGCTCTCCTGGGGACGAATATTTGTTACTTGCACCGTATAAAGCACCCCAGAGTTTCAGTGGTGCACCACGACTCCCCCGTGATTAGCAACATAGAGAACTCACAAAATGTGAGACTCCATTTCCCTCCCCTCCCAGCTGTATAGCTTTGCTGTATGCTTCCCATCAGTTTTAAACGTGTTTAGGAAATTCAAATACTTATTTTTGGTTACTGTTTTTCTTTGAGAAAGTAATATATTTGTTGTCTAATTTGATCTAAATTTTGTTACAGAGAGCTAGGGCTGGTTTGACTCACTCTATAATAAGTGCTGGAGAAGTTCATAGACATACAAGAGAAATGCAAAGTGTTGCTTTACTGAATTCATAAATAGTATTTTTTAAAGGGATAATTTCAAAATAACACCAAATAAGAGCACACTCTTTGCACTTTTGCAGAATCAGAAAGGGCAAGGGATATTCTAAACTTTCTTGATATTGTAGTAGAAAAATTTCAGGGAGGGAGGAGGTGATTTAAGCTTTTTTGCACAAGAACCCGATTTCTTTACAGTATATAAGAATTACTTGATAGGGAAATCCATAGGCTTAGATTCCTTCTCAATTTATGTATAGTGCAAGCCAGTTTTTCAGTGACAAAAGCTACACTGGAACTATCTGCTTTAAAGACTTCACATATTTGCAGCTACATGGAAAACACTGTGGCTCACAGCATAAATGTGCTAATGTGCTTGATTCACTCCTGTTTCTGGGCCTTTTCTGTTCTGCCAGTTCCTCTGAGATTAAATCTCTGAGAGAAAGTTGTCCAAATCTAATGTGTTTGGCAGTCCCCTCAAATAAAAGCTCCTTTCTCCAAAGACTGCTTGGTGTCTTGCTTAATTCTGATCTGGAGACCTGGAGACTAGACTCTCAGCTAGTATAAATGAGGGAAGTATACCACATAACAGCAGCTGAGGATCTGGAAAATAGTATCTACCAATAACGTCTTACTTCATGTGGGTTCTATCCAAATAATTCACTAGCCCTCCTGTGGGAGAACAAAGCACTGTATATTTCTTTTTACGAGCTGTTTTGCACATAAATGCTCTTTGCAGGCCTAGTACATCTTCACTGAAACCAGTGAGAGCAAGTTGGCAAAATCTGTGTGCAGCTTATTTTTAAATCCTTTTAAAATCACAGAGGAATGTTCATCAGATTGCAGCTCCCCAATGCAAAATAACTGCAAAGTGTGCCAGCGTTTTCTTAGAGCAGATCTGAGATAATATATCACCCTTTAGCTGTGCTTGCGTGGGATGAGCGGGGTATCCTGGACTTTCACGGCTGTGAGAGACCGAGTTTGGGTGAGGATGGACATGCCATCTAGCGGCTGCTTGTCCCGATTGCTTGGACAATCTTACCACAAATCATTAACAGGATCCCCGTTTGTCTCTGGAAAGTGGAAAAACAGACATCACGGAGTTTTATCTGAAAATCTTAAGTGGTCCATCTCTTCCCTATAGCACTAAGCTGGAAGATTTCTGTGTCAGGCTTCATCTGGTTAGCTGGATCTTCAACAACCAGTGTTTCTAATAGTCAATCAATCAGGGGTTTGTCCACCGTCCCTTCCTCTGACACAAGAAAAGGAGCTTCTCTCCCTCGCTGTGGGTGAAGGCTTCCTCTCCAGAAGATTTTGCCCTCTTCCACTTGCAGGACTTTCTCCGCCGTGCCCCATTTCACTCCTACCCTTCTGAGCTGTCTCAGCAGCTCCACTTAGTCTCTGGTGCAGGGGTGCCACAGGGGTGGTAGCACTGCAGAGGAGAGTCTGGAGCAGCTATAAACAACTCTTTAATTCTAGTCCTCATGCCAAAAACTGACTAAGGCTGCTATGAAAGGGATGTTAGATGTGGGAAAGCAATTTTCAACCCTCAGGATCCTGCTTGCCACCAGCAGAGTTTCCCCAGCGAGAAGAGGCAGAGAAGCATATTCCATGCTGTCTCTAGACACCCTCCACCGAGCCGGCACTGAGCAATCCCATACATCAGGCCAATATCAAATGCAACCACAGAGGAGGCTTTCCCTTATCTTTCAGGACAATTACCAAGCTATACATCACTTGAACAGTCTGGGAACTATGGGAGATTGTGGTTTCTGGTGAAACAGGAAGATCTTTCCATGGTTAGCACTAGCAATGAAATTTGTAGCCCGCCTCCATCTGGGCTGAGCCACGGGTGATCATTCTTGGAGATGAGCTTCTCTCAATGTCAAAGGGCAAATAAATAACTAACTATGTGTGAATGTGCGTTTCAAGGAAAAATCATGCTTTTTTTCCTTCTCCCTTCCTGCCCTTCATTTTGCCTTGGAGAAGTTATGGGTTTCCTCAGGTCCTCAGAGAGGTTGAAAACTGTCCAAAATTTGCTTCAGGAAAGTGAATCAGTTTGCAGTGTCTGCTCACCATCTGTGTGCCTTTAGGAGATTGTCACACTTTCGGCTGGCTTCATCCGTCTCTCTAATTCCTTGGTTACAGTCAAAACAGTTTTAAAAGTGTTCAGTTCCCACAGTGGGAAAGTAACTTGTATGCTGCCTGCTAGCATCACTTCACCCAGGAGCAGCTGACGCCTCTTGGAAAACTTTGAAAAGCAAATTTCTCTTCTGAGTCAGTTCTGCTGATGTAGCTTCTACTCTGAGAATTACTCTGCTCTCCTCTGTTTCTATATTTGTAAGGGCACTTGTATGAGAAGAGGATCCTGTTTTCTTGGAACGACAGGCTGCCTTCGGTGAAGTCATGAGCATCTGCAGCATTGGTTCACCCACTCTGAACGATCTGAACTGGTTGGTTTTCAGGCAGAAGGAGTCTGATATGATGAGCCATGGCTTTCTGGTCTGACATGTTTTGAATTATTATTCCTCCTCTGTTACATTTTTCATAGAAATGCCCCAAGCCACTGACAGACTTGGTTTAGCAATAAAGAAATAATCGTCTCCACAGCAGTTAATGGGATGCCAACAAAGATGCTATGTGGCTGAGTCATCTTCATGTTGCAATAGTGCTGCCCAGCTAGCCACCCTACGAGATTTAGCAGGCCCAGACTTTTCAGCTGGGGTAATTAATCTCTTGCAGTCTCTCTCAATAAGCTTCAGTAACTAGAGGGGTGAAAAAAATGCCATTTTCATTGCAGAAGACAACTGATGGTCTCACCACCTAAAGTGCTGACTGTCCCAATATGTATCTTCATTAAATTTGGCAGTCAGTAAGAAGGTTTGGAAAAAAACTGTCCTTTCATTGTCTGAGAGCTCAACGAACAATCCCATAGCACCCACTGATCTGTCCCTAAGCTCAGACTGTTGGCCCATGGCTGGATTTCTAGTGCGCATCATGGCAGCTAAAGAGGAGTTTGGTATCTAAATAACCATGGGGGATCAGGGCCAGGATTAAAAAGAGAGAAGAAGCAGGAGACCAAAGATCAGTTTACTGTGAATGAATGATTACACCTTACTGCTTGCCTGCTCTCTAGAGGGAAAATTGCATCCACCCTGCTGATGAGCAGCACCAGCCCTCTGCTGCTTCCATGTCATGAGCAGGAACAAGTGTCTCCACAGCTTTTCTTGCCTGTTCTCATCTTGCCACCTCTTGCTGTGATGTGAAAACTGTTTCACTTTGCTCAGTTGGGCCATCTATCTGTGCTGGATCCCTCTGCAGAGGGCAGAGCTTCAGTTGTCTCACTCTAAGTTCAGTGAGGCTCTCTGCATCCTGCTCAAGAGTGAATTGTCCAGGTTAACTGGGGTTCTCCTCACTCACCTCTTCTGTAGCATCATTTGTAGACTGGTTTTTAAGATATGACATAAAAAGGCAGCTACCAAGCCGTGTACAGATCTCAAACCCTTATGTCACCTACTGATAACTGGGGCCACTACCCGGAGTTGGACACAACTGAAAGGACAGGCAGCATGTTGTATCCTATGGTTCAACAACAGCACCATGCTCCAGACAGATTGGGTCCTTCCTAAGCAGCAGCAGTAGATACCTGGCCCTTTCCACCCTAAGGGTGACTGCAAGACTAGGAGAAGGGAAGGGGCCACTCCCTGGTGGCCCCAGGGGATGGCCTGATTTGTCCTGTCAGTGTAGAGGTCCAAGTGGACATTTACAGCACAGCTCCCCATAAGGGATTTATGGCTTGGCTCTGGCACTGTGGCAAGATGCTAAAAGCTATGAGTGTGGTATAAATTGGTTGGAGGAGAGGCACAAAGCCAGAGCTCCAAGAGCAACACGCAGGAGGTCTTGTTGACTTATGTGTGTGGCAAAATGATGGCTGAGGAGGCTGCTACCAGAAATGTGGGTATCACATGTGTTGCTGTGGTAGATGCAGCATGATGTAAACATTTAAGAGTTAAAGCTCTTAAAATGGTATTCTGTAAGCACAGGGTTGTTTCCGCTATAAAAGAGGCCGTGTCTCTTTTGCAGTACCAGAAAAAATAAGTGCACCCCTCCACTCCTATTTCACTTTGCCCTGATGTACACTAAGACAAAACCAGAAGAGAGTGGAGAGGGAGGCAGTAAAGAGGAAAAATATGTTTGCACTTCCAGCATGCGAAGATTTTTAACATTGCAGTTTCACTTGGACCTTGAAGCGCGCTGTCCACCCTAGCTGAAGGCCAGACACCTTCGGTGTGTTTGTCAGCGTTGGGCTGAGGAGGGAACATGAGTGTGTGGCATCAGCCAACTATATTTTTTTCCAAATTCCCTCTGCTGGCCTGAGGATTAGTGTGCCACAGCAGCATGATCCCAAAGCCTAGCAGGGCTCATGTGTGCTTCTTGGCTTTCCAGCACCTCATTTCAATGTGTACTGAGGGGCTGTGGTGATGGAGGGGAAGGCTCTGGTTATGACCCTGTTGAGGGCTGAGTGTTACCAGAGGTCATCACTGCTGTGTGAGAGAAGCCACTTGGGTTTCATCCAAACCTTAGACTCAACAACACTGAACCCATCACTACATCTGCTTGCACAGCTGCACAGCCCCTCACTGGCAGGCTCGGTGGAGAGAATAGTGCTGAAATATGGTGCAAGGACTGATGACACAGTGTCTTTTGTGGAGATAAAGGGAGGCTGGTCCCTTTCATCACTGCTTAAGCAATTGTTTCCGATGTCTTTGCCTTGCTTTTGTTCTGATCAGGGTGGAAGTTGGAGGCCCTAGTGGCTGCAGGACAGCCTTTGCCAGAAGATACAGCCCCCTGGATGGTTGGTGGACAGTTCTCACTCCCAGTTCAGTGGAAGGCAGCCCCACACTGGGGCATCTCCGTCTGCCTTGCCCATTCTAGAAAAGCCTGGTGTGCAGGGACTCCCCTGCTCCTGTCCATTGGCGTCTCCTGTGAAAAGAAGGGCCCTTCAGAGGGGTTTCTGCTTCTGGCTCAGGAAGTAAATGCAACACAAACCAGTGACATTTATTCCCATCTGACCCCCACAGCGGTCTTGTTCCTAAGCGGAGGCCCAGCTCTGCTGTTCCTCTGCATGCAGTATGGCAGCCAGGAGCTTGGCTGCCGAACATCAAAGTTAATTAGCATCCAAAAGCAAATAAATCAATCAATACATTCCCAGCCTCCTTAGAAAATCTCATTATTGGGAACCGACCCAGGCAGCGACTCCCAGGAAGAACTACAGAGGAAGAGATCCTCCAAAGCTGTAATTTTTAAGGTTGTACCACTTGGAGAATAATTACAACCAGCAAAACAATGTTCACATCTCACATTAATATAAAGTAATGACTGCATGCCTGTAGCCAGCTAACCACAGAACTGAGAAGAGACTGTCAACTCTTCTGCCCTGCCATAATACAAAGCATCTTGGAAATGCTAACAGCCACTGCACGCCAGCCCTTTGTCATCCCCCCTTCTTAAAGACACAGACTGAGAGCTGCTTCAGCCTCTGAATGCTGCTTGTACAGGAGATGTCGTCACCGATGAGTTTCCTTTCTGTCTAAACTAAAAATGAAAACGAATATGTTTATAATTTTCAGGGAAGCAGAATTTTAAGATAATTTCAGACATTTATAAGAGTTTTTGTTTCAGAAAAACACTGCTTCTGGTTTTGGAAATGTGTCAAATTTCAAAATACCATTTGTCTTCCTTCCTTTCTACATTATATTTGCTATCCTTTTTGCACTTCTTCCAAGTGTGAGTCCTGCATGTGTTTATGGTGAAGTGCAATGAAACAGTGGAAGCAAGAAGAACATAGAAATAAATGAAATGATAAAACAAATCAAATCAAATAGTATTTTTGAAACTCTAGCACAATTATTGTTATAGCTGGAAAAAATCTAATATGAAGTATTTTTCTATGGGAATCAAAATCAGAAATCACAGAGTATGAAATTATCTCCCTTTAGACTGAGATAAAAAGTGAATAAAATATGGCTAGAGTATTCTGGAGATCATGATCTAGAGAGGACACCTTTGTTGCTGGTAGCATATACTGAAGGGATTGTTACCAGATTATCTGCCATCAGAAGGAGACTTCTGTAAGTTTAGAGTCAATCCCTGCTTTTGGTAGTGGAGGAGGCTTATGTTGCCATCTTTATACGTCAAATTAATTAGCTGTCTTAAACAAAGTGTTTAGGGGGTCACACTATTTTATCACAAAATTCTTCTGCTCTGACTTGATTTGATTCTCTCAGGAGATCTTCCATGAGTGGTGCGGTCTACTTATGCTTCAGCACCCAGGTTCTCATGAAGGATTTTGGAAGATTTCCCTTTGCTCTCTCTCATCTATTGTGTTTTTAGAGCTATCAGGAGGACTAGTAACACAGTTGCTTAGTGGTTCTTAATGCTTAAACTAAATAAATAACAAAAGAAAGAAAAAGTCGAAGGGATGTGAGGGCAGAGATCGTGCCAAAATCCATGAAGTCAGCAGAGCTGGCAAGGGTTCATGAAAGATTAGAGAACCACCACTGTGGTTTTAATGGACTGGAGTAAATCTAGTGACAATATTATTTCAACAGCCTGGGTGCAAAGTTTTGCAAATGATGTTCTGCAAAACAGCCAGATCAGCAGCAATGGAGTCGTGGTTTTAATTTCCACTGACTGGACACCTGCTTTACCTTCAGGAAAGGATGAGCTGGAAGCTCTTTGTGTGCCTTTCGCCATCTATGGGCCCAAGCCCTGGCTTGAGAGAAGGCCAGCTAGCATCTTGAACTGCACAGACAGGAGTGTCCCACTTGGCAGCCACTGAGGACATTCCTTGGCTCATCTGCAGAGCTTAACACCAGAGGCGTTCGTGCTGTACTTGGGGCAGAGATTGCGGGACAAGACAACTTCTCTGCATCTCCTCAGTCCCTTTGCACCCTCCAAACAGCCCAAACTTGCCTCATGTCCTAGTGCAAAGCTGTCACCACGGGGCATGGGGAGGAAAACAGCTCACCCCTGTGCTGATCTGCTGGAACCCCCTGAGACGCCAAGGGGAGGGACCTGAAGGGGAAAAAGTGGCCTCAGAAATTGTACTTTCCCTCTGTGCCACTTTGAATCCACCCCCGGAGGTCTGTCAGCAGCTGACATGTGTAGGATAATCTTTATGCTTCTGCAATCCAGTTCAGGGTTGAAAAGCAAAATACAGAAGGTGTCATCAGCTCCCGGCTGGAGTCTCACCTTCTTCACTGGGGACAGTTGCAGCGAAGCAGGGATCCTGGCCCAAAAAAACAAAAAACAGAGGAAGGAGTTTCTGGGTGTCCTGTTCCTTCATGGCACTAGGCAAAAGGCAGTGAATCTCATTTATCTTCCAAGAATCTCAGAAAGCCTGGCAACTGCACCGACACCATCTCACTCCAACTGAGAACTAAAGAATTTCGCCGCAAGATCCATTCGAAACCCGCTTGAGCTTTCCAAGCCCACTGTTCCCTTGGGGCAGGGGAGGCGGGGAGAGAGGCTTGTGTTGATTAATATTAGAAGAAACTCCCCTGAAAGAATGATAGATCATGGCTTGGTGGCTCCAGAATCTTTTCTTGTTTCTGTCTTTGATGGGAGGAGGGGGAACTGGAAACAAAAGGCCTAGGAAGGGGGGAATGGAGGGAGGGGTGTGTTTTGAAATCTGCTTCCTTTTGGCCACGCTTGAACTTCCAAGAGCCTGGTTTTGACTGACATCCCTAGGAAATGGGAGAGAAAACTCCATGCTGAGCCGGCTCTCTGCCCAGCAGAGGAAGGAGGAGGCATCTGGCTCCAAGGAGCTGAAATAGATGCCTTTAATGTGTCTGTCAGCCAGCAGCACAGAGGTGCACTTGGGTTTTTCAGCTGGAGCACTCTTTTGCTGCAGGCTTCCAGGACCTCCTTGGGGTCCACTTACCTGGCTACTGCATCCACACTCACCTGGATGGCTCCAGGTGGAACAGTGGAGGAAGCCCAGACACAGAGCGGCTGTACATTCACAGCTAGAAAGCAGGGAATGGAGCCACTGTTGCAAAACCTGGCTTTGCCCTTCCTAGCAATCCTCTGTGCCGGTGCAGGAGCGGTGGCAGAGAACTGGGACTGCCATCCAAAGCATTTCAGAGACATCCAGTTCAAGAACATGGAGAGGAAGTGTGTTAATAAGGGTAACATCCATGCCATGCAGCTGCCCCCCTGCCTGCAACCCCAGGGGGCCATACACTGGCCCATATGTGGGGCACATGTCAGAACAGAGCATCACAGGAAAAAATGGGAAAACAGCCCTGAAAAGGGAGATCTGCTGCTTGTCTTGCATTGAGCTGGGATGGGAAGGTGGGAAGGGAGATAGGGAGAAATCAGGGTAAAAGCTGTCAGCATTATCTAAAGCTTGAAAACTGCTGGTGAGATTACAGAGGCATTTGCAGGATGGTTGTGCCAGGATGGATGCTCAGAACAACACATGGGAACATTGTCGTTCTGTCTCCAGAGAAGTTAGGGGGATATCTCCTGGGTGGGCACTCACAGAAAAACCACCTTGTATTTGTGAGTGGCTCCACAGCATCAAAACCACCTTTTTGCCTTCTAGTGCCTCTCACATCCATCCGCCTGGACATATCACTGACTTTGAATTTGCCCTTATGGCCAAGCCAAGTGCTTATTGCTGTTCTCTGTGTTAGATCTTTGGAGCTCTTTACCAACAACTAGGAGCTTCTAAAAGGCTCTTGCCTGTAGTCTCCAGTTTTCCCTGTTTCTCGGCAGAGGACTTTTGAGTTTTTCCCCAGCAGACCTGGAAGCCTGATGCCTTTTACTGCATCTTGAAACATTTAGTTGTTTACATCAGCTTTTGCTAACTAGATGTTTTTTCTGAAAGGAGGAAGAGAGGAGTTCCCATGTTTCCTTTACCACTGAGTTCTCATTCCATTAATTGATATTCATCACTAGGATATAGGAGGTTGGGCAATGGATCTGCCTTCCCATGTTTGTTGATGTGCCCATTTCTGATCATAAGTACTTTCCTAATGCTCACCCTAAGCAGTAGGGTCTAGCAAGCCATTAACAGAACATGTTCAAACCCTCTTAATGAAAAGTGAGGGAAAGCCAAGTGGACCAGATCTCGGATCTAGGGAACAAGGACAGTGTAAATGCTACTGCAGTTCGGCAGTTGGGGATCTTATTCACCTTTCTCAAGCCACAGAGGTGTTTTCTTGTCTCCTGCCAATGTAGTTTGGTTGAGCTTGTGTTTTATCATGGCAGTCACATGACACATTGTCATGATCACGAGACACATCAGGGTGACTTCAGGAAGCCTGTGATCTCTGTCACTTGTAACATAGGCTTTCTTTAGTTTAGGGGAAAACTGGTGCCAAATAAAAGGAATGAAGGTGGCTAATGGTGCAAGATGTTGATACTGGCAGCCTCCCTTCGTGCAGATGGCCTGCTGAAGTCCATAACGTGTTGGACCAAAGCCTCAGTTATATGTTACATTTAAATGCAGTTAACTGGCATTTGTGCAGCTGTTTTGGACTGGAGCAGGTGTCTCTGGACTGACGGTTTCTCTGTAAGTTCCTCTTTTCTCCTTGGGCTTGTCTTTTAGCATTGCATCTTCTCCAACACTGCTCAGGCCAGGCCATGCCAGCAAGGAAGATTTGCCCTTGCCGAGGAGGTAAAGGGAGTGCAAGTTCGACCGGCCTCCAGCCAAGAGCCACAGAGAGCAGAACTGACTCTGCCACGCTCTTGGGGAGCGGTGCATGGGCTTTCTGCAGAGCTCGCCCCTCTGCAAGCAAGAGCCTTGAGCCAGAGCCAACCGTGCTACATCCCCAGGCTTGTCTCCAGTTCCGCACGCTGCCTGTGATGAATAGTGAGCTTGGGGAAACCCACAAGGCTTTAGCTCCCCGTGTTTTAGCTCTCACGGCACTCTGAAATCCTGCCCTCACTGTTGAGAGACAGTAAGCTTGCACGCGTCCAGACAAGGACCATACAATGATAGATAATACCAATAAAGCCCTGAGCTGTTCTGGGGAGGGAAGGGTGATTTATCCCCAGCTGGACGGCTGGGCTGAGCAGAGCGGAGAGCAGAAATCCTACGGGAGCTGCGGGGCACACATCAAACCGCATGTCACAGCGTCCGCGACACCCGGGGCGCCAGTTCAAAGCTGTCACGTGCTGCGGCTGGAGACTTAAGGTGATGCCAAGCTAATGAGCAAACGAAACAATAAATAACCCCAGTGATCATTACACTCCCCTCCTTGGAGCTCGCCTGCTCCGGCCCTGGTGAGCCAGTGCTTCTCACACCCAATTACTCATGCTGAAGCCCCTCAAACGGAGCCCAGAGCAGGCTCAGCAAACCATTCATCTTTGCAGAGTAGAGCCCTTTCAAGTTTCTCTGCAGCAGCCGCTCTGTTTATTGTTAAGATGAGCACACAGTTTACACGAACTGTTCTTATTTATCTTTGACTTTTACCTTTTAGGTCATTTCTTTGCACGTCCGGCACTTACCGTGTTTCGACCAAACTTTTATTTATGTCCTGGGATTTGCTGTCTGAAACTCTCCAGCTCCCAGTGATGGAAAGGTGAGCTGAGCTCCTGACCGGGGCCTTTTCTCCAAGAGAACTGAAGTCCCTGAGGCAAATCACTCCTCTGGACAGAGATTTAGGAAGCTGCTGAAGGGAGGGGATGGGTGGGTTGTGTGTCAGGAGGGGGTGCTCGGATAAGTGCTAACAGCTGAGTTTTGCGTGACTTTGGGCTGAGGCCGAACATGCAGGCACGTTGGGAGAGAGGATGGATAAGTACATGTTTTAGGCATGATGGAGGCACTTTGGGAATTGTTTAGCTGTAGTATTTGCTTTGCAGACTGCTAAGATGCCTGAGGAGAGAACAGACCCAGGGATTGTCCCCAGTGGGCTTCACATGTTGACCACTGCTGCACGTAGTTATAATCTTTCCCAAATTCCAAGTCTTCCTCAACCATCACCACAGCCACTGCTACCCTGCCTGCAGTGACCATCTGTGCCCTGCTGCATCTGCCTGCTCTCTGCTACCAACCTCACTCCAAGCCTTGATCAGGGCACAAACTCTGTTGCTTTTCAGATGAGCCCTGTAACAGTGACATAGAGGCTAGGGCGTCCTTCCATGCCTTAGTGATGACGTATCCAAACCGTGAAGAGCTAGATTTGAATTCTTCTCAGATCCAGGAAATGGAAAGGTCTTTTATAATATCATTGTTTATGGTCAAAGGGCATAACTAGGGTGGGGTGTCACCAGACATGTTCCAGTTTACAAGAGCTGGAGATCTGCCTGGTGTGTGTTCACACAGGAGGACAAGATGCTGACACACAGGCTAAGGAAGGAGCACTGGGAGAAGATAACCTCTCCACCAAAGTAATCACTTGGAAAGACAGGGCAGAGTGTGGATTTCAGTGGAGCTGTCTCACAGACTCTGAGACCTTGAGGCAAAGAGCCAGACTCAACATGGCAGATCTGCTGGTACCATCACCTCTCCAGAGGGCTTGGAAGCAGCGGCAGCCAGAGGGATGGTGCTGGGCTGGCCGTGGGCTCTGTGTGGGCCTTCAGGCCTCTGTGTCCCTTTTGTGTAGCTGTGGGAGGCTGAGGGCAAACGGGCCTTGTCCCAGCCTCCCGCAGCTGCAGGAAAGGGAGCCGCAGACCTGCTGTTGGCTGCCACGTAGCGCAGTGGAAGAGGCAGCCCAGGAGGAGCCACTGCCCTTTGCAGCCACTTTGGTCTTTCTGTTGCAAAGGCACACGGCCTAAGCAAAAAGTCACACATTTAAATTTCGTTCCAGGGGTTAATAACTTCCGCAGTGATTAAAATGGAAAGAATTTTTTTAATTGCATAGTCCTTTTCACTGTTGCTTTCTCTGGCCTGGCCAGGAAAATAACTCTGGAATTTTTTCTGCTTCTTCCTACTCATGATCACCGAATTTTCTTTCTAGCTCTGTCACCAGTGTTATCACTTAGGTTAGCCAGTGCTTGTTTTTACCTTGGCTCTTTGACCCATGAGGTAGTTGAAGAGCCTTTGCATCTCACATGTCAAGTCATTACACGCCAGCAGAGTACTGTGAACACTCTCCATGAGTGGTACTAAAGAAACAGGATGTCTTCACAGCACCAAGAATATTTTCTCACCTGCAAGGGTCAGCATGCAGGTGTTTCAGTCCCAAGCTATGCCATTACAAAAGTGCTCAGAAATATGCAGGGGCAAAGTCTGCTTGGCATTACACTCATACAGCTCAGAAGAACCACTCAAGTTCTTCACAAGGCATATAGAGAGGGAGCAGGAACTGGGCCCACTCAAAAAGGAAAAATATCCTAATTTCTGGGGCCTGGTGGTAAAAGAATGGCCTCCCAGCCCAAGAAGTTACAGCAAACACTTGAAGTAAAGGAGAACAGTAACAGGAGAACTTCTATTTTTGAGAGGCCTTGCTGACCTGGGGAGTTATCAGACATAGCCTGGTTGTGTTCATGTCTTTCTTCCTTTCCCCTAGGGACCAGAAAGGGTTAAAAAACTCCTGTGATATAGGTCTGTGTTCACATTGAATCTACACCCATCATATATATATTGGCTTTTGAGAAGGGGGGGTGGTTTGCACATGTCACTGGCCATAACTCAGACTTTTATTATAATCGTGACCATATGGTTAATGGGACCTAATAAACCACTGTTGACCTGGACACTGTGTGCACAAATCTCTTTCTCTCTTTGCTTTTTCCCTTACTTGTCTGGGTGCACTATGCCAAGCAGCTGCAATTTAGCGACTCTAAAATGCCAGTTTTAGTGGTCCAGCAACTAGTTAGTTTAGAAAGAATAAAACATTACACTGTAGCCTGACGGATACAGGGACCAACTTTCCCCGGATGGCAGGGCAGCTGCTCAGTGCGTTGGACAGACATGAGCAGTGTCTGTGTGAAGGCTGGAACAGGAGACATGGCGGGGACATCAGGCAGGCCTGAGCACCAGAGGCCCTGGGTGTGCTCCAGTGATTGCTGTGGAATTAAATCCATGCTTCTCCTGGTGCAAAAAGACAAATGTTTAGCCAAGAATTTCAAAGAAACCTTGCGTTCTGGTTTTGGCAGAAAAAAAGGCTTCCACTTAATGGAAATTAGAACTGGGGGAAAAAAGCTATTAAATCCTCTCTCAAGCTTTTCTCTGGAAACCCAGCGAAGGACTGATGCAGGCCATGTCTTCTTCAACTCCTTATATAATCTAGTTTTAGAATTATCTAAATGATGGGCAGGTGACACCAGCCTTGGAAGGACATTTATTTTTGATCAGTGCCATGCTACCATCTCTCCCACTTTTAATAATGCTGCCTTGTCACCTGTCTGTCCCTGACTCTCCTGCTCAACCCTCTCCATCCCCAAAGAGGTATTGCAAACCCCCAGCAGGCACAGCTGGACATCTGCTCACCGGTATTGGTTACCTGAGCTGTGCTGCTCCTGGGGCTCTGCAGATAGCCCTTTACAAGACCTCACCACCCAGAAATTTCCCCAAGCTTGGTTTCATTGCATTGCTCCCAGGAATGCTGCTGCCAACTGATTCTACAGGTGGAGGCCTAGGACGAGAAGTTCCTTAGATTTCCTAGAGAGATGAACATATGTGCCTTGGAGGAATGAGTGATCTTGAAGCTATAGGTATTGAGGCATGTGGCTGACACATCAGGCTGAGCCAGGGTAGAGGTTTTGGTTCTTTCTTTTGATCTTGAGCTGAAACTTAATGTTTCTATTATTTGATTGGTGTTTTTATGATTACATGCACCTGCCAATAATGATATCCAGGCACACTTGTAGGTGGGGTGCTGTTGAAATTAAACTCTCTTTCTTCCCTAAAATGACTGTGTAAACACCAATATTGGCTCCTTGTGTCATGTTTAGAAAAGAGGGCTCCTGGTGCTGTATGACCCTTTTTGAGCCATTCAGAACAGACACAGAGGAAACCTATGCTGTTCTACTCTTCTGGCCATGTTTGCTCTTCTCTTCTCTTCTCTTCTCTTCTCTTCTCTTCTCTTCTCTTCTCTTCTCTTCTCTTCTCTTCTCTTCTCTTCTCTTCTCTTCTCTTCTCTTCTCTTCTCTTTTTTATTTTAAATGTTTGCCCGCTGTTTGTAAAATGTCATATCTTTGCCACATTATGCACTTACAGCTCTGTTTCTTCTGACCACATATAGTTCACATGGCTTCATTTAGGACCTGATCTGAAGGCTAGTGGTCACAGCTGGAGTCATTATGCTGTCTTTGATGGCTTTTGGAGCAGCCTGAGTAGATTTTGGTAGATCTTCAATCATGCTGGGTAGGTATAAACTGTTACTCTTCCCAGAGCTCTGTCTCTTCTGAAACTGGAGCATTTTCTTCCTAACCAGGGGCAGCCTTGGCACTTGGATAGCCATAGGAAGCATCAGAGAGAGATGGACATATAGACTGCACAGTGAGCCAGAAACATAAAAGGATATGTTTAAAAATGTAAGAGCCAAAGATCTTCATGATGGTTTGGCCTTCAACAAGTGAGATATGAGAGGTGAAACCTTCTGTGTCAAGAATAACCTGACCCCAAAATGGAGCCAGCCCTGGGACATCTCACCCTCCATTCCATCCCGCTCTTCACACAAAAAACAGCCTTCCCACCCCTTCCCATGGCAGCCTCCCCTGGCACCAACCTGCCCATTGCTGCAACCACACAAGTTCTGTCTGGCTAAGAGTTCATGGCTCTGGCTGGAGATCATGGTGGGGGCCCCAGTTCTTTTCCAGCAAGTTCCTGCAGGTCAGGTGCACTGGCTGATGTGGAAAAGCCGCCTCTGGGAGGGCAGCACCATATTTGCCCATGCTGGAGACCTTTTTCTCTATTCCTCAGCAAAAGCAGCCAAACACAGGTCTGCCCAGCAGTGCAGGCAGAAGCATCCACAGCTTGGAAAGTCTCACTTCAAGCAGGAGCCTTAGTGGGCAGTGCCAGCAAGCGAGGCAAGGGCCAGGCAATGACTGGGCAGCCTTGGGCAGTGCTAGGGGACGAGGGGCAACAGGGGCACCTTTACTGTCATTCCCATACGCTGTGTACAGACAGGAAACATCCAGCTCCACATGCATCTGTCCAACAAGCCCTTGCTTGAAAACCAGTCTGAGCAGAGCAAACAGTGGAGCAGCATGCATGGAGGCACAGCAGGATTTCAGCAGCAAAGCGCCGTCTGTCTAGCATCGCTTCGTCCCAAGGTAGGGTGTCACGCCTCGCCCTGCAAACAGAATGAGTGTTACTCCTCTGGGATGATTTCAGCCATGCCAGAGGCTGCCAGGCTCACAGGGAACAGTCCTTAGAGCAACTCATAACAGACAGATGACATGCCAAATGTCTCTGCCTGCAGGAGGGGAAGCGCAGGGCTCCCCATGCCCCACAGGAGGAGCGTGCCCAGAGGAGCAGGAGGCATGTGGTCTTCGCTCCGAAAATGCTGGCAGTGTTTACAAAGTCAGACACGTCAGCACAGTTACAGTCAGAGAAGTGAGTGCAAAACTGGCCTTGTTACTTCCCAGATCTGAGGGATACGAGGCAAAAACACACAGATGGTCAGCCACTTTCCATAATGAAACACGTCTTTATTGTCCCGAGGAAGCTGCATTTCACAACCTAAGCACTGAGGCTTGCTTCTTTTTTTATATATTTTATTTTCTCTGCAAACTGTGGGCAGTTTTGCCCCTTCCTTAAATCAAAAATTGTGGACGATAAAGACGTGTTTCATTACTGAGAGCTGGCCAAGCATCTGTGTGCAATGGACTTCATTTTCTTCTGTAGGTTGCTGGCACAAACATTCCCAGACAAAGCCAGAGAGGAAACTGAAGTGAATGCAGGGATCTGAGTACTCCCAAACTTGGGGAGAGTTCAGATTTTGTGGCTACTTCTTTCTGGTAATGCCCAACAGCCACATCCTGAACTTTAAATGATGTGGTGAAGTTTAGGCACAGACTGGCTTTTCCAGACTTGAAATACCTGGGTGCCCGTGCTGCTATGGTTCCCAGAAGAAGAACAAGCTCACAAGAAGTAGATACTGTCCTTCAAGGGATGACTAAATTTGTGCAAGGCTGCCTTGAGGAACTTATCTAGAAAACACATTATGCTAGTGATCCCATGTCCTTTGTTTTGTTTTGCTTTGTTTCTGTCCTCATTAGCAGGATTGCAGCCCTTACCTCTGTTTGTGTGTCTGGATCCATGACCCTGGCAGGGCTCGTGAGCACTAGTTTGGGAACATCTTCCCATGAGCTGGGCCTGAGGTCCTCCTTACCAGCAAGGAGGGGATGTGATGTGATGTTCAGTCCCCACGACTGCCATTCGTGAGGCTCTAGGATCTGGCTAGGATCCTGCCTGTACAGCAGAAACTATGCTGTCCTGCTCTGATTTACACTCCTGACAGAATACTTAACAAATGCAATGCTTTAAAGCATTACCGTATTCACCTTGGGACGAATCCATTCAGAGACACAGTACAAAGCACATGGTTGTGATGACAGCTCTGGGACCAGGATCTATTTGTCCCCAGTGCAATGGGGTTATTCCTGCAAGCATATATTTTGTGAGAAGTAGTTGGCTTTAATGATGCTTAAACAGCCCCCCCAGTTCTCTTTCAGGAGAGACAGAACGACTAACAAATAAAAATAGAGGAAGAAGAAAAGGAGAGGGCCCCAAGAAAAAGACAAGTCATTTGTACCACAAGTAAAAGTATGAGGCTCTTGACCAGACACCTGAATAATTAGAAGCATGTTTTTAAAAGCTTCCCTATCTGCATAATTTGTTACTGGCCTATGGAGGGTTCCCAAAGACAATAAAGTCTGGGAGGGGAGCAGCCGAATGGGATTCTTGAGAGCCATGATTTTTGCTGTAGGCTTGCTGTGGGAGCCAGGACTGAGCCAGGATATGTGCTTTCCCATGCTGAGGCATGGACATGGGACTCAGGCTGCTTGCTTGGTGAGGCTGAATTGATTCATGTGTGTGGGGACAGTTTTACACTGGAGGTAGACCCCTGGCTTAATTTCTTCTTGCTCATAACCCAAGTCTTGGTCCTAGTTTACTTGGTCTTGGTTTCAAAATCTGCTTTGCCTTAGAGTTAGGAGCCAGCCAGCACACCAGTGCCAATTCAGTCCAACTCATACTGCACAAGGAAAGGCTGATAAGACACATTTCCACACTGTGTCACCGCAGCATGACTCCCTCTGCATGAGATATCTCTCTTGGTGCTCAAAATACAGCTTTTAATGGACAATTCAGGCATACTATTGTTTAACCTACACAACTAAAACCAAAGATAATTGAGTCACTAGTGGAAACTAGATATTAAGCACTTTTACTAGGCTCTTGGAAATATAAATATATTTCCAAACAATAAATAAATATAAATATATCCCCTAAATATAGCAAATGCTTACAAAATACAGAACATGCACATTCTAAATCTATATAGCTCATCTTCTCTGCTATTTAAATCTCACCTTTAGCTTCTTAAGTTGCAAGGACAACCAAGGAAATTAACTAGCGAATCCCTTGACTGTCCTTGCCTAAAGCACATGGCTTTCAGGGAACCTGACCATCACAGAGTCTTTGGGTTCTTCTCCTTAGGGTGTGTTTGAGAATGAAAAAACCCTTTGTGAATTCACTGTCCTGTTGACAGTTTTGTTAAAAATCCAAGTGATTTCTGGTGGCAGATTTGAAGAGCAGCTGGTGTCTTGGCTGGGCACAATGCAGAGCTGAAACTGCACTAAAATGCTCTGGTTGCCCTTTGGAGGAGCCAAACACAGGAGGCATGAAGAGCCTGGACTCCTGGCTTGGCTTGGCCAGGCTAGGGACTTGTTGGTAGATGTTGGCAGAGAGGAATGAAGTAGCAAAAAGCTATAATGCAGTTGAGCATTGATCTGTGTAAGAGGCCCAGCCTGTGATCTCAGGGAAGTGGTTATATCTCTTAGGAAGTAAAACAAGAACAAAAAACATGCTCCCAGTTTACTTCTGTGCTGTTCTCCCCTGTCCCACCTCCTGCTACATCGTAAGATGTCTGTATGGCAGCGCATGGACTGTTGTTTGCAGCATATCTGCCACAGCTCTCTACACCTATGGTTCCCTCCCAGGTATTAGGCTTCAGGGCAGGACAGCACCTGCCAGATGGGTGACCAGAGCCCTCCGTGGTCTTGTACAGCAGGTGCGTAAGGCTCTGCTGTCAATTCTTCTCTGTTGCTGAGTATGGCAGAAGACCACAGCTGTATGTGCAGAAGACCACCGCTGTCTGTGCGCACGATGCTACACGAATTGCTGTGTAGCCACCACGGGGCACAGAGTGACATCTTGTGAAGTGCTGCTTCTTAAGCTGCAACTCGAAGGCAGCTGTAACCTGCAGCTAGAGCCAGAAAAAACACTTAGTTCTCGCAGCAGACATTTCCATGCTCTTTTTCTTCTTAGAAACATGTAGAGGAGATACAGTGTGAAAAAGACAGCTCTGCTTGCTTTGACCAACAGCTTCCCATTTGTCAGAGCTTGCTGGGAGAACTAGAGGAGTTCAAGAAACACCCCATGATTGGCAACATGGCATTATCTGTACCCACAGCTTGACATTCGCCTTCTTGTCACAGTCAGAAGCTCAGAGTGTCACAGAGAGAAGTTGTGGTGGAAAACGTTGTTGATAAATGGTCTTCCTCTGAAGTCCTAAGCAGACAGAGTGTTCCTGAGTGAAAACCATAAAGAAAGCCCTTTTTCCACTGCTAAGCTGATAATCAAGCATGCTGAGAGTCAAGCCTTTTGTGGGTGATTCATGGCTCTGGGGTCACACAGGTTAGAGCTTCTCATCTGAAGGGGATTAGGTGTTTCCAAGGAAGCACAGTTCTTCAGTGCCTCCAGCATATCCTTGAAGTTTTTGGAGCCTCAGACCCGCTTAAGACCTCCCTCATTACTCTGTCTCATCACATGAGAAGTCCATCACAGCTTTGGCAGAAGTTATGGAGGGTGTTTGGTGTGGGACACATGAAAGGAAATCCTTTGAAGGGTGCTAGTTCCTTCCAATAAATCCAAATACATCTGGGTGCAGGGGAAGCCAGGCCAGCTCCTGGGAGTCTCCTTGGTGTCCACTTAATATGTTCATCCATCTGATAGTCTGTCAACAGAGCATGTTCCCCACCTGGTGCTCTCTGAGTGCCCCATGCTCTGCTGCACAACTGCACCTTCCACCCTGCTCACTGCACAGCAGCACAGACGTCTGTTTGTGTGGGGAGGACTGGCTGCGACATCACACACATCCCGTGTGGTGAAGACACAGGGAAAGACAAACCTCCTGTGGATAACACACGCAAGGCTGGCTGCTTCACTGGTGAGAACAGGCTCTCATGAGGCTGCTGGGGACAGGGCTGGAGCGGGCTCCGTTGGCCCTTGTTTGCCTCCTTCCAAACTCTCTCCTTCTGCTCCTCTCTCCCTTCCGACATCAAACACTTCTCTCCTAGCAAGGTGTTTTCTGATGCCTTGCATTAAGTTCGCAGTGTAAAATTAGAATGTACTGGGCCACTACAAGATGCCGAGGTTGTTAAAGCTGTGTGTGCGCATGCACATGTGTGTGTACGTGTGTGTTTAATGCAGGGCTTTACAAAACTATCAAGCACTCTTTAAAGTACCATAAAATTTAATGCTCAGTAGGGAAGCCTAAACAAATGAAGCTGCACTATAAAATGTTTAGTGTTTCTATCGCTTTCACTTTGAACATGAAGACTTGCTGCAAATCACAAGAGGGATTTCTCTGTCATTTTCTCTTTCTTATCCTTTCTTCCTTTGCCTTTTTTTTCTTCTGGATTCCCAATTCCCTGAGAATTTACCATGGATTTTGTTCAGGAGTACCTCCAACTCCCTGTGTGCTCGATTCCAAAAGTGTGGCTGTCTGCCACTGAAGGGAGCTGCCCGTTCTCTGATTGTTCCTTGGCAAATATATAGTTGAGACTAAAAGAAAAGAGCACTACTCTTTCATTTACCCCAAAAGCCACTACATTTAATTATCTTACCATGTAAAGTGGCTGCCAAAAGTGCCTTGTGCAACTCTTATCCTTGGCCCGCTGAGATTTTGTCTGCTTTTGTTGTGACTTCAAACACAGATCTCAAAGCATAATCAGTAGAGAGCCAAAGTGTGCCCTGAGGTCTCCTGAGGCACAGGTGATGGGCATGTTTTGCACAGTGGAGACACCCAAGTGGCATATTGTTGTTATTGTCAATGAACTCAACCATTGTATGATTCCCTCCTGAGCTGCACATCTCTCAAACCCTCTCTTTAAAGTAAGGCAAGACATGAGCAGGTGGGGTGTCCCTGCTGCTGTGGGAGCACATCTCAGCTAACCCTCATGGAACAACATAGTCAACTACTGGTGAATAAAACTAGGCAGTACATTGCTAGTTTCAGAGGCAGTGGGGATTAGGTATAACCTCTTGTACCCCAGTCGAACAGTACCAGATTATTCTCATCCTCATGGTCCTCACCTGTTCTCCAATGGTGACAATATTTGCCACCACCTGGCATAAAATTTTCAGCTCACTGGTTGTGGTTTGTGACATTTGGCTTCTCAGGACTGAGTTGCAGGATGAGTTTGGGAGGGAAGAGCAGGACAGGCTTCTAGCTGGCATGGCTGTGTTTCCACCAACAGGCAATGGAAGCATGAATAAAAAGCAGTAAAGACTGTGAGGTGTTGTCTCCACCTCTTCTGGACTATGCCACAATATTATGTAAATGTATGGTTTTAATTCTGTCCACACTATGATCCCTCTGGAGAGAAGATGTAGCCAGTTGCCTTTGTTCAAATAATTTTTCCAGGTGAAAGGCTCCAGATTGCCCAGGAAATTGAATGGCTTCTCTCTTTCTAGACCCGAAAGAAGCCATAGCTCATGGCTTTTCCTGTTAATTCAGCCGTGTACTTCTCTCTCATCAAGGGAACATTGCAAGGTCACAGCCTTTCGTCCTGACTGGAACCCAGGAAAGTAGGGATTGAATCTTGGGCATATCCTAACACTCCTGGATTTGGACACAAGTGGAAGGAACTCTTCTGTTTTCTAGTTTACCTTCCATCTGCCCTGGGGCCTGAACTTAACTGCAGGTTTCAGCATGAGAAGAGGCATGAAGTTCCAATGTGCACATCTGGAATTAAGAGCTGAAAATTTGGCTCGGTGCTGATAACGCTTTATTGACAGGAGATGAAAGTCTTGATTCCAATAACTTTCTGAGCTCCAGTTCCCACTGCTTTACGAGGTGTTACACACTTTGGTACCTTTGAGAGAGAGTTTGCTTCCCCTCCTTCTCTCCCACATCTTTATTGCTTCTGTTCCACAGACTCAAGTCATTAAAGTCTGAAACGCTTCAGCCCAAGAGGGCACGGAAACCTCCTTTTCCTGAGCCACAGTGAGGAAATGTCAGCAACCAGGTTGTCTGAGAGGGATGGGCATGACAGACCCTGAGGCCAGAGCACTCCCAGGCTCCTGGCATCAGTCAGGCAGAGCTCGGCACTAATGGCTCAGGTCAAACACCATTTGCAAAGAGGGCAGGCACCTATGATCCATACTCAGTTCATCTTCCTTCCTCTGCCTGACGCATGGCACCAGCACAGGAACTCCCACACTACCTAAAGAGGGCTCAGAGTGTCTGTGTGTGTGTTGGGGTGCAGGGTGGCGTCAAAGCAAAAGCAGAGGAGGGAAAGATAAACCAAATACTGCAGGAGGTATGGTATGACTGCCATTGCCACGTGTTCCTACACCAGCAACACAGGGCACAAGGCAGGACTCATAACTGGGACCTTATCCAGCATTGAGAAGCAAATTGACCTCAGAAGGCTTCAAGTCAGAGGGATGCCAGCCACTTCCATCAAACCTGTCCTATAAAGCCCAAGTCATCTACATCCATTGGGCTTTGGAAAACCAAGGCAGTATCTGTGTTCTTGTTTCCCTTTGAGCTGACCCAAGTTACCATTCTTCTCCGTGCTCTAGCCGTGCATTAGGCTACCTGGTCATTTACGACTCACTCCTACTGCCGGAAACAAGATCTAATAAGAGTCAGCTGCTGTAAGGGACCCCAGACCCTAAATCAGTTCTGCATTAGCAGCAAAGGCTCCATGAAGGAAAAGTCAAAGGCTGCAGGCCATTATAATTATAACTGTCAAAATATAACATTGCTCAAATTGGGAAATATTTTATAAAGGTTTTTTTTGTGTGTGCATGTGTGTGCAGAAAATCTCTTCTTGCCTACAGAAAGGCTTCTGCGTTTGTATTTTTTTCTTCCTTATGTTAATTTATTTTCTAACAAATACTAGCTCTCCTTAAAATTCTTGCCTGTGCATTTCTGGACAATTTCAAATTTTCTTTGGAAAGGAAAATGTCTTAACAAATGAAGTTTGGGGTTTTCAGCCAAAAGTAAGGCATTTTTCCTGAAGAAAAAATTGCGGTGGGAACTTTAGTGAGCTATCGAAAGTCACTCTTCAGTTTTTAGAGTCAATGTTTTCAGTTACTCGTCATCAAAGCTTGCTGTAAGGGCATCATAGAATCTGTAGTCTTATCCCAGAGTAGAGGGATATCCCATCTGTAGAGCTGAGTGTGGACATGAAGAACTCTCACTGCAGCTCCCAATAGGTAAGGCAATGACATATACATAAGCCAGAAAAAGATAAATATTTTCAATGCTAACAACAATTCAGATGAAATTTTTACATTTTTAGTGTTAAAAACACCCCACACTTTCAGCTCAGCTGTAACTGCAGCTCTGTGATGGCACGATTAAGGCTCCTGTAGTCACTGCAGGTACTGTTCTCCCTGCAAGAAGCTGCTGCAGTATTTATCACAACACTGGGGTTATAAACTAGTGTTAACTAAAAGCTGTCCCTAAGGGTGGGTAAATTGTGATCCAGAAACCTTGTTCATTTGCTGTCTCTTGCTCATCTCTTTATCTGATTGTGCCAAACTGTGTAGGAGGAAATGGTGGCTGAAGCTGCAAGGTTCCTCTGACCTTCCCCCTTACTGCTGAGCCTCTTGTCCTGTATGATACCCATCCATAGCCCTTCACAGACCAGCACTTCTGAAGCCCACAGGAAAGGAGGCATTTTAAAGTGGCAAAAAATCCCCACTTTCCTGGCTGGGTTGAGAAATGAGAGCCCTTCAGCAGTTTGCTCGGATGCTGCTTATCTGCAGGTCTCCCCTGTCTGACTTGAATACCCTTTTTGTCTTTGGTGATTTCTTCTCCCTGCAGAAGAAAGGAAGAATTAAGCCTTCAGCAAGCTAACCTTTTTCTCCAAGTCTTGCTGACAGCCCAAGGCCCCTCAATAGCTGCAGGCTGCTCCTACCTATTCCCATGAGGTCAAGTCCAACAGTGCAAGACTGTCACAAAAACCTTCTTAGGGAAAGTTTCCCTTTCTTAGAAGGTACAAGGTTTCTTCCCAGTTAACACTGTCCTGATGCATTCAGGCAGTAGATGTCAGCTCTTTGCTTCTTCAAATGCTTTCTCAGAGAGTTGGGTGCCTTCAGTTTTACACCAAATATCAAAGAACAGCTCAAAATCTGGGAAATTCTTGAGTGCTCTCTTGAAAAGATCCCCAGAGAGCCTGAGAGTGGAATCCTTTCCCTGCCTTCAGATTTTATTTTATGTTTATAGGAAGCCTTTTGCTCTTTGCTGGACCTGAATTGTCTCTGGTCTGTCAGCCACATGGTGCAGATGTCTGCATCTCCTTCCCTGCCAGCATTCTCCCAGTCATTATTCCCAAAACCTGATCTCCTTGTCTGAGCCTCCATGTGTTAAGGAACCCTTTGGGACTACATGATTATTTCCTTCTGCCTGTTGTGTATCCCCTGACGGCTAGTTTGGTGAAAGCCAAGCTTTGACCACAGTCTTAGAACCAGTTCATCTTGAATAGAGAAGTGCCATTACATGGAGTTGCAGTCCTTTTCACTAAAAAGATCTTTCACCAGCCTCAAAAAAAGCCCAACCAAAAAAAAAAAAAAAAACAAACACAAAACACAAACACAAACCACTAAACAAAAAACCAACCAACCAACCAACCAATAGAAAAACAGAGAAAGGTGTTGACTTTTGAATTTCTGCACATCATAGAAAGTGCATCTGTTTACTTTCTGTTCAAAATTACTTTAAAATTTGAATAAGGAAAAGAGCAATGAGGACAAAACCCCAAAATTGGAGTGTGTGTAAGCCACTAAGGTATGTGTATGTACTAAACTGGGGTCCCCTGACTGAAGCCCCTGGCTTCCCACCAGGTAAGTCATCTACAGACCCTGCTGTGAAATGTTGTGTCCTCCATCGCCTGAAAAGAGAAGCCTGAGGGAGTACAGGACAAGGGCCTAAACAATAATGGTTGGCCTGGGTTAGTCACCAAATCTTCCATTTCTAGAATGGAAGAGATTTAGAAAAAAACAGCTAGTGACAGGATCAAAAAACCGAGAGGTATTTCTTCATCCAGCCTAGAGTTAAGCCATGGAATTGTTTGTCACAGGATGTTTGGATATAAATAATATACTTACTAGAGGGTAAATTAAAGGGGAAGGAGTCATTTAGAGCTGTTAAACACAAGGATATTAAATTGCTGGAAGTCTGGAAATACGTGCTTGAAATCTGCCTTGTTTGTCCTTTCTTAAGCATCCATTATGCAGGTCTCAGAGGGACCAGAATAGATGAACCTTTGGTCAGCTGCTGTGTTGAAGGGCCACACGGTCCTGTGTATATTTAGATTATTTGCATTTCAGCCCACATTACTCCTTTAGAGGGCCTTACTTCTATCCAAAACTTATTGCTTTCCCTTCCCTTGCCAGCCCTGGCTTTCTGCTGGCTATTGAGGCAGCAACAGATACCTGTGTGTCTGCCCGGATGGCCAACAGAAGATGTTAAGCCTTTCCCACCATAATCCTCTGAGGTGAAAGTGAGGGATACAAAGTCGAGCGTGCTGCACCTCTGCCGCAGCTGTCTGCGATCTCCTGCTCCCCTTTGACAGATGGGAAATACCCTGAAGCAAAATTGAGAGGAGCCCTGTTTATTTTGGGACTGCAGATTACTGTCAAACATGAAGAGAGACAACTATTTCCATTGTGGAAAATGTGGTATTAGTGAATGAGCAGTTCCCTCCACCTCGCCTTTGTGTTTTGCTTTTCTCTAAGGAAGGTTTCCTTTCTTTTTGCAGCACAGGCTTGAATTAAGTGGGCAGAGAAGAATTTAAATACAAATATTTGTAAACGAAGTGGTTTTCCCGAACAAAGTAGATCCAGATGACAGTCTGCCGGCTGCAGCGTCGCGGTGCCTGTCACACCACTGCCCCTTTGTTCGGCAGCTGGGTACCAGAGGAGGCATCCCAAGGGGCACAGCCAGGCCAACAGGCAGCACCCACTGCTGGGGGATGGCAGTGGGAGAGCCCACTCGGAGTGTGCCCAGTGGCAGGGTGGGGGAGACAGGGCATTTTTGGCTGCTGTCAATCTTACACAAGTTGTATTGCAAGTACCACTGCCAGGCCTTAAGACCATGAGGACTGTGGTAAAGCTGATGATAGTTAGAGAGTCTGAAGGTGCAGAAGATGCTGTGAAGGTGCTGAAGAAGACCTTGCTGGTGTCTGATGGGTTTGTCAGGGGTCCAGTAGACCCTGGCAGTAGTGCAGGAACATGAGGATGAGCAGCCTCAGAGGCAGCATGAGCTCTAAAGAGCTCTCATAGTTCATCAGGTCAGGAGAGCAGGGCAAGAATTTTCTTGTGTAATCTTTTCTTGCCAGAAAAAAAATTGTTTGCCATATCCTAAACCATCTGAGGGATTTGGTAAAAGCTTAATTAGGAAAAGTTTCTCATGTCTCAGAAGGTCAAAACTGAGGTGGGTGTGCTCTCTTGAGAATGCCAGCAGCTAAAGCCTTCTCTGGTACCATAGGTGATGCAGACCCAGACCCCTTGCTTAGTGTATATGTACAAAGTCCCCACCTGTATCTAAACCTTGACGAATGGATATTTGTGTTTGCATTGTTTTTCGTGGAAAAGCTTCAAACAAGCTCTAATCCATCCTGAAGAGAACACAGAAGAAAAACACTGGAAGTACAGGATGGCAAATGCACTTTTTGCCCCTCAGTATGAATTATTATCCCAAGATTGTACTTGCTAACATAATTTCTGCCTCATGTTGCTCAGCTCCCACAGCTCACCTCTGCAGTCACGGGCTCTGACCAGTGTAGGTTCGCAGGGCAGTGCTGCACCCTTCAGCTGCTGCTGAGCTGCATGTGCCAAATGCCAGGACAGTGCCACGTTCAGCTCTGCTAGATGTTATTTTTAATTCTTAATAGTGTTCTGAGGCTTTTGTTACTTTCCATTGTTCATTTTCGGGGGAACTGTACTGCCAAGGTAGGTTCACTTGTTTTGGCTTTTTCTGCAAAGGCCTGAAATGTCTTTTTTCTATTTGTTCTCCAAAATAAAACATCTCTGCAAATGGCACATATCAGATTTTCACCCTCCCTGTGTCTTAACCACAAATGTCTGACTCCTGACAGCTTCTCTACTGTTAACTTGGTCTTTCTGCAGTGGCTGCTCACACTCTCTTGTCTGTCTGTACAGCTGTGGCAGGACTTGATGAGAAGGAAGGAAGACAAACTCCTGGTACAGAATACCTGCATGCAACAGCCCTCCAGGTCATCAAGATGGCCATCCCCATCCACAGGGAGGCTGATCCTGGACCCTCTCCCCCAATCCCCATGAAATATATCCCACATTAAATCGCCCATCACATTACTGAAGGGGGCACTGATGTATTTGATTAGTAAGGAAGCTCTGAAGGAACCCATCTGTCTTAGCATTTGGATGGATATTTATCTCTTTCATGGGTTTCTTTTGTCCAAAGGAATCGTTTACTCTGATGTGAAATAATGCAAGATCTGGTCTCTTTGGGGATTTCAGCAGGAAGCTATCCTCCCTAAGCCTCATTTTAATCTCCTCTTGTCGTAAATCAGGAATAACCGCAAGAAAGTCAGTAAAATTAAGCTTGTGAAAACTGATGTACAAAACCCGGGGCCTCTGATCTCCACCAGCAATGGAAATGAACTCACTCCCTGAATCTCTTCTCCCTCTGGATGCAAATACTGCTGGTATTTCAAGACTCTCAGATGTGGCTCTGAACCTTGTGTGCTTGAATACTGTGCCCAGGCTTTGGAAAGTGGCTCCTTACATGATTTTACTGACCAGGTAGAAGGAGATATTAGGGCTTCTAGGGAAAAAATCTCCTTCTGGGGCAGAGTCAGGCTAGATCAATACAAATAAGAAATTCTGGTTGTGTAGAAGAGCTTTCAAACTTACTCCTATCCCAACCAACCTGCTGCCACACACTTCCTGATCACATCAATTAAAATAATGAGTATAGATCAGATTTTAAAAAGAAATCTAAATTATATTCCTGTGATATCAGAGCAGCCTGTTTCTAAAACTTGTATGACCACAGAACCTCCAGGAAACAATTCTTTTTCTTTTGTTCTGCCTACCCAGCAGATAAGGTCAGGAAAAATATTTTTACTATTTCTTCTCTTTCAAATGGCTAAAATCTGAGCTTAGTTCCTTTCCTGATTCGGATAAATGGAATGGATTCTGATTAAAACTCTGTTTAATTTGAACTGCAAAGATAAGAAAATATTTTAAGATTTTGCCACGCTGAAAATATGAATTTAAGGATAGATTTTCAACAATCTGACTTTCTAAGATGCCGTTTTTTAATTCGCTTCCCATCAACATTTTATTTCTGTCAGACAGTATGAATGGTCTGTTCACTTTCATAGTTTGGGGAGATGCTGAGATTTCAGAACATGCAGGAAATACCAATTAATGCCATTCCTTCTTGACATTCTCATGCTTTCACATTAAGGTTTGGCATGAGACCAGGTTTAGGAGTGAAACACTGCCTGTCTGTCAAAGTTTTATGGTTCTTCCAGTGATGTCTGGGCACCTTATTGTTTTTGTTAAAGCTTGAGAGATACACAGAGAAGTGACCTTTCTGCTTTCACAACTTGTATAAATAAAGGGACAGACCTGGATGATGGTAAGGTAAAATTTCACTTTGTGAGAAATTTTCACTTTTAAAACTGAGATGTCATTCTAAGTGAAAGTGAAAAGACAGTCTTCATGGATTTCCCTGGGTATAAAATGTTGAAACATTTCAATTCATAGCTGTCAATGCATCATCTCCTGCTGGTATGGAACTGCTCTGTTTTTATAGCATCAAAACACGCAGCAGTATGTTAAACATGACATCTGGTATATCCAGGAATATTTCATATACTTCACAAATGACAATGAAACTAGCCAAAGCATTGAACATAATTTTCAAAATAAAGCAAAGGACAGGGAGCGATGGGAGCAGCAGTCACTGTGCTGGGTCTCAGCATGCCCACTCTGCTCCGTGCTGGTGACAGGCAGGACAAGGACCCCTCTGCTGTGTCCTGAGTCCTGCTTCAAATGCCAACCAGTGATGGTGAAGTCTGGCTCTTCACAGGAGACCTTGCTGCTTACTGAGCACTAGTGTGACAATAACAGCCCGGCCTCGCATCCAGCCCACGGCACTGGACGCAGGCTCTTTGGAGCCTTTTTAAAAACCAGCTCCTTTTGTAGAGTTTGCTGCTCTGGACAAGAGGGGAAGTCTCAGCTGCATTTCCTGATGGAGTCTCAAGATGCTGCAATGTTTAATTAATCCTGAAATATTATCTGATATGGGTAAATCCTACTGACTACCACAATTATATCTGTTTTGAAAACCTCCTAGATTAAGAAAGGGAAAGTGGCTGCTGACATGAACGTCTGACAAGAGCATCTACTGATACCCATTTTAAGGTTTTATAAACTACCTGGTTTGAAACCTTCCTTTGACTTCCACTTAAAACACACATGTAGAGCAGCCGTGTTTCCCAGCATGCGCCACGCACTTCCCCTCCTGTGTCACTCTGGGGGCTGAAGTGTAAGTCACCCACATCCCTCGCTGTGAGCCCTCGCTTTGTGGCCCTTGTCTGAGGAACAGGCTCTGCAGCTCTCCATCGGGCACTGGCAGGGACTGTCTCTTGTGATGGCTGTCACCAATTTGTTCCTCTCTAATTTCTTTCCCCCCCCCGCCCGATCATTGTACAGACATCAAGAGGCTGCGATAGGCATGTTTGAATAAGACAAATGAACAAAGACATTCCCCCTGCATTTCCCACTCGATAAATTACAGATGGGACTGAGCAACCCCCCTCGATCCACTGTGTCATTATGTATCTGCCACTATTGCTTTCCAAGAGGAAGGATGAATATAGCTTTAAATGATTAGCTGCCTTATGTACTACCATGTCTCAAAGCAACAGGGGGGTAACAGGCAAATAACTACACAGCAAGGAAGTACATGAGGGCTGAGCATTCAGGACTCTCTAACAACTGTGGTTTCTTTATAAAGAGCATTAAAGATGGTTTTAATGTACTGTATACGATGCAACAGATGCAGGATGCCTCTGGCAAAACTCCTCTGGTCCAAAACTGACTGAAGACAGTTTGATGATTTGCAGGGAGCTACAGATCCCAGAAGGGGAATAGCACATACCTGTCAGCTGGTAATCAAAGCTCAAACTGGCCTTGGAAAATCTTAATTAGTACTGACATCAACACAATTCTGTGAGCTTGGGAACAGTCAGGATTTGGTTCTTTTTCCCTGTTCTCTTCCACCCCTGTCTCAGTCCTGCTGAATTTGGGGGCCAGCTCACTCTGGCGTGTGCACGTGCCTCTGACACCACCTGGTGCAGTAACCCTGTCTCCAGGCTGAGCAGGAGCAAACAGCAGCTCTGGCTCCTGTCTATTCCTGCTGCCAAAGGTGACTGTAGCAACTTCAATGTTGCAATGACATTGATAAATGCAGGGCAAGAGCATGCTCAAGGGATAACCAAACATATCCCAGCAAGCCCTAAGAAGCACATGGAAAGTAAAGTGCAAGGCTACAGTCTGTCATCTCCCAGAAATACAATGATGCTTCAACCTCAGAGGGTTTATATCAATTAGGAATAGATTTAGACTGAGTCTTCAAATCCAAACTATGACATGGATCTCCTGTCCCTGTCGTCTCTGTAGTGAGAGCTGCAAAAACCCCTTTCCTTTATAAGGACTTCAGAATTCAAAATTTTCTTATATATTGTGATGACTGTGATGCTTGCCTTCATAAATACATTCACTTATTTGATTTAATCTCCCAGTAGACGTCCCATCTATAGCTTGTCTTGTCTTCTTTTGCTCCCTGCTGCCTGTGCCAATTTCTCCATGTGATCTGGCTGCATAAGCCTTCTCAAGCTCTCGTAACATATTCACTAGAGACAAATTTTGCATGAAAGCCCAGAGAGAGAGCAGGCTCTGCAGGGGGAAAACAGGAGTTTCTCTGCATGGTCCTGAGAGGGAACTGCAAACAGAGGAAGTACCTCTCTGGGAGTGAGACGAGCCCATGTCTTGCACACTCTCTTCCTGAACTGGATCCAAAGCTGGATTTCTCCACAGATCTGCAGCTATGTCAGTGGGATGCCCAGGACTTTAAAGAAAACTAAAATGTCCATCTGTGGGCCCCACTCCAAAGTTTCCTTAAGTCCTGGGAGAAGATGAAACTATTCCCACCTCCAGTTTTCTGTATACAGCATGTCCTCCATACCCTCAGCCTCTTTTAAGAAAGACTGAAAGCAGCAGAAACTTAACTGGGAAGCCTCCAGCAATACCAGAAGGAAGGGAAAAGAAGTATTTTCTGCTTGCTTTGTTAGAACTACAAGAACAAGCACTCCCCTGCAGACAGTTTGGCAACAGTGAGGGAGCCTGCCAACACCGTGAGGTGCAGATCTCCACTCACATTTCAAGCTGATGCACTGTGACATGGTGCCAGTTCTGGAGATGGCTGGATGTGTCTGAGCTGTGCCAGCACTGGTGGGTCTTTCGAGTGCACTTAGTAGGGCCTGGTGGGGCTCCAGAACTGGACTGGATGTGGTTGGTTGATCAGGACTTGATTTCTCAACACAGTCAGTGGGATGCTCATGAGATGGAGAGTGAAGAAGAGAACTGTACTTGGTGCAACTGGAGTTTTTCCAAACCCCCTACTATGTAAAGACTGATTTCTGACCTATTTTTAGAAATTTCCCCAAAAAAATCCCAACAACAACTCAAAAAAAAAAATAATTGCAAAGCTGTGCGTGTCTTGAAAGAAGAGGCAACCAGAATTTATTTTTGTTTCAGAGAGGTAAATAAGTGAAGTGAACTCACTGGTCATCTGGCTAGGAGTGACCAAAATTCCACAAGCCCCATATGGGGCATATGAAAACGTCCATTTGTCTGGAAACCGTAACAGCCTTGGTAGTGCCAGGGGGGACAAATATCCAAGAGCAGTTTCCAGACAGGAGATGACATTGTCCCCAGGGCTCCCATTGTTCCACAAATACGGCAGCTGGTCTGGTCTGGGAGCAACATGGGATCCAGGACAATGCAGTGGGGTTTGTCCCAGCATCCCATGCTGGTTTGCATCCTCCTGCCCCTGCAGTTTGGACTCCCCAGCAGCCCTCCTGTCAGCACAGCGACACTGTCAGTCACAGCACACAGCCACACATGTTAATGGCTCTAAGCACAAGGGTGGGTTACACCCACAGTAGCCTGGGAACCTCTATCACAGAGGTCTTTCCATTTGCAAGGAAACATATCCAACCAGCCTGGAAATTACAGCCGTCAGATGTCATCCCTGAAGCTGCCAAGGGTATGGACAGCCGTAGAGCAACTATTCTCCTCTCTGTTTCAATCTAAAACTACTGGCAAAGCATCTTTTACCTAATACCCCCAAACTCACTAATGGCCAGGACTGGGTCCTGGGCTGACACTGCCAGTGGTTCATGATGCATTTACTGGCGCTCTGTGGAGGATGTGCTGGTCACTCCCTTGGCCAGATCTCTTCATTCTTTCTACATACCAGCTTGCACGAAAAAGCATCTATAAAGACAGTAAATATTTTCCACATGTTGCCAGTTGAATGACTTCAGGATGGCCGGAGGAGAGTGGAGGGAAGGAAGATAGTCCATGCACTGAAGGAGTGCAGTAGGGAATGGAAAGAAGCATGAGGTGGCATCTTGAGATCTGATGTAAATGAGGAAACTGCTTGTAAACTCCTAAATTAGACCAATCATACTAAATTTATAGGAATGCAAAAAAATAGTCGCATCCGTTGCTGTCTTTTGCCAACTGTAAGCTTGCCAGTGCAATTTTTAGACTAGTGGGAGGAAGTTACATATATACTCACTTTTTTCTTTTCCCTTTCACTTGGTGTCAACTTTCAAGCAGAAATACCTTTTGGTAGTGGAGGTTCATTTTCTACATTTATGAGGCGCATGCAAATCAGCTCAACAAACACTCTCATTCTTGATCAAAAAGGACTTGATCCCCTTCTTCATCTGAAGGACACTTTGGCACAGATGGCCCTGTTGCCAATGCTTGTCCAGCCTTTGACAGGCTGTGAAGGCAGCAGTGGTGAGCAGTGCATGTAATTTCCCACCTCCTGTCCACAGGGGCAACCCAGGTGTCTCCTGGCATGAGGAAGGCTGGATCACACCTCTAAATGCTGTGGTTTGGTCTGCCTGGGCAAGCACGGGCACACTGGACTGCACGTGCTCTGCCTACGCCCAAAGCCACACAAAGCTTTCTGCTTCCCTTCCTTGCCATAGGGGCATCCCTCAGAGGACAGCCTGGCAATAACCAGGGACTTCAGAAAGAGTATTTATGTCTTTGGAACTCAGGATGTGGGAGCGTTGCCAGATCAGGCCTAAAGTGTTGTAAGAACAGAGCAAACAGCGCTGAAATAGCAAACCAGCACACACAGGCTATGTCCGTGCTCATTCCTGAAATGAGAATTCTCCATTTTCTCAAAGATCCTCAACTTCCTAATATTCCTGCTCTTCCCTTACCAGAGAAACCCTGCCCGGCTCCCATTATATTGGTTGGCATCAGGACTCCCTCCTTCAGGAACACTCAGGGTGTGGTGCTGTGGCTGCACCAGGCCCACGCTCTGCTCGGAATGGGGGCACTGCAGCTGCCCTGTGCAGGGGGTCAGGCAGGGTCTGGGCTAACATCTGGGAGTTTTTACTCACTCTGCAGGCATTCCTCAAAGAGGTAACACCTAGATGAAATCAGAAATTTCTACTGGTCCAAGTACTCAAATTTTGTTTGATAATCCATAAATCCATACAATTTAATAAAGGCAGTAGAAGTTTTTGTCTCAGATCTGATTTCTAGCATACAGATACTGTCATGGCAGCATTGATCCACAGTAAGACTTACAGGTTATCTAGAAATGTGCAACTGAAGCAGCCAAAAGGAACAGCAACTTGAAATGAATTGAAGGTATTTGTTCATGCTTAAAACCGCTTCTGTGACAGAAAAATGCCCCCCTTGCCACAGAAATGTCCAGTAATGTGGCATACTTGACACATGAGTGGAATTGAGGAAAGGCAAACCTTTAGAGAGAGGAGGTGCTGGAAAGAGCTCTCATTTCCCTGCTCTGGTAAAAACTGGCACAACCCTACAGCCATCAGAGCTGGCCATGAAGGACCCACATTCAATGACATGCCCATGCTCTGGCCAAGAACAGCAAACAGAAGAAAATTATTTCACCATTGAGGGGCACAAATTTTGCTGCCTGCACCCATCTGAGGAGAAATGTCCTTTCTAGACAGCTATTAAAACCCACAATATTGTTTAGCCTGTAGCAAATCAGAGCATTATCTCATGCTCCTCTGGAAGCAATAAAAGGAACATTAAACCAGCAACATTCTTCATGGCTAGTCCATTAATGTGCTATTTCCCTCTCCTTAAACCCAGCTTCTTACCTATGTCTTTACCTCTCTTCAAGAAGCTGCAGCCTGCAAGACTACAGAGTGAAAGATCCCCAGCCAGAGCCCTGTTCACCAGGCAAAGGTCACCCTGCTGGGGAATGGCTCATGCCAGATTCCAGGCCATGGCCCAGCCAAGTGCTGGACATGAAACACCAATGATGGATTCCCTTGCCTGGCTTTAGACTCTTGCAATGTTGATATTTAGGCTGGCACTGGCTGACTGTCCTCCCTAAGGTGTCCCTAACTGGAGAGAAACAGATGTTTCCAGGGTGTAATGCATGTCATACAGAGATAGGACTACTAAATCAGTGAAGTAGATTATGCTTCTTTTCCCTCACTGATTGCAAGAAGGGTCTCAAATGTCTCCAGGGTAAGTTCCTAAAAACAGAGGAGAAAAGTCCAGGTTCTACAGGCAAAGGCATTCCGAATAAAATATATAGCCTCAGACTGTGAACTGCTTCTCAGAGCGGATGTTGGTTTGGAGACCAAATGCATGATAACAGCAGTTTTCACCCTCCTGGCCAGACCTCCCTTATACCAGTGATACACTGAGTCACTGGGTTCAGCCCACGGGTTTCTGCAGTGCAGGAGGGGTAGGACTTACCCTTGTCTTAGATAAAACTACCTTCAAATGAAATCTGCATGATGTAAAAGAGATGCTGTTCCTTCAGTAGCTGACACTGAGACTGGACCAACACCTCCTGAGCTGTTTGAAATGCCATTCCACAGGAGCCATGCCAACTATGCACTGTCATAAAGGGTTGCCGTAAGATCCAAGATGGTCCAGCTCTAACAACTCCAGTGTTTTCAGCCAGCTTCAAATCAGTGTAAGAACTTGTGCTCCTGCCTTTACAAAGAGGTATTTACACTGCATAGGAGCACAGTAGGTTATACCTGGCAAAAGTTTATACTGTGAGCTTCTATGAGGCTGCACTCTGTGAGCAGAAATTGGGAACCCTGCCCTCTCTCCAAACACAGCTTCTGGGCCAAACTGCCCCACTGCCCTTCTCTCCCTGCTCCCCCTACCTGGCACCCCAGCAAGCAGCAAGGCTGTCAAGGGCTGCGGGTGCTGGGCTGTCTGGTGCCTGAGAACAGTCCCTGCAGTCTAGAATGTGATCAGCTTGGAAAAGCACCAGGGGAACTCGTGAAACTACCAGAGAGGGAAGATAATGTGTCTTGGCACTTCCAGCCTACTAGATTTGATTCCTTTCCTGCTCTATTGCAGCTGGTCCTACAAACCCACGAGTTTTATTGTCCACGAGCAAACCTGACTAGTAGCTGAGTGTGAAATGATTTGAGGAGAAATAAGGAATTTATGTGCCACTTCAGGTGGCCGTAGGCGAGAACTGGACAGTCGGACAAAGAGAGCAGAAGTCCAAATCTTCGTCCAAATCTTCGTCCAAATCTTCATCCATAGATGAGTGCAGAGCAGTTCAGGTATGTCTTTGGTTTTTAGCAGCAGCCTTCAGGAATTTGTCTCTATGATTTCTCATCTGAACTCACTCACCTGCCCAGGTGTGGGCTGCAAGCAGAGCAGAGGGGGCTGCGTCCAGTGGGCCTGGACAGATGCCTGTGTGGGGAGCCAGGATCCCCCGCAGTGGCAGGGGGGAGCAGAGCGTCCCTGCCCTCTCTCAGGATGCAGTTTGCACCAAAAATTCTCCTCGTTTCACCACAGTTGCTCAGCACCGTGGAGGAAGGTGCCACGCCCACCTTGAAGTGCCAGCTCCCAGTTTTAGGGATCATCAGCATTTTCCTTCAGTTCTATTGTGATCATTACTCCAATTACTATTTATTACTGTAAATAGTAATAATGATAAGCCCCTGCTCCTTGGTCCTGAGTTTCCCCCTCCAGGACACCCACTTTTGATAGCTGCCAGCCACTGGAGTGCTAATGTGCTGACAGGATCGACAGCAACCACAAAGTGCTGTGACTGTAATTGCAGTATGCAAGCTTTGAAAGGACACAAGCCCACCTCTCTACATGGTCCTGTGGAGTTGGGAGCAGGTTTCCCTGCAGATGACCCCTCTGCAATATGGCAGCCAGCCCTTAGTGTAACCTCCTGAAGGCAGTGACCTCTCCACCCCACGGCAGCTTAGCCGTGCTATTCCAGGGAGACAGTTTGCCCTGGAAGCCCATTAAGACAGAGAAGCCTTCAGAGGCCAGTGCAGCTATTTCTTCATCTCATCTGTTCAAGCCCTGTTCCTGCAAGTTCAATTCCCTGTTCAAGTCCCATTCCCATTCCCGTTCCTCTGGGAACTTTTGGGGTGTTTATCCCACAACAAACCTGTCAAGGGAGGGGATGCTGTTCGACCCCTTCCTAAAATGGGGACCTGCAAACCAAGTGATCTCGGAGGTTCAATGAGCATGAGTAGCTCTTTCATTTCCCTGCCCTCTTCTGCTATTTCTTCATTTGTTTTCTTCTTTTCTGTGTTTTGATACCTCAGGAATAGTGGGATCCAGCCCAGTTAGGAAACAGCATTACCAGAATATGAGTAATTTTTTCTGAGAAGAGAAGATCATGAGTTATTTCCGGTCCAAGAAGGGGCTGGAAGTATCTGACATCTTCAAATGCCATCTTCAAATGGAAAGCTTTTCTCATGAAAACTGGGCTTCACACCAGATGCTCAGGAGGGCCGTTGTCCAGGGATCTGGAGAAAGCCCTGATGGCCAAACGCAATGGGGACTACCATGTGGTAGCACTGAGGTTGCCCTGTCTGGAGTTATCCTGGCAAAGGTCTCTGCTAACCACGACTCGGGAGCTAGCACACAATTCTTGGATACCACCGGGGCTTTGCAGTGGCTCTCGGGTGCATGCTTCTTCTGGGAGCCACCCCCACCTCTCCCACTCCTCTATTCAGGCACTGCTCTTGGGATTGGTTTTTTTCCCCTCTGACAAAGCACATGCAGATGGTGCGTTGTCTGCCACAATCAAGGGGCTCAGGTGAGTAATGGAGAATGGCAGAACTTGGCATGTACTTGTTTGCCTTAGTGCAATTTTCCCATAATTGCACTTCCTAGCTTTTCAGCATCTGCGAAAGATCAGCTTGTGACACAGCAAAATTGGCCTCGCATTTTTCTGGAGTTTGCATCAGGTTGGAAATCAGGCATCCTTTATTTGGCTTAAATCATTTTGGAAGGGTGGGGAGAGAACCACCCAATTTTTGTGCATAGTCTGTGCTGCCTGGACTTTAAAGCCCAGGAGGAAAAGCATGGCCTGTCAAACATATTTAGCTCAACCCTCTGGTGCTGCTTTTTTGTTTTGTTTTTTAGAAAGGTGTTGATGAAACTGGCACAAGTTATTTAGTTTTCCCAGGTCTTGAGGTAAATTCACAGAAGACTGATCAAGGGTGACCCCGGAACAGTGTAAAGCCAAAACTTGGACTCAAAATAGTTCAGAGATGCAAAGAACAGGCAGAGCTTGTGCAGACAGACAGCTTTACTGTGCCAGACAACTCTTTCTTACCTCTCCTTATAACCTCCATTTCTTTCCTTTGGATGCATATAGTGGCCAATAATGCAATAGGGGAACAATGAGGAACAGAAATAACTTTAGGACTGAGGTGACTGACCTCCCTTGTCACCTGGGAGAGGGCAAAACTAGACTGTGGCACATAGAGGCACTAAGGATGACAAAGAGCAGTCCCTGCCTCATGGAGCCTGCAGTCGCAATGATTAGAAACAGAAAACAAACCTTGGAGGTTTGTGGGGAAATACCTTCTGCTCAGACAATCTAGGAAACAGCTTGGGATCCTGCTCTGTTATTTATCAAGGGTTGCAGGTTTTTGCACTGGAACAAACATCTGTCCTGGTATCTTCCCCAGGATATTTCAGGTTTCTTCAAGCTACAGCATTAAATTGAGTCTGAAACTAAACTTGGTTCTGAACAAATGGGAAAACAAGGTTTACCCTTCTGGAAAATCCTAACTTTATTGATCCTGTTGCACATGTTCACAGCTATGGTTCGCAGCTAATAGTTCACACTATTCAGCCAGGGAGCATTGTATTTTTACAAAGGTTCTGCAGCATTTTGTTCCTTATCAACATCTCTTTCTGGCTCCTGAGTACTCCTGGGGTTAGTTAAGGTTCCCTCTTGTTCTGAAATAACTAAATCCCTTATTTTTTCAGTAAATTTTTCCAAGTCAGACAAATCACCTATTTCCCTTCTCTGCTTTAATGAATAGATTATCATCCATTTATAATAAAATTTTAATGAATATCATCATCTTAGTTTAGGCTCAGATTAAAGCTTTGTCATAAAAGGGACAACAGCACCACTAAGGAAAGCTTTTTCTTTTTCACTTTTTATTCTGTTGATGTTGCTTTTAGTCTCAACATGGATGAAAACAGGGCTGTATACAAACAACTTTAGTAGTATTGGAGATCCAAACAAAACAATACCTGCCTGTGGCATGAGAACTGCATTACCCTGCCAGGAGAGGAGTTAAGTTTCATGACGCAGCCAGATGAAAAGGAATAAAATAAGCTTACAGAAAAATACTGAAAAGAATGGAGGTTTGTTGCTGGTTTGTTTTGTTGGAATTTTTTAATGAGTTTGGTTAATTTCCAGTTTGCTCTTGTCTTGTTTTTCTTCTTTCATTAGAGACTGTAGCTAAATACATGCCTATGAGTCATATCTCAGTGCCTGCGCTGATGCTCAGGATACTGAGATTGAGGTTTTGGCCTCACATACAGACATATGTACACTCAAAAAAAAAAGCTCAAGATTGCAGCTTGCTGTGGCTTTTACCACTGGAGTAAGAGCTAATCAAAAACTAAATACTGACTTAGCAAGAGGCGGCTCTTCTGTGTTCTGAATTACATCAAGTAATTGGAGCTACATGTCTTTCCATTTGAGTTATACTCCAGACCTGCAAAGTGATACCCAAACCGCTACTCCATCCAAATATTTTTCCCATCCAATGGGTAGCAGGAAGAAATCTTCACAGAGCTGCCTATGTTAATATTGAGCATCTGGGCATGCCTAAGGAATGATGCTGCAATCTCTCCTAAATCCTGCTTTTGCAGGAGAGCTGGGGAGGGAGTTAACTCTTTGTCTGCAGGGGATGAGGTAAAGTCCCTGTGCACGCTCCAGTGCAAAACCTGGCACAGCCCTTCTGCCTCAGCTGTGCAGGCAGGCACAGTGCAGGCACAAGCAGCAAAAGGTGAAAGGAGACGGTGCTGAATTCTTCTCTCATGCCAGTCCAGGGGCAATGCTGGTTCAACAGCCAGGCCCAATCAGTGGGTTTGGCCCTGTGTATATAGTGCTAGATAAGTACAGCGATTTACTGACCCCAGGTGGCAGGGACTCTGCCCAAATTCACTTATGCTCAGGATGTACAGGACAGTGAAGTGCTGCTGCAACAGGAGCCAAAAGC
This sequence comes from Melanocharis versteri, assembly GCA_013397845.1. Classification (NCBI taxonomy): domain Eukaryota; kingdom Metazoa; phylum Chordata; class Aves; order Passeriformes; family Melanocharitidae; genus Melanocharis; species Melanocharis versteri. Next base: position 1,312,309 of record VZTG01004599.1, read on the forward strand.
ATCAGCAAGCAAAAAGAAGGAAAACTAAGAGAAGCAATTGAGTATTGGAGAGATTAGAAAGTTTTTGGCCACTTGACACTTGTTACTGGCACAAACCTCAAAATGATGTAATACCAGAAAACAACCACAACAGCAAGAGAAGAGGGGTTTTCACCTAAAAAGTTTGCTGTTGGAGCAGGACATGCCTGCAAGGGACAATACAGTCCTCTCCATGGAGCAGAAGACACTGAGGTCCAGGGCTATGTGCTGAATCCCAGCCCAAAGAAAGTTAGTGGCAATGCTCCTATAGATTTCCAAGAGAATGGGATTTTGCATCTTAAGTTTAGGAACAGAGTGAAAAGAGCTTTTCCAAGGATGGGTTGATTTTGTCGAGAGATGCCAAACAGTAGACATGGAATGGAACAAGCTGTGATGATGTGAATGCACTCAGAAAGTGATGCAGGAACAGCTGCTGATCCAGCCTCAGCATCCTCTACTGGGGCAAAAATGTTATTTTATCCTTATTTCTGAGCCGTTGGTCTTCCTCCCACAGAAAACAGAAGATTTTCATGCCCATAGGGTCAAATGAAGCAGCTAAAATATGCACCATCTTGTCACTGCTGGTAGTTACCAGATTCTTTATAATCCAGGTAGTTTTGAGAACCAGGAAGCTTGGTAGGTAGTTGCATCCTGCTCGCTGTGCTCTCACATGCCCTGTGTTGTAGATCAGTATGTTCTGCCGTCTGCTCTAAAGCTGCCAAGCTAAAAACCAAGTCCAGGTTTCAGATAAAAGCAGCAGCCAATCATTCATTCCTAGAAGTAGCTGAAAATGTTTAAAGTTGTTTTTTCCCATTAAAAAGGGGTCTCTCATTCATCTTGAGGGTTTTTTTGCTTTGTTGTCGTCAGGAGTTTTGTTATTTTTGGTGAAAATGGTGTCATTTGTGGCCTTCTTTCATTACAAACCTAATGATTAATTCTAGCAATAACAGTCTATTATTTTGGGTATTTATTTCAACAAAACTGTGAAATCATAAGGTATGGGCTCAGAGGGATATTGCACTTTTTTTCTTTGGCAGCCAGTTCTGCACTTTTCTGGTTCTGAAAGCTGCCTTTGCATTTCCCTGAATAGAAAGAAGATATAAAGTAGGGAGGTGAAAAAAGAACATTTAAAGAACGATGGAAAATAAGAAAATGAAAAAGTGTGTATAAGCAGTGAAAATGCCTACAAAAATTTCCAACCTTGCAGAACAAGCAGGACCTCAGAAATTACCTCTCTCTCTCAAAGTTGTTTTTTTGATGATATTCTTGCCTCAGCACCTTCTGTGAAGCTCAACTGTCTGAGAAAGAGGGAGAGAAGGACCCTGTGGGCCGCTGCTCCCCAGCCTTGCATGCACTGAATAGTGTGCCACCATAAGACAGTGACAGATGGGTGGCTTCCCCTCCATCATGCTGACTTCCCTCAGCCCTGAGTATTCACATTGGATCCCAGCCATTTCAGCCCAACCACTGACACCATGCTGGGGTGGGTCTTCCAGCAGGTCACACATTTCACAGTGTGGTTACCAGAGGAGCCCCGTTAGCACTGGTGGCTTGGCAAGACATCACAGAGTCTGCAGCCTTACAGTGATGGAGGGGAACTGCAGTGCAGTCTGCTGCACCTGGCAGGTTTTTGATTTGGGTTCGTATCTGTGGGCATGTCTGTTGAACTTGGTTAGAAGGAGAGGTGAGGAAGGGGAAGTGTTTGCATCTCACCCTGGGTCTGAAGTCAGAAGAGGTTTCCAAATGGCCTGACTGAAAATCCCAAATCAAAATAGCCTTTCGTTTTGGAGAGAATCTAGTCCAAGATCCTGCTCATTTCTAGCTAAAACTGAATTCTTGTCCAACAGCCTCACAGTCACACTGCAATTAAAACACTCTGTTTACTTTCAGATGCAGCTTGTAGCAATTTTGTCCTCTTGCAGTCAGCTGTGAGTTTGGAGAAGGTGAAGAGTATTATGTGGCTGCCACATCCTCATGCTTTCCTACCTAGATATTGTAAATTATGTGTGCAATGAGCCCTGTTACTGTGCAGTAACAAGGAGGAAATCCCTGCAATGTAACTCGTAATGCATCATCTTCTGCAGGCCAGTTTCACAGGCTGATATGGTTCTGCTTTACTCTCTGATTTGCTGTCAACAGCTCTTCTCCATATACATGCACAATATATTTTTATAAGCAGGATGTAATCACTTCAAATCACCCAGGAGATTCTCCCCAAGCTGCTCCAGCTGAATGCCAGCTATCACCCAGGACAAGGGGAAAGGGGGTGCTGCTTCCATCTGATTGCCTCGAGCCCTCTCCATGGTCTCATTTGCTGTATGTCGGGCAGACATTTGCACCAGACGAGAGTCACCTAAAAACAAGCTGTCATAAAACCAGCTCTGAGAAATCTACAGCTACTCACTCTGATAGTTCACAAGTTGGCTTTCTCTCTTTTATTTTCGTAGGGCCAGCAAATGGAATATTGGTCCCCAGCAATCCACAGGGTGAAGCAAAGAGGTGCTTACAAATACTGCCATATTCCAGAAGCTCAGCTCTCTGCTACACAGCGTGAACGGGGGCCTGTAGAGTTACCATCCCCCTGTAACTCCAAAGATGAGCAGGAATGATTTTTCTCACACTCCTTGAGAGACGGTAGAGCTTCCAGCCTGCACTTATCACTGCTGGGTACTCATTATGTTAGCCTTGGGAAGAGCAAACCACCAAGGGACTCCTCCTGGGGACAGGCCATTTCCAAAGCAGAATGATGTTGATTGCACCAGGCAGCTGACCTTTCTTACATCTCCTTTTGAGAGCACAAGAAATGAAGTCCCTTCCGCTCACATGCAGTTTCTGTACGTCTTTCTTGCTCAGGATTAGCAGCAGGCAAGCCTGAGGTTCTGCATGAGAGAAATAAGCCCCTAGAGAGAGGGCTGTGATCCTGGAGGTGAGTGGGAACCCTGAGGAACCCAAGCTGCCCAGGGAACCCAGAGCTCAGGTTTTAGCTGCCTTCTGCAAAACACAAAACCAAAGCAAAAGTCCTGCAGGCTCTGAAGAACAGACCCCATCCTCCAGGGATGCATAAGTAGGCTGGGAGCAAATACATGAAAGCAAGTAGTATCTACTGGAAGATGAGACCTTTCAGTCCTTGAAAGAAAAAAGACATAGAAGATGTCTCTGAAATAAGCACAGACTGTAGGGCCTTAGAGCAAGCAAGGGACAGCAATGAAAGGAGAAGTCTGGATTTGGGCATAGGCAGGCCTGAAGCAGGCAAGTATACTCCTCAAATCCTCTCTCTTGGCCAGGAATACCCAGAAAACTGGCTATCCTGGGCATCTTCTATGCTTTCCCAGGCTGGATTTGTGTGATCTGTTTCCCTGGCCACTGGAAATTTACTATAAATACGAGGTACTGAGCAGTCGTTGTACACCAATATCACCTCCCCATCCTTCCTAGCTGCCCAAGGCTGCGAATGATGTGAAAATTGCATACCCCAGTCCCAGGCTTTAGTAGCTATTCAGGGGTTTGGCCACATGTCATTTGTTATTCTTCACTTATGCATACATTCTTCTTATTTATTTTTTTTGTAAACATTTGTGTATAATTATTCACTCCAGAGTTTCCAGTGATTTTCCCTGGCTTGCAGATGTGGCAAAATTTGTTCCCTGCATCCAGGAAAGAAGGTTTTTTCCAACTACTGCAAAATAGAATCCTGACAGATTTCAATCTGCTGCTTCCATGTCCATTCTTGCGACACTTAGCTACCCACGGCAAGAGAAAATTAGCTTTTTAAATATAAACCAGAAATGGTCCCAAGCCACAGATTTCACATCCAGATCCAAATTTGGGGCAGTTCAGATTCGGCCTGACATTTTAGGTTTGGGCCCGGGCCGGATTCTCCTTGTGAAGCAGTTTGACATTTCCAGTTCTGGGAAGTTCCCCTCCCTGGGCGCGCAGCCTCTCCCCGGTGCAGGGCCACCCCCGGGGTCTGGCCCTCTGCTGCCGAAAGCTCTCCCGCTGCTCCGGGTTGTTCAGAAGCCCCTGCCTGTCGTTACTGCTGCTAATTGAATTGCTGCAGTGACGAGCACAAGGCTTCCATGATGCTGCTGTGGCATTTTGGTCCCTGTGAACAACCTAGACAGATCGGGCTCTCTGCGGCTACGTGTTGCTCGCGGAGAAAAAGAAGCAAATGATCAAATGGCAATAAATCTTGGGAATTCAGGTTAGATCTCTGGCCATCTGCCTACAGCTCAGACCCCACAGTCACCCTTACATGCTGTGATAACGTTACATTCAGAACACAGTCCACAGAAGCAAGATCAACAATTCAAAGTCCCTTCCTCAGTCATTTTATAATCAGTTCTTCAATAGAACTGGATCTTTTAATAAGAGGGCTTAATTTGGCTTTTTCATTTATATTTTGTCCCAATATAACACACAGGCACACCATCCCTAAAGTTTAATCAGTCATTTACAGATAATTTTAGATGGATAGACCATCACAGTCATCTTATATCTTGTCTCCTTTCTTCATGAGTGAGGTTCTATAAGAAGCTCATGTAAGCAGAATTCACCAGGCTCAAAATCAAGCTATCAGTGTAAGAAATCTCTTCAACACTGACATTAAATAATATCGCAATGTTTTTACCTACATAACCTCAACAAAATGTGAATACTGTAACCTCCGAAGGCAGGAAACCAAAGCACAGAGAGATAAGGTGATGTGCTCAAAATGACACAGAAGTCTTCATATTGAAGCTCAGAAAAGAGTTGAGAGCTCCTCAATCCTCTTGGTCGTTGTCCAGAAGATCATAGTTCCTTTGATATGCACACCATTCATGGGCACTGAAGTTGTATTAGGAGATCACAGAAGGATCCCTGCAAGTATTTAGCCTAATTTTAGCCCTGACATCAACTTTCAGAACATCCTTTTAAGAGAAAATATCTGGCAGTAACGACACTGTGGCAAGCTTGATGGAATGGTGCTGGCTTTACAGCAGGCTCCAAATCAGCTCATAACGTCTGAAAGCAGTCATTAAACAAGGCTCACAGATAAAACACACATATGACACAGTTCTTTATAAAAAGAGGCTCTTAGAGGCCAAATGCTGAGAAGCCTCATGAGATTACTAAATAATCCAAAGGGAAGTGCTTGGAAGCCTGTTTCTTGGGACACAGAGAACCAGCCTGGAAAAATGTCATGGAGACAAGACTCTGGGGATGAATCAAGCCCTCCCCCAGATCCTGGTTATGGATCAAAATGGGTTTTCCATCGTATTTTCTTCCATCAAATATAGCCCCTCCAGACCCAGTGCAGGGAGTGCCAAGCAGCAGAAGGAGAGGTGAAGTGCCACCTGTACTCAATTCCAGTTGTTTCACCAGGTCCTCACAGTCCACTTGCAAGCCAAGGTGACACAAATGAGTTAATTTCCATGGCATACTGAGGCTAATTGGAAACAGTTCTCAGACCCTGTAAAACATTAAGCTGGGCTGCAAGTGATAATTGCTCACCTGCTGCATGGGCCTATAAGAGGCAGTGCATTAACTGGCACATGGGGTTTTATCACTTCCCTGGGACAGTGGGGGCTGGACCCTTCCCAGCACCCATTGCACCGAAAGCAGGATACTGGATTAGGCCTGGGGTTTATGGGAACTCAGGCAGGGAGAGCTGGTAATAAGAGGCCAGATTCCAGCTTTCATTATGTGCTCTCTTTTTTAACTCTAGCATGGCTGTGGTTTCTTCTTCTTTCTAGCGTAGCTTGCTTTCTTCTTGAAGAGAGGTTTAGTACTGTGCTGCAAAATAAAAGTACAGATATTTGGGGGTATAAGGAGCCTAAGTGTAACTCAAGGGTTTAGACCTCTCTATTGCAGGGATTTGACTGCAGAAGTGTTAGAGTCTGAGACTCTTTATTATAAATTCAAGCAGCCTTTTTTTATAGCTAGTCATAATTATGCTCTATCTGAGTGGGAAGGGAACTACTCTTTCCTGAAGTCTGAAATGGCAGCTTGTCTCTGCAGAGAAATATTAGAAATGTCAGAGAATTGAAGCAAGAGTTCACCAGGGACTGAAAATTATAGACTAGAATAAAATTATTACGGTTATCCATCAGGGGGATCCTGGTACCAGGATCATCAACTTGCAGTGCTCAGCAGCAGTTGCAAATCGCATAAGAAGCATTGGGGAATGATGTGCTGTAAGACACACATGCCCTGAAGTTTGACATGAGGCTTAACTTTTTAGAGCAATTATCAAGAGACCTTCAGTACTTGGTACTGCTTGGTACCCTGGGAGTTCCTGTCAGGGACTGGGATCTGAGACCACGTCTCCCAGACATGTTTTTGGGTGACCATAATATGATAGCACTGATTTTAGCTTTTACTGAACAGGTAAATGGATGGCTTAGGTGTGAGGTATACTTATCATGACCTAATGGCATCAGCTTAACTGTGACATCTGAGTGCTTTCTGAAGAAGAATTCATCTCAATGACCTCAGAAATAAAGTAAACTGGTGTGGCTTTTCGAAATGACCGAGTATCTACACCTTCAAATTTACGAAAATGATGCAAGGGAAAGTATTTAAATGTCTACAGGTAATTAACTCCATCAAAAGTGCCAGGAAATAAGGCTTTTTTTCCATGAGGTTCTTACCACTTCTATTTCTGATCCTGGTATTGAAACACAAAGACAAAAATAGGCTCACTTCCAGCCTTTTCCACTGGTGCCTTGACACTCTGGAGCTGAGCCAAAATCCAGAAGCTCAGAGGCCGGCAGAAATGTAGCCATGAGTATGTGCCAAAGGCTTGAGACTCTTATTAGGTTAGTGTGAGCATGAGGAAAGGGGAAAGAGTTCTGAGCTGCTCTGTTAAGTTGAAATGGAGCATCCTTGTCCCTGGGATCTGTCATATTCTGGTAGTTCCTCATTAATAGTATGTTCCCATAAGGGAGTCCTGGCAGGAATGTGGCTCTTGGAAAAACCCACATACGGGTTCCTAGCTGGTGGGAACTGAGAAGGTCCTCTTATCTGGGAAAACCAGTACAAAGTGGAAAGTGTTTCCTTCTAATGAAGACATTTAAGCATTTTCTAATGAAAGCATTGCTGTAGAGAGAAAAAGGAGTGTCCTGTTATTGTTCACAAGTAAGAAACATTTTATTGCCCATGAACTTCTCAGGAATGACATATTTTTCAGGTGGTCTGACTGTCAGATGCCTGATTTTGATGGATGATGCTAAACATGGACATAATCACCATCTTGGTCTCAGAACCAGCCAGTAGGATATGTTAAGATTTTCCAAATGTTTCTCCAACAATAAAAGGAAATGTAAAGTTAATCAAATTGTCATGAGAGATCAGAGCCCAGCAAGAAAGGACTAAGACTGACATTTGAAGTAGAAGCACTAATAAAACAGACGGCTGCTGGCTGATCCTGTCCATGCTTGTGTTTAATTTAAACAAGTTAACAATGAATGGATTTTGCAGAGGCGGGGCAGGGGTGCTGTCGAAATCGATGTATGTACCAGCCATTTAAAGAAAGCAGAGAAGTGGGAAATCTCTAGCTGCGTGTGAATATCATGCCTCGGCAGAGAGGTTCTGCAAATATCTCTGTTGGCAGGTTTGGGGCAAGAGGCCATTCTGCTCCTAGCTCTACCTTACCTATGGCTGCTTGCTGCACAAACAGAAGCTGGACAGAGTTAATGATGCTTTTAGACTGATTTACTGCATTGTGCTCAGACAAATTAATTCTAGCACCTAAACACCAACAAGATAATTTCAGAAAAATAAGTAAGGTGAGTTCACCTCATTTCCCAGCTTTCTAGTAGTCAGTCTCTGATATTCCATACGTGCGTGTGTGTGGCTTCAGTGGCCATTTCTCCCTGAAGTAAATGTGGGACACAAATCTGCTGGACACAAAGATCTTGGGTTGCTCTTCGGAGAAGATATTGAACAATGAAGTGGAATGTCATGACCTTGCCTGCTCTCAGTGGTAGACATGACACCTTGTCAGGTGTCTTTCCCACTGAGCTGCATTGTTGTGTCAATGTGCTTTTTCCACTTGGTGATGTTGCTAGGAGAGGTGGAGGGAAGTAGCTTTGAGTGTGGCAAAGCCACGAATGGCAGTTTTGCTCTCTTTGGGATACTCGTCAGCACACACTGCTCCCTCACCCCAACAACCATTTTGTCCACAGAAGGTACTTTTTATCTTGAAATCCAAGTGTTCATTTCCTACAGAAACCCTTCAACCACCATCAGGTGGCAATGAATTCATCAGTGCTGCCCTCCAGGCACCAGCCAGACTAGGGGCCTGGACATGAGAAGCTGCTCTGTTATCCATTACTCATCCCCCGAGCCAGCCTCCATTTCGTTTTGTTCTGGATAAATATGATCAGGAGGCAGAAGCGCTCCTTCTTCTTCCTGATGCCTTTCATTAGATCCCACCTTGCAAGTGCTGGCTGTGCTGCAGGGCAGAGGGGAGGTCAGGACGGGCAGCCAGGGTGGCCGGCAGTTCAGCCCAGCCCATGGGCCAAACAGATGAAGTGCCTCAACGCGCCGCTTCCCTCCGTGCCCTGCAGCGGCTCCCCGGCCACAAAGCCCTCTCTCTGTGGCACGCCGGGTGACCCTGGCTCGCCTGCCTCTTTGCTCTTATTCTTCTCCGCAGTTCCTCCCTTTATCAGATTAACTTTAATTAGTGAAATCAGAATCACATGGCGTGGGGAGGAAGCGCTCCACACACGGCAGATTTGTTTTCTGCCAAGGAAAAAATCAAGGTGCGTACACGCTCTCGGAAGGATTTGCATGAGGTTTTGTCCAGAAAACTAACTGTGGTTGTGAAAGCACTGGGGGTCTGTGAGTGTGTGACAGGGCAAGAAAAAGCCAGTTTGCCTTTTGTGAGATGTGGGTGCAAAGGAACTGCACCTACACATGAAGCACGTGGAGCTAGAAGCATGTGCCCACTAACACTCACATGAAAGTGGAAATGTAACACGGCCTCTGGTTGCTTCAGTGATGGATGTTTTTGAATGTATAACCCTGAGAATCTCTCTGACTAAAGAAATTCTCCATTGCTGTTGGCCAAACTCTGCTTCTGACTGAAGTCTCTGCATACGACACCTTTGTTACACCTCCACGTTACTCCAGTCCTGGTTTCTGAGCCCAGCTTTACCTGCACTTTTCCCTGGACTAAGTGGCTGCCCCAGAATGAATAGCAAAGGGCCTCTGGTTAAAAGATGCAGTACCACATCTTTGCTGTCACTAAAGGGGGCACATCATCCAAGGAATCCACATTCCCAGGTACTGACCCTCTTCTCCCGGGCACTGGAGCAACTGCACAGCTGCAGCCACAGTGGCTTCCAGAAAGTGCCATGAGGTGCTCAGCGAATGAGATCTCATCCAAAAAAAACTTACGGGAGAGTCGCCAGGACTGGGCCTGCTGGCTGCACTTCTCCCTTCCCCAGCTAGAAGTCCTGGATGGGACCCAGTCAATGACAGCATATTAGGATAAGGGGAAGCAAAAGAGATGAGCAGCGTTTCACAGTAAAGATCAGGAGGAGTGTGGAAGCGAAGCCTCCCTGAACCTGTCCAAGCCATGTAGCATCTCCTGAGAGGAACTGAACTGAATAGAAACACCTTCCAGTGATAATGTACAGTGGCAATCAAAGACAGGGAGAAGATCAGACTTCCTGAATATTTTTCAGTTCGTTCTCATGTCTCTGCACAGATGTATAATATTTCATCTACCTACTATTCAGACGATGGCAACATTGTTCAGCTAATGCGCTGAGTAAAAAGGAGTGGCTAATCTCCCTCTCCTTCTCATTCCTTTCTCAGTCTGTTTTGCTAGTCGTTTGTTCCCCTTCGCAGTTCTGCAGCACAAACTTTGTGGCACATGCTGCTGCCCAGTCCCCCACACGAAGCCCCTGACTGGGGCCACTCCTCCACAGCTAGTCAGCATTCTCCCCACCTCAGGCACTCATCTGCCAGGCTGCAGCCATGGCACAGGGCAGGAAGGGAAAAACTAAATAAAAAGCTCACTGGCTTGGAAGGAAGATGACTTTGGTGGCATGGGTAAGATAGTGAGGGTGAAGAAAATCAGAGCCTGATTCAAAATCCAGTAAATGAAGTAAGTAGATATTGGCAGCAGCTGTTCTTCACAAGATTTAAAATAATTTGTGAAACCTCTAGTGGCTCTGGCTGCTGTCCCCAACTCAGCACTCTCCTGGACTGATGGAGGATGAAAATGAGGCATACAAACTCTCCCTGCCTGTTAAAGCCCCTCTCTCTCCCCAGCTTGTGTAAGTGCAGAAGAAGAGAGGGGCTCATAATGTGAAACAAGCTTTGCTGCTGATGAATAGTTGTGGCTTCTCTTGGCCACATAGCACTACCAAAACCCTCTCAGGCAGAGTCACAGGGCTCACACACCAGCCAAGCTGTCTGGCTGCCCCAAACCCACAGCACACCTGGGGAGGTCCCCAGGGCCTGAGCTGCAGGCAGGGAGAGTGAGTGAGCACATACCACCTCAGCTGAGAGGTGGCTGAGGGCACGTGCTGGATCGGGAGGGCTCAGCTGATGTACAGTAACACCATCAAGCATCTGAGCCCTCCACATGGGTTCCCCACTGTATAAGCCTATGACCCTTTTTATGCTCACTTTTATTAAGGTGATTCGTGGGCCTCTCACAGGTGCATCTCATATAGGAGTGCAGAAAACTGCCTCTGGCTTCTAGAAATCAGTTCCAGATGTGCTGGAGTAGAGCTCTTCAGAGAAAATACATGTTTCAGGTATGGTCCAGTCTATGAAAGCTCAGAATACTTCCTACACTGATGAATAAAAGACTTCATTGCATCTGCTCTAGTTTCTGACCTTCCTGTTTCCCTTCAATCTTTGTGTAACATGCTAACACCAACAGTTGTAGTGTCTTCTTATCAGACCTGTTCACATAAGGTTCAAAATCTCATTTGTTGCTGAGAGCAGCTTCCCTCAGTGTCTCTCTGTCTGTGTACTTTGAGGCCTTTCTTCTTTCCATCCCTGCCAAGACACGCCCTCCATGCCCTTCTCCTGCCACATGGTCCTGATGGCTGAAATGGTCCTTCACTTCTTGTGGAAACAAAATTATTCTCTTGCTCCATTCGGAGCTCTCCTTGAGACATTACTGACAGCAATATCAAAAAGCATAGATTTATTTTTATGATCTGTGTGAATTTGATATTGAAACTTGATCATGTATCATAAGCAATGCTCAAGGTCCCCACCACTGAGTTTTGAGCACATTTTGCCAGCTGTGTTAATGCCATGCCACAGCTGTAGGGAAAGGCTTTAAAATCTACCCCTGGCTTTGAAGCTGAGACCTAAAATCTGTGGGTTTTGCATCACAGTAGAAAGCCTTCCTCCCTTTTAAGCTGAACTTGGCCACCCTAAAACCTCCGCAGGGCAAAGCATTGATGCACGTGGACATCTTGGTGGGAGACCAGGGCTGAGAGGTGCATTTTTCCTTGTTCATCCTGGTGACAAAGCAGGATGAACACTTTGGTCTGTAGCCTTTCAGTTACCATTGTTAATCAACATGAGGTCATCGTTTCACCAGAAAAAGCCAAGAAATTTGTTTATTGGTGTCCCACATTGCCTTCCACACAACACCAAATATCAAATGTTCTGTTTTCTTGTACCTGGATGTCTTAACTTTCCTATTTTTCACCCTAACCACTTCCACAGTACCACTGCAATGTTAATGCAAGAATCTGTAAGTGTAAGGGCAAAGTGAAAGGAATGTAGCTTAATATCCAAGCAATTAGCACAAGGGTTATTGTGCTGAAGGCATTATTCATTTTTAATTATCTGAAGCTGCTGAAAAATTCCTAGGACTGCCTCCAGTAGGGTGCATGAATCAAAGCCCACACACAGAATGGCAGCATGTTGCAAAGGCAGGAGGAGAAGCAGTTGGCCCAGTCTCACACACAGTTTCTCAGCCCTGGCCTGGGACTTCATGCAGCAGTAGAGAGCCAGCTGCTCGCAGCTGAGACCTGTTTATTTCTGGTGGGCATATTTCTGAGCTCACAAAAGTAAGATAACGAGGAGGAAGGAAACAGGAAACATATCTGCATGTTCAGTCACATTGGTTAATTTGGGCCATATTTCCCCTGATTTAAAAAAAAAAAAAGAAGATAACATAATAACAATAATAACTTTTGGGACAGGTTTGGGAAGCAAGTTGGAGAATGGATGGGGTTAGATTTTTCAAGTAGAAGTGCCACCCACAAGTTAAATATACTTAGTAGGCATATTTTCAGGTTGTTTAATTTGATGTGTATATTGATTCACCACACTTGAAAGAAAAATAAACATGACATCTTCCTGCAGAGAACACAATAAATTCTATATAACTCAGTAAATTGTAATCAAAAGATGAATTACAAATCTACTTTCTCCTCTCAAGAGCAAGTCAAAGATGGCAATGTACGGAAACAAGGAAATAATCTCCAGGGTTTACTTTTCTAAATTTATTGAAATTTAATTTTCTACTTCCTGGGGATTTTACTCTTTCAGCCTAGGAGTGGAAAGACTGCACAGGACTGCACTAAACTCATGAGTACTGTGCATATAGCACAGCAGTGTCCGGACCATTTTCTGCCCCAGCTGGTGCCAGGGCTCTGCTTGAACCTCCTGGGGTGACGGCATGCAGGAAGAGTGGGACTGGAGGCTGCTCCAGAAGCCCCACTACCACATGTGTCATCCTCTCAGGAATTACTGTGAAGTGCAAACCGTCCTGGGTTTGGGAAGCAGGTGGCAGCTCTTCCTCCATTTAACAGTGGATAATGACTGGTTAGAATTTACATCTTTTCTAAACAGAGTTTTGAACAGAGTGTTGCTATTCCAAATGCTCTCTTGACTTCTGTTTATAAGAAAATATGTATCTCAGCACTGAATTTTAGAAAGTGTCATATTTTTTAATGGAATAATTTTGGGCTTCTTTTTCAGCAAAAAAGAAAAAGCTCTTATGGAAAAAAAGTTGGTGTTAGGATGGAGAAGGAGGAAGGCAATATTACCTTACACTACATATTTTAACCAGATTTTATAAGAAAACTTGCTTTTCTAAACCCTTCAATTGGGTACATCTCTCTAGCATAGCAAGCCAAAAAATAGATAGAGGAGAGGCACTTTTACTAAGAAAGAAAAAAACCTCTCTTCACCATTCCACAGGAAATTGTTGCTGACAATGAGCCACAGTCTGTGAACTTAAAATTCCTTGCGTTTGAAATGGTTTAATTTTTTTTTTTTTTTTATGATTTACTTCCAGATCTGACCACCCACATGGGACAGGAAAAATGGAGAAGAGCGTACAGCTTGCATAAAAAGGTTCCTGCAACAAAAGGATCCTTTATAGCTGTACTGATTTTAAGGTATCTCTCTTATGACAATTTCCAGGATATGTTCAGCACTGCAGCTTGCAGGCCAGAAGATCAGATCAACATTACGAGTTCTGAGAGCAAATCTTCAACATCGCTGACTAGAACTGAAGAGTCAAAACCAAAAAATAGCAAATCTAAAAGGCTATGGTTTGGTGGTTTTTTTCTTCCAACACAGGAAACCCAAACTGTTGAAGTTTCCTCAAAACAGGAAACACAAGCTTTTAATCTAGAAAAACATTGCATTCTGGTGCCACCATACTTATAAACTGGAATTCCTAAATCACACTCCATTGCATTCATGAGTGTCCTGCACAGAAGAGATGTCATTTTCATTTGAGCAACAAGTAGATTTGCAGAAGTCTAGTACGGTTGTCCTCCAACCTCTATAAAATAGCATTATCTCTGCATTTCTAGATGAGAAAAAGCAAGTCTTTGATTTGCTAATACCACTGAACTTTAATGAAAAACAATAAAAATACATGTATCAATATTTAAAGAGGCACCTAAAATAATAATTATTTTGAAAGACTGGTTTCTATCCAAGGTTTTGCAAATCACCATCCACTTTGGATGCCCTCATTCTGCAGTTTCTGACTTGTACCCCTCTAGTAGGGTGTTGACATCTCATAGCTAGAGTGGCCTTGACATTTTAAAAAGCAGACCAAGTAACAAAGCAGGGAAGAGAAGAATCTTGTACCCTTCTACTAATTCCGCAGTCTTCATCAAATACATTTTTTCAGTAAAACTTAAACTGTGATTCTTCCTCCTCTTTCTCTCATATCATCTAAGCATTTTTTACTGAAAACTTATTATCAAGCTAGTGGATATTCCTATCCCACAAGGGATGAGGTGTCTGAGCTGCTGCTGTCTGGAGCTGGCCCACCTCTGCATCCATGCAGCACTGAGGGCACGTTTACAGCACCGACCTTGAAAGCAGTCCAGCCTTGTTTAGAAGGGCATGTGCTTGGATTTATAACCCTCTTCTCTCAAGCAGAGCACACCATCAGCATTCCCATACCTCTTCTGCTCCCAAGGGAACCTCAGCGTGAGCCCTCTGCTGTGCTCCACTGAGTTGCAAGGACAAGGTAGCTCAATCTGCTTGAACAACACCTGAGCAACACTTTGCTCAAGCCTGCACCACCGAGGCTGGCAGACCCTGCCCGCAGGCACAGCTTTAGCAACAGCACTGCCCACTGCTCTGCTGATACTGGGCAAGCAGGTGTGTTCCCATGGCGGGGGCTGAGGTTCATTCCACTCTTACTTTGCAGGCTGCAAACCAACCCATCAACCCCCCTTGTGGTGACCACATGCAAATTGCTGGCACCAAGGGTTCAACACTGAGCTTATCTTTTCTTCCCCTTCTCTCAACAATGTCAGTCCAGCTGGGACTGTATTACACTCAGCAGTGTGTTACATCTCTGCAGAGGAACCCTGAGCCTCTTCCCTTTCTGAAAGGGATAGGCTTGAAGGAGTAAAATTGCCATGGCTTTTTGAGCAAGGTTGCTTGATAAAGGGTGTCAGCTCTGCAGTGCCTGTGCCTTATTCTGCCAAAAATACAAGGTTACAGCCCACAGAGGAAAAGCTTCCATTTATGGTGGCAAGGTATCCTCACAGCAGCCTGAGAGAGGCAGAGCAGAAGTTCCCCACACCAGTGACTCCCGGTGATGCTTCTACACGTACAAATGGAAGAATCTGGGAGTGAGTGTATCTGCTAAATATTAGTGTTTTCTTTCTTTTCCTTGCTTTCAAACTGATCAATCTAAACAAGGCTTTCAAGGAACAAGAGATCCCACAACATATCAGAAAATATAAGATCAGAAGTCCAAGCCTCTTCCTTTTTCCAGCAACACCTTTCATGACTCTTCATGTGTAACTGAGAAGTAGCTGTACTGTAAAAGTAAACTCCTGTGGAAAATGAATGGTAGGAACATTTGTCCTCTGCAATGGAAAAACTAGGTAGTGAGGGAGTTCTTGTGCCTGGTTTGTATCACCAAAAAAAACCAGAAAGAGAGGGGCCAGTGACAGCTCCACTCCTCTGGCATGGGTAAAAGGAGTCTAGTTTGATATGTGATATTGAGGAATATTTCCTTGTAGCCTCCAAACCAGAGAAGCTTTTGTTAAGCCCTTGGAGATGATCCACTGCAGAGCAGTAGGAAATCCTGCTTCAGAACCTAGAAAATTTGAGGTTGAAAGTTTCATCTTTTGCCTGTGTTTAATAAGACGAGCAATACTGGTTGCTAGGCTTTGCAGTATGCCAAGAACATTCTCTTTCCTTAGTTATATATCCCAGAGAAAGGCAAAGGATGAGGGTGAAATTAGGAATATTCCTCTCAGGTAATGAGGAGACTGTTTGGATGCATGAGTGATACCCTTGGTATAAGAACAAGGGAAACTAAAGAGAAATCTAATTTTTTTCTGGAATGGGCAAACAATTCATGTTATTCTAATTGAATTATTGCACTAAAGAACAACTTGAATTGAAGCCTAAGTACAAATGATTCTTGTTTTTCTCTCTACAAATAGCATTGCTGGTTTTAAATATTATGTCCCATTTGCACTGTTACATTTGTAGGACTCCGCTATTCAATGTTGTTATTCTTCTCAATCCCTGCCAGAAGTTTTGGGTTTCGGATTCAGTGGAGCCCATCTGAAAATCCGTAGTTCCTCATTGCTGCTCAGCTGGCCTGACTTCATTGCGTCTGGTCCTGCCTGAGACTCAGCCTTAAGAGCTGGCAAGCTCAGAAACCAGGCCAAGGAGAACTTGAAGCTGCAGCAGGGCAAATAGTTGCAGTCATTGTGAATTTAAGGTGAAGAAAAATAAGGGAAAAAATGTTAGGTCCTAGGAACAGCTGAGTTATGAATTCCGTGTCATCCTAACAAGAAATCACGGCACAATGGTGCGTTGTCCCACAGTCCCATGATCCATGGGACAGAAGTCAAGACCAAAGATCTACTGCCCCTCTTTATCACAACGCTTGCATCCCAGCATGTTCTACTGAGAATTAAACCAGGAAAGTCCAGTGTCTGCTGTTTGACAAGCAGGTCATGCAAGGAAAGCGCAGCTCCCTCTGGACCAAGTTAGGACTCTCACTGCCCCAGATTTAGTAAGCAACAACTGAGATAGTAATACCTCTCCACCTTTGGAGTTCCAATTGCAATTTTTTAATCCAAGTTCTCAGTGTCGGTAAGGATAGAGACTTGGATTAAAATTTTTAAAACTACTCCTCACACTCAAAATTAAATGTTAGTTATTATTCAGTGGAAAACTGCTAAGTGGCATGGCTTCTTCAGCTCTATTATGGGCAGATGGTCTGTATCAGAAATTCAATTTACCCAGCTTCAATGACCATTAAAACAGTCCTTCAGGGTCTAGCCAATATCTGATATCTGACAGTGTCCCAAACTGCATGCAGAGCAAAGACAAATGCACAGCAGTGCTGCAGGAGGGCACTCTCCAGCAAGGACTGCCCAAGGCAGAGAAGCTGCCTTTTTAATATGCTCAGGGATAGAATTTTTTTTTTCTTTTTTTTTTTCTTAAACTTGCTGCAGACGGGGCTGCCTAGGTACTGCAAGGCACCTGGACATGGCAATAATCAAGGAGTGATAACACAAGAGTGTCTGTGAGCATCAGGTTCCTGTGACTGGCTGCACCTCCTTTGTCCATCTGCCATTCCCGTCTTTGAATACAGGAAGAATGTCACCTTCTCAAATCTCTGCTGAACATTTCATGTCAGGAACACAAATTTATCTTCCTCAAATATTTGGTCTGCTATATTTAACAAGGCCTTAATCTTTATCACCAGTGGCAAAATGTGCTTGGAATTTATATTATCTGGCAATCTCTTCATCTTGCTTCACCTTCATCTGGCACTTCATCTTGATGTAACCTGTTCTGTGACAAGGGTATTGAGCACCTTTTCCTTTCCAGGGCCTGTGGACTGCAATGCCACAGCTTCTTCCATTGCCACAGGTGCAGTGGGGTCCTGCTCTGCAAGTCTGTCTTTCACCACCACCTATACCTGATTTTGCTCTATGCCAGTGGTTCCTTTCACACAAAAGAAGCCTTTTGGTCCATATGACATCTGGTTTAAATAGGCTGACAGCAGGCACGTTTGTGAATGTGCGTTTAGGTAGGTGTACAGCACAGAAACACATCTGAATAACCACTGCAGGTAAGGTGCAGTTTAACACGACATGAGTTTTGCCCACTCATGAGTTCACCACCCCTTCTCGGCCACACTCAGCACAGTGCTGTTCCTCCCTTTCCCATCTGCCACAACCTCTCCTGCGTGTTTCCTGTCTGCATCACACACCCTGTGCTGCAGAGAGCATGCAAGAGTCAGACTCAATGTGGGGTGACAGTGCAGAGGGGCAGACTCTGAAACTTTTGCCCTATGTAGCCCAATCTTGTTCATGCAACCAAGAGTTACTCATTCTCCTGCAGTCCCAAATGGCTTGGCACTGGCAGCACCTTCTGTCCCAGGTGCCCCAGCAACGCCTCACGTCCAACTATCCTGCTTGCCCCAGTGTGCATACTGATGCAGGGCAGCGTTCCTCCCGCTCCATCCAGAGAAAGAGCTGATAAAAGCCCTCTCCCCACTGCTGGCTGCCCAGTCCCAGGGCTGGGGAACTCCAAGGATCCACAAGTGTTCGGCACCTGCTGCCTACCCCAGCTCCCAGCTGCTGCCTGGCCAGCCCTGTTCTCCCTCTTGGCTGCGGGAAGCAGCCGCTGAAAGGCGATCTGCCTGACCTGATGTGAAAGGGATTTCACTGGTGTTAGGACACTTGATGACAGGGGGAGGGAGCATTGAAATGAACTCCTTCCATCTTTCTGATGCAAAATGAGTGCAGACACATTGCTTTAATATCTTCTTTGTAATTCATTTCCTCCAGCAAACACTGAAGACTTGATGCTTTATGTGTCTCTGGGTTTACGCCAGCAAACTACTTGCAAACTGACCCATCTGGAATAGACAGGGGTCATTAGTAGTTCTGATCCAGCTCTTTGTATCCTCTCCAAGATGGGCATTAGCCCTGCATGTGTATTGAGAGCTAATCTACTCCTTTAAGAGGTGATTTAACTGCTTAACACAACAGCCTTTACCTTTTCTCATCATTAAGACCTTGTCTTCCTCAGGCTGTCCTGATGTCTTGTCTGCCACCAGTAAGGAGCCACAGTCGAGTCCGTGAATAGGAATGGTTTCAGCGTAACCCCACAGTAACAAACCTCAGCTGCTGCTCCCAGTAGGCAGCATCAATGCCTGCAGTGTCAGGTTCACCAAAGATCTCTGCACGGAGGGAAGAAAATGCTTGGGCTGGAAGAAGGCTCAATTCTGCTCGAAAAGTGCCAACCACCTCCCACGTCCAGAAGGAAGTCCGAAGACCTCGACTCAAAGATTGCCAGGTCTTCTTTGCAGAGCCTCCTTCCCAGATATTTTATGAGACTGGGATCACACCCAAGCCTGAAAAATCCTTGGGGCCAGCATATATCTTAAAGGGAATGAGTAACAAGTCATGACACTCTCTAAGGGATTGCCCACAGAGCAAAGAACCTGCTTGCAGCTTGCTCCTTGTTGCCAGAGTTCTCCCAGATGGAAGAATTCCTTCCTGTCACGAGCCGAAGGAACAGGAGACAAGGCCACTGCATCTTTCTTGCTCTTGATGTTACCACTGAGCATTGCAGATGGGTGATCAAAGTATGCCAAGTTTTCTCCCAGACTTTTGTTACTGTTATGTGACTCAGTCAGGCATATTGCCTGTTTAATGTAAATTATGTGTGGAGTTTATTTGTGCTCAGGAGCTTGGAGGCATTTGGGCAAGGTCCTTCTGTAGATGAAAGTCTGTTATTAGTGTTTGTTACATTGAATAACACCTGTAAGCATTATGTAGTGTCAGCACATTTGTCCCTGCAGGGAAAGGAGACTTGGTTGTTCTGTCCCAGAGCCAGTGCCGTCTGGTTCGGTACTTACTCAGCGCAGAAAGTACAAAGACTGCACGTTTTCCATTAGAAGGCTTACTGACTTCTACTAGGCTCCATTTATGAGTCAGTCTTAGTAAATTGAATTTATTTGGAAATATACATGGTCTCTGAATCAGTTCAAACAGTCTTTTAACTTTATCTGTCTGTGCTATGTATGTTGATGGAAACGTTTAACCCATTTAATTTGGAGTGCTTTCTCTAAGTCCTGCTGAAATTGCAGATCCAAATGTTTGTTCATCAGTGCGGATACACCATGCCCAGGGCTGACAGCTAGCCTTTCCTAAAGAAGCTACTTCTGAAATAAAACTTGGGCTAAGAAAGAAATGCTCTGGACCAGATAAGGTCTCCAGTTGTCAAAGAGCACTGAAAACCTTTGCAAGGTAGTATTGCCAAATATCACAAGCTCACTGTATTTCTTACATTTTCTTATGGTATTTCAACCTTTTCTTCTTTTTTCTTTTTTTTTTTTCTTTTTTCTGAGAAGGTGGGTAGAAAGGGCTATTTTGACTTGAAGACACTATTTTTAAGCCAGTTATGAAGACTGAACACAGCTCCTTTATATCCCTGTTCTGAATTTCAGTATTCAGCTCTGTCCCCTACCAGGTGGACGAGCATCACTACCTCTGTTTTACCATCACCTTGTCAGATCCCAAAGCCTGATGGTTAGCACACGGTGAAGCCCAGAACACAACAGTGAAACTCTCATTTTCAGACTGCTTGTGACTTACAAGACTAAGAAATGGCCTTATAGTTAGTGCACCCACTATGCCCTTTGTACAGCCTAGAAATCGCTTTGAAATCATGTGGCTAGGTGGCTTTTTCTATTTTGATCTTGGTGATATGAACAGTTATTTAAGACTGTGCTGCAGTGAGAAATGGTTCTGTTTTCATCTACCTGTCAAGCTCTGGAGTTTTTATTTTTTCCCCTAGATCCACTGGTGGAATCAGAAGCTGCTTCACTAGACTTGAATGCTGCCTTCTAATGCTATCCTTATGCAAGGTTGTTGCAGAATAAATGGAAGCTGCCAGTCTCAGCGGATCTAAAAACAAAGCAGCCTTCTATTCACATGAAAAATGTCCTTGTCAATAACTTTTCTTCATAACTACTGCGACTCTTCCCTTTAAGTCATAAACAAAGTTCAGGCACAGTAGAAGACTGCTGAAATCAATTCCTGTCAAGGAATTCACACCTTTTTGCAAAATTGTTGACACGTTTTCTCTTTATCTACTCAGTGGTTCCCATTGTAAAAAAGGCAAATTTTCTGACAACCCATCAGTCCTAAGATGGTGGACAACACGACCCACTCGTAGCTATTTCCTGAGGTACGGCAAGGACTTTTCTTCCCTCACCATGCGGGTTGTTGAGACACCATAACAGTCAAGTTATTGGAAGTTAGCATGTCTTCCCTTGGGCATGTAATTGCATAAAAAGTGCAGAGTTAGCAGTCCTAAATGAGCTGATGAACCTGGTTATCTATGATCTAGCACATCACAGAATGTCCAATTAAATCTGTCCCAAAACATCAGATTTCTCAATCAAATTGTTATTCTGGTACATGTTATTAAAGCATCTCACTGTTTGAATGTCAGCATTGCTACACAATTATCTCTGCTGCAATTTAAAAATTTATTCTAGTGAAGATTTTTCTTGTACTGGAGGCAGAAGTTAAAGGATACAAAAGACTTTTTGTGCCGTGGCTTAGATGGGGTACTGCAATCTGCAGGCTGTCAGCTCTAACACTGCAAAAGTAACCTGTTGATCTGTACTAGGAGATGCTTGGTAGCATTGGTAGCCTCATTTCCAGCCATGTCACAGAAATCAGAGATTTTGATCAAAAAACTTAAATCTCTTCCTGTATTCTGATTTATCCACCAGGTGGATGGAATAGGGGACCCTTTTAAAATTAATCTTCTTTAAGAAAAAGAGTTGTAAAGTGTGCTTTGCTGCCCAGGATGATCATTCCCATGGACTAATATACGGCCTTCATTTTCATTAATGGTGACACACATGGCACAGTGAATGGATGCAAGGGGGGAGGGATTCTGTTTCCTATACATGTCCTTTTTATGTCTTTTGCTTTGCAGAGAGAAACTCCCAAGAAAAAAACAGCAGTTCTTTCACTGGCCTTTTTTTAGAAGACAGTTACAGGAGCGAAGGCATTAATGGAACGCCAGATTAGACTGCTGGTGTTCATTAACAGATTCAGTGGCAACCACTACCTTTTCTTTTTAAAGGAAGCTTAAACATCACACAAAACACCTGTCTAATTGTGCAGTAATGCACAGAAATTAGCTGTGGTGGAAATTTCTTTCTGACCCTCACATGTTTGGCATTGTGCCATGGAGCATCAGATTTGCTTATCCTAAATATAACCAAATGCTAGTCATAAATGTATTTAACTGGGGTTTTTTTCTTTAATTTACTGCATTGGACTTGCAACTTTCTGTGGTTGGGATTTCCACAGTCTGGCTGTAAATGAAGGTTTTTGTAAAGCTCAGTTTGGATATAGAATGTGTGCCTAAGGTGTCAAAAGGACTTAATATTAGACACATAGAAGCCAAATAGGTTGTAGAAGCTGTACATGTATGTGTGTGGATCGACTTGTTTTTAAATGTGACAGGAAAAATTTTCAAATTTCAGATCTGGAGGAAGCATGGGGCCAACCTTGGGCTCTCCTCTGAGCCAGCAGTGCTCCACAGAGTGGTACACATTCTGTGAGAAACGTGCCCAAAAGCACTGGCCCTGTGAGTTCCTCTCCACCAGCTGCAGGAGCCACAGGTCGAGTACAGGGATACACCCAAGCAGGACATGCTGCAAACAGTACAGTCTCACTCTAACTTGTAACAACCTAAATTCTGCAAAATTAAGGTATATTTGGTTGTCAGGAGAAGCTACTTCCTAGAAGCCAGAGGATACCCAACACTATAGGTAGATCTGCATTGTGGAAGAGCCCATGGCCTTGGGTGTAATGCAGGGTGATACTAACACCTCTGAAATGTTCCTCAGAAGCTGGTTTCCTTCTCTTCTGATCTCCATTACGGCAGTGCTAGGGACCACAGTCAATGCTGCATTTGTGAAGCAGGCACTCTCCCTGCACTAAGCACATTTTTTAAAGAAGCCTGAAGAAAAAAGCTCAGTGGGAAAAGGGAAAGGGAACACTATGTATCCTATTCCATTCAATTAGAGACAGGGGAAAGCAAAGGGAAAGATGACCTTAAGAAGTCATCTAGCCTGTCCTCCCGCCTGAAGGCAGTGGGTACCATCTCTTAATTTGATACACAATGAAGAGAAATTAAATGGGTTGAAGGATTGGTTTTTTCCCCGCCAGGACTTAGCAAAAAAACGCAAGTTTTCACTTCATGTAGTTTAAAGCTGATTTAGGCCTCTTCATTTCAAATGGTTGATGCATTTTGTTGATCAAAATCACCAGTCATTTTCATTTTAAAATAATGGCGTATCAAAAAACAATTTTTCCTCCTCAACAGACAAATTAAAAAGATCAATCTCCATTCACTTTCATAAAAAGTGTTAAATCAATAAAGTGAAAAATAGCTGCTCTGCCTTTTTCTGTCCATTATATCTAAGCTCAGCCCTTTCCTGTTTCTATTTACAATTGCTCCGAGCTGGATTTTTGGAAAGATTTTTGTTTTTCTTTTATAAAATTATCTCTTGCTATTTTACCCTTGTACAGTGATATTTTTCTATACAGTTTACTTGTGCCTTTTTATGCATCTGAGTTTCTTTGTATTTTCATGTCTTCCTGTTCTATTTGCATTTAAACTAGCCTAAAGTTTCTGCCCTTTTTAATTCCTTAACTTGTGCCATTTTATTGCCATGATTAAGTAGCTGTCCCTAGGCAGCAGCAATGAAAATGCAAGCTTTCCCATCACATTCACTTATCTGGTACTTGCTGGAGTTAAGATTAATTATAGTTGTCAGCGCATAACTAAAATCACAAATGTCAATTTCCTCTTTTCACGTTTTTCGCTGTCAGAATAAATTGCATAATCATCACTTAATACCAAGCTCTTGTTTCCCTAATAATATGCTGCAGCCAAACGTTTACCAAGGGGAGCCCAAGGAAAACACAGGAAACCTGAGAGGGTAAATACGACGTGGGAAAGCACAACCGCGATAAGGCTGGTGCCACAGCTGGAGAGAAACCTTCACAGGGACTCCAGGACCTAACTTTGCTGGCAGTACTTCCCTGGGCCACAGCAGTGGGCTTTGCACTGTTGGGCGTGATTGCTTAGAGAATGAACACCCTGGGAGATGGCCTGTGGTCCATCTCTTCCTAGAAAAAAGGCCAGCAACCAGCCAGAACTTTTCATGGGTCTATGCCAGGGAGGAGTTCTGCAGGTCCAGGAAAGAGATCTGAGCTGGAAATGCCTGACAGCAGCCCACATATTCAATGCGAGCAGTTTGTGAGAGCCCTCCTTTCAATACTTGGTCTCACCACCTTCCCAACATCTCAGTGTGCCTGCCACCAGATTTGGCCTCCTGCAGGGAGATTTGGATTTGAGAAAATCCAAATTGAAATTGAAATTTGGATTTGAGAAAACTAGAACAGATCTATTAGAACATATCTGTAACAGACTGCCCTGTCAACATGTCCTGTTCGTGTGGCTCATGTTCTTGCTATACAAATTCACCTTCTAAGCATGTAGCTAGATCATGGCCCAAGGTCATAAATGGGGAAGGTTATTTCCAGGTTAGGATCCCAGAAATGACGTCAACACACAATCCGCTTTGTTGCCCTAAACCCCTGCCCAATCCCATCCCACATGCTGATGTCAACCCTGAGAATCACATACTAGCTGTCCTCACAATCTATCTTTGTGCTGGATTTTAGACTCTACTTCTCTGTGTTTTCTGTCTTAGTGATGTTAGATAAAATCTACCAAAATCTGTGTTCCCATGGCCTTTAATAGAGGGCAACTGGGGAAGAAATTGCCCCTTGTATCTTTACTCCAAGTCCTGCTCAGGTACCAACTCTCCTCAGAAGAATTACTCTCTTGCCTTTGAGTTTCCAGGAAGGACTCTCAGAAAAGTCATCTGCAGTTGTGGGTATCTGCAGCTGGATGGTGTTTGTCTCAACTTTTGACAAACTGAAACACAGTCTTGTCTTTTTATCTTCCTTTTTTAAAGAAAAAAAAAAACTTCAGAGATTTACCATTAAAAGAAATATAAACATATATTTCAAAGAGAAAACTCAGAATCTCTTTTATGAAAATTCTGTATTTTAGCTTCCAGCTCTTAAGCTGGAGAGTATATTCAAATCTTGACTCATATTTGTTAGTCCTTTCATTCTCCAAATGCTTTCTAAGTGAATTTCCCATTAAAAAAAATTAATTCTAGTATCAAATTCATTCAGAGAGTTCAGCACTACAAAGTGAGAGAAATATATGACTTCTGACCTGGTTATCAATAGTGGGCTTGTGTGCAAACCAGAATGAAAATACCACTGTAGTCAAGGCCCTTTGGTAAAGTTACTGTTTCCTTTCCAGTTCTTTGGTTTAAGTAGATTTTTTAAGATCAATCGCCATTACTCTCCTTTATTTTTAGGTTGAGTTGTTTGGGTTTTTTATTGTTGTCCGCTGTATTGAGAAGCTCAAGGTGCCTAATTTCAGAAACTATATGCAGGAATTTATAGGTGTGCTTCAGATGCCAGTTGTTTGAAAAACTGGACCTATAAAGGGACTTTGCTCAGCTTCTGACATTTGAGAAGATCTTCGACAACCAAAATACAGGTAACCTCCAAAACTCATTGTCCTCAGAAGAACCTGTTGTCCACAGCAGACACGCAGGGTGAAGAATCAGAACAGAGGAGCTGGTGGGGGGTTTGCAGAAGGGGACAGATGTTCTGGAGGCACTACAGCAACAGGAAAATCTGGGTCTGACCCATGCCCCTCACCTGGCAGCAGCAAGCATCCTGCAGCCCTTCAGCCTGCAGGGTGACCACCCTGAAAATGTGTGGCTAAATTGCTGCACATTACATTGCACACAGAAAAAAAAACCCCACACCTTGTAAAGTCAGATACTTAAGACTCCTGAATGCAGTTCACGGTCATCCTTGGCTCCTGCGGGTATGACAGCTCTTCTTCAGAGACCCTGGGCAAGGGAGCCCTTAGCAGAGGTACTGGGTGCCAGATGCCTTGTTTTCTTTCTGATTTGTCTGCTTTGGCTTTGTCCCAGACCCTTGTGAAGTGCTCTGGGAAGCTGGTATGTGAAAGGAGAGAAGGAGAAGAGCTAGGATGACATTTCGCAGTGCATGTGCTAACTTCCACTGCCAGCTTTGACTGCTTTCCCACAGACAGCACTCTTCCCAAACCGTTCTCCCCAATCTCCTAATCCTCCAGCCCTCTTTGAGGGCTGTGGTGTAGCCGAGGCACCAGCAGTGGCGAGACTGGAGAGCCAAGTATTTCCATCCCACTTTCCAACAAGTAGAGCTGCTCCTCTCCTGGCCCCCTATCTACCCCACAGCCCATCAAACATACCCTCGTGATTAATGGAAACGGTCGGAGATAAATAGCTGACTGACTCCAGCGCTGGAGGAGCAGATCATGGAATTATTTGAATAGAGGCAGCATATCAAACAGTGTAACAACTTGGCTTGATGTACTTCCTATGGCTTCTTTTTCTCATGGAAAGCTGCATGCATGCTTTTGGGCATATGCCTACTGGCTGCTGTGCCAGGAGAGAGAGGGAACACAGAAAGGATGCGCTTTCTCTTCTGCATTGTGTCAGAAGTAACAAGCTGCCAAGATGAAAAGAGGCCACATGAGATCCTGCTGCTCCTTCCTGGGGCTTGACTGGGGCTCAGAGGCAGCAAAAGCCCAATGTTACTTTGCCCTTTAAAACTGCAAAGTGGGTTTGGGACAATAGAGGTACCAGTAAAGGGAGCAAGCAGCAGAAAGTTTGTTATTTTTACTCTCCTAATGAACTACTTGTCCAGGCAGGCTTGTCTACGGGAATCACGGCTCCCTGAAGACAAACCTCCCTCCCATCATTCTCTTACTTTGGTCACAGACTTGAACAATATAATTCATAGTTTGGTTTATTTTCTTTTTTTAA
This sequence comes from Melanocharis versteri, assembly GCA_013397845.1. Lineage (NCBI taxonomy): Eukaryota > Metazoa > Chordata > Aves > Passeriformes > Melanocharitidae > Melanocharis > Melanocharis versteri. The sequence goes on from VZTG01004599.1 coordinate 1,338,761, forward strand.
AAAGCTTTTCTTTTTTAATGCTGTCAATCCAAAGCCTTCTATAACAATGGAATCTGTCAATAGCCTCCAGATCTTCTCACACTTCCCGCCAAAAGCTCTTTAAACATTTGTAATATCCAAAATTGTGTTAATTAGCATTTTGCCCCTTCTTGGGTGATGTCATTTTCACTGGCTGATACAGTAAGAGTGGCTCAGCAGGCTAGCTCTCCAACTAGTGAGGAATACTTCTCTATCTGTAGGAATGATAATGTGTACTATCATCCTCTGCACTGCAAGACAGATCAAGGCTGGGGGCAGAGACGCTCTTTTCTGGCTGGAGAGATTTCTTTTGTCGCAATAGCGTAATCACTGGCCAAAAAATGCTGCTACTAATTTTTCAGTGTTTCGTGTATGCTGTTAAAATCTGTGAAATGCTGGAGACTTGCATATTTCTTCGTGTATCTCATCCTAATCTGAACTTTTCCAGCAAGCAAGCAATACAACATGACATCAGTGCTTTAATTTGCAAAGTCACTTGCAAACCAGTTCTAGTATTTGTGACCAGCTGTTGATTAAAGAATGAATCCTAATCCTACTGCTACTCAATACAGAAGTGGTTTGTTTTCTCATATAGAACCTCAATGGCACTATGGAGGATCCCGGATCTCAGCTCTAGCCTCTCTGTAAGGCTGAGGGAAGCGCACAGGCAGTGAACAGCAAGGGTTACAGACACACAGCCTGGTAGCCATGAGAGCCAAGCTAGCAGGATGTAGGGCCTCCAGTGCTGCCAGCTCGTGCGGACAGTTTTATGTGCCGTTTCTCTGCCTCCTGCTTCACAGGCGGGATAAACAGTGTGTGAAAGGAGCCAAGAACACATTTTATATGAACATCATGTAGTGTAGGAAACGTGTCTCTGCCATCTTCCAGCCTTGGTTCCTTTCGTAAGAAGTTAGCCACTCGAGAAAATTCCATTTCTTCCTGGTCTAAGTGTGTCGAGACCCATATGAAGAGGTCGTTAACAGACTAAAGGAGCACAATGTCTGCCACACATACTGGGGAGGGAGGCAGATGGCTTAAGAGAGATGTGAGCTGATGTCACCCTGTGGAGCTGTGGGGGCTTTTCCAAGACAGGCGACTGGGCTGGTGTGCCCTGGGCCCAACAAGTGTGTCCCCAAGGCCCTTCACTCACTCTATAGGCAGGTAGCGCTCTCCTCCTCTGCAACTGAGACTGTTCTGGCTCTGTCCTTCCTAGGGCATGTGACCCTCCACCCCATCTTTTGGGCTGCACATTTCAGTGGCTGCAGATGCACTTACAAGATGGAAGCTTACACGCTTTCTGAGCAGCGAAGTTCTGTGCCACCCCTCGCCCCTGGGCCCTCTTCTATATGAATAAACTCCTTATTCAGGGAAAAGGGCCTCCTATGCTGAGCACACTTTTTTTCTGAAAGCGAGGGTCTTTTCTTGTACAGATGGGCTAAACACAAGGGAAAATATGTAATTTTTGTCAGTTCAAAGTCAAAGTTTTCTGTTTAGGAACAAGAGCTTTTACCAGTGTGTATTGATGTATACATCTACATTCAGTATCGGTACTAGGAAAACCTGTCCTGTTTTGTCTGAGGAGATACCAGGGAGATACTAAAGGTTGAATTAGCTTTTTTTTTTTTTGCCTGGAGTTAAATCAATTCCAGACTCTATCAATTTGAGCAAATGCCCTTGGTCCCATTGCCTGGCTATCCAGAGCTATTGTATAACAACTAATTGGTCTGTATGTCCCCTTCAATAAGGTAGGGCTGCCACAGACACGGGGCTCGTGGAGCCCGTAAGAGACGCCTGGCTGGGGGGAGCAGCGACACGAGGGGGATTGAGCGCAGCTCCGCCGTGTTGTGTTAACCTCTGTGGGCAGGGGCCTGCAGCAGCCCCCGGGATGCGCGCGCAGCTCCTCGGCAAGGGGACTGGGCTGAGGGGAGGCAGGAGGGTGAACAGTTCAGAGAGATTATGAACCAAAAGACAAATAAACACCACCCCCAACCCCAAGCTCTGAGGATGGTGAAGGTTTAGCTGTGCATGTTGGGATGGCAGAAGAGGGAAAGTGAGACTTAGGGTTCCGAGCAGGGGTGGGCTAGGCTGGAAGCAACCCTTTAGAAAGCCCCTGGCAGCAGAGGCATGGAGGCAAGGAGTCACTGAGGAGCCTGCTGAGCTGCAGGAGTGCAGGAGAGGGGTGTCTGGCCAGCCAAACCCAGCGCAAGGGCTTCGCTGTCACTCCCACAGATGGAACTGCCGTGGCTCTGAGGGTGAGCAACAAGTGGCCTCTGCTCACGTGGGAATAGTGCTGAAAACTTATTTGCCACCTCAGTGGGGGGAAACATCCCCTCCAGATGTGGTGATGGGGAAACAGCGTGGAGGCTGATGCTAGTCTGGTGGCACGGGACGTGCCCCCAAAGCCACTCCTTGGGGCTGATCCCAGTCCCTGGGTCAAGGAACATGTGTAAGAGCGTTAGGCCTGGGGGCTGCAAAAGGGTATCCTGTGAATGAACAGGCCTGTTCAGCTCTTCACCTGAACAGGATTCCATGTTAGCAAAGAGATTGTTGCGGAAGACTCCGTGGCTGTCCAGGCCCCAGAGAGGACAGCCCTTCTCTCCCAGCAGCACTGTGTCCTCTGAGGGCTTCAGCCTTCCCTCAGGAGATGCCAACGAGAGAAACAGGACAAACATTTTGGCTGCCAGGAGGGTTTCCTGATGGGGCACTGGGGCCAGGCTTAGACTGACAGGTTTAATAATTGACACCAGGGGTAATTTTGGCTTCCTCGGGGCTTCATTCCCCTGTGAGCCTCCCTACCCTCCCTCCAGCACCCTGTGGATTTGGGCCAGAGCTGGACTTGGGCCCAGCACCAGAAGTGGCCCCAGGGCAAAGAACAGGGCTTGCCAGCCGACTCCACCCCTGCACAGGGCTGATACAATGTCCCCATGTCCTTGTGCTGCAACACGATGAGAAGATGAACCTGGCACAGCCTTCAGCCCTTCGGTGCCGCCATTTCTTTTTCCTCAGACAAGACGCAAAGAGAAGAGATCTGCTGCCATTAACACAGGGGTGGACTGATGCTTTGCCCATCACGATGCTTGAAAGCAGCCACTGCTTGCTCCCACATTTGAGTCTACCCTGCCATGGATATCCTTCATCAGATGTGATAAATCTGCAATTAATAAATATCAGTCAGAGGAATAAAGATGTCATTAATTGGGGAAAAAAACTGATCTCCCTCATCAAGAACTGTGCAGTGAGGAAGGCTGAGGGGAGAAAGGGGAGGAAGTGGGTATGCCAAGAGCACAGGAAAAAGGGAGAGCAGGAAAGGACAGAGAGAGGGGACAGGCAGTGTGAACAGGAGAAGGAAGATGCGGGAAGGGGCAGTGGGAGAGGATGAGACACAGGCACAAAGAAACGGATACCAAGGAGGACAAAGAGCGGTGTGGGGTAGATGGAGAGAACGGCATGAATGTGTTTGCAGAAGAATACACACTAATTCTTGGAATATGCCAGTCCCTTAAATCCCCGCTGCAGGAGGGGAGCCATCCAAGGCTGGGGAGCCCCACGGACTCCGGGTGACAGGCCCATGGTCTTTCCTCAATAAGAGACTGAGCAGAGACGGGAAAGCTTGAATCGCTGCGCCTCCTCTGAGGGCTAACATTTCTCTCCCTCTTTCTTTTCTTTCTTGTCTTAAACTTGAGAAAATCAAAAAAGAAAGCAAGTAAAACAAAAGCTCCTTTGCCTTAATTAAATTACTCAGCCGCCCTCTGGGGTTGACACTGGGGATACATGAGGCTTTTGTGTAATATCTGGAGGAATTCTCCCGCCGCCTCCCGCCTCCCCCTGCCCCATCCCGGGGACAGGCGGGAGGATTTCAAAGGGGAAGGGAAAGGAAGGGGGAGGGGGGTAAGCTAATAGGGATGGGAATTATTCTGTGATGGCTGGAGGGATAAGAGAAAAAAGGGAAGGAAAGTCGCTGCTGAAATTGAAAGCCGATTCCCTGCGCTGGCTCGAGGCAGTGCTCTGACCTGAGGTAACTGCCCTTTTGCCAGAGACACAGGCAAAGTTCAGGGCACAGGGAAAGCTGCATAAATATGAAGTCTTTATCAGGGGGATGATCCGCTGCCTCAGGACGTTCCTGCCCGCTTTGGACGCAGCGTGACGAGGCAAGGCCAGCTCTCCATGGCCACCAGCTCTGGGCAGGGCTCGAGGCAGCCTGGCCCCATTGCTGTGCAGCTGTGCAGGGGCAGCTGTGGGGCTGTGCCTGAGCAGGGATGCTGCTGGCAGCCGAGCCAGACCATCCTGCAAGCTCCCGAGATCATCCCTACTGACCCAGGCAGCAACATCATCATTCCACATCTGCTGCAGCAAGCTCCCTGGGTCCCACCAGAAGGTTAGCAGTGGGAAAACCAGCTTCCATGAGCAGCAGGATTCATTCAGAGAGGGCACTGATGTTTTTTATCAGTATGTCCCCCAGCCCTGTGCAGAGCATGTCCTGGAGATGCTGCAGCAAATGCATGCTCTGCCAGAAGGATTGCTTTTACACTGCTGCCATTGGTGGACTTGCTTCAGAGCTGTGGTCTTCTTGACCAGAATCTCCCATTGGCAAGATCCTACATCTTCCCCTCTGAAACCTGGGTGAAGGGAGCTTTGTTTTGCACCTTCAGTTTGGCCTGAAAAAAGAAACCCACATCTTGCTTGAAAGAGAAAGGTACCTTCACATTAGGAGTAGTCTGCAATGGTAGCTGAGTCCGTGAGGGACTTGCTGGATCCTTTCCACCATCTCCCCATATATCCCCCAGCACTGCCCAGGTCCCAGAGTCCCAACATCAGGTTTGATCAGTGGCTTTTGGGGAGGTAACTGTGCTCTCTGCAACTGGGGGTCTAACCCATAAACAACGATGCAAACAGAAGGAGTGGAGACTGCATACCAGCACCAGTTCCCTTTAACTTACTGTTGGGAAGGAATATTTCTGGGAACAAAGAACATCTGGGCTGTAGGCTGAACTGGGCTTTATATGATGAAGCTTGTAATACTGTCCCATCTGGAGAGCAGCTCCAGTGAGCTCTGTGGGGAGATAAGAGACAGAGTCAACCATAAATCCACTCCTTTAAGCATGACAAGTGTGTGCCTCATATTCCAAAGAGAGGAGGGGGAAAAGTAAGTGGAAACATTTTTCTCTGTGCTGAACACACGCAGAGCTCAAAAAAGGCCCGTCCCTCCATGGTGTGATGGGAGGTTGGTAAGCATGAAGCACCCCCAGGGTGCCAACAAGAACAGTCAAAGGCTTTTTCTGCAGTGACAGCTCCATTCCCGAGTGACAGTCAGGCCTGGCGGGGACGTGCAGGAGCTGGGGGATGCTGCCACACACAGAAAGCCCCTGTGCAGTTGGAGCTGCAGGCAGCTACCACTAAGACAAGAGAAGGAACCAAAACTTTGGGGCTTCCACCTTGGTGAGGAAATTGGCCTCCCACTTCTCAGAGCTTCTCTGCTGTTTATTACTAACCATGATTTATGGCATTAATAACAAAAGCCTTGCAGATGTGGAAGGCCCAGGTGAGGAATCAGGCTGTGGGCGTAGGGGAATAGTATCACTGTTAGGGAAAAAAATAAAAAGGTGCATTATTTCCCCAAGTGAACTATCAAGGTTCAAATGAGCTCTTGCAGTTTGTATCCAATGGACTGGCGGCACATTTCAAATACACACCTTGCAGATGGCATGTGATGCTCCCTGCAGTGGTCTGCCTCCCCTGCAGCAGCGTGGCCCCACCATCAGCCCACCCAGGTAACCCATGTCTGGTGAGCACCTGTGTCAGCCAGCTTGGAGGAAGGTATAAATACACCCTTGTGTTTATCTAGGATTTCGCACTTACAGCCTTCGGCTTTCAAACAGCCACCCACTTGAGAGAGACAAGCAGGCAGCATCCTTGCTTCTGTCCTCCAAATTCCTCCCGCAATTCCTTTTTCCCTCTTGCTTCCTATGATTTTCCAGATTGGGTTGATTGATTACAATATTTGAGTCTCTCTGCAAGTTCTTTTTGGTGTGTTTAAAGAAGTAGACGATTTTAATCCACATCCAGATCTTCTGCGGACAGTCTGCCACTGTTCATAAAGAAAAATCATTTGCAGGGCTGCAAAACAGCACATTGCATGGCACAGTGCCTAGTGCGGAGCTAAACTGCCCTGCTCCAAGAAGCTTCCAATCAGAAAGCACTGGAGACAGGACTGACTGGGATGGTGGAGGCCAAAACAGGGAGAGAAGTGAAGCAGGAGGAGGAATGCCTGGGGCTGGGTAGGCGCTGATGCACTGCTCCTTCTACGGCCCGTGTCAGGAAGGATCAATCCCTTCTCATCCAGGGGCTGGTTATGCCACATGGGGAGCAAGATGAGTTGCCAGCATTTGAATAAGAAAATATCACAAGGAAGGGGCTTCAAGGGAGGACTATCTTTGAGAAGTTAGTCAGAGGTGGGATCTGGGGCAGAGACATGAGTGATATCATGGGGACTGTATCATAATCACACCTTTTGTGCCTTTGTGCACATTGTCTCTATGCCGTTTATTAAAGTCATCTAGCTATGCCTGGACCCAAAGGAATGGAAAACTCTCAGCTTGCATATCTGTCTGAAGTGAAAGCCCTCATTTATTTATGTCCCAGAACGTGCTGTCTGGATCTTGCACCCCAGGCTGACAATAACTCAAGCACCACTTATCTTGGCTTTTAGTTGCTAAAAAGCAGGATTTAGCATAAAATGAGATTTGTGCTGGCCCATGACAGAGGTGTTATTTTCATTCACGATTCCCTAAGCTATTTTTTCCTATAGAAAAAAGGGAGAAAAAAGGACAAGTAAGGGGGAAATTAGGAAACATACTTCTTCCCTGTAGAATGCTGTCCTCATCTGATCCATACTCCACCTTAGTTCTTCCTTCTGCCATCTCTCCCCAGTCCATGGCAAAAACATCAAAGATGTTCCTAGGAGCTGGCTTGTGTGTGTGTGTGTCAAAGGGAGAGAGGGAGACCATTTCAGACACAGGTTATTTATTAGAGGTTTAATATTGCTCCATATAGAAATTAAATGGAACAGCATTCAGACGTGCCATTAAAATTTACTGCTTCGTGCTATTTAAAACCCACATAATCATTTCAAGTAAAACTGATTAAGGTCTTGCAAGAAATGAAAAAACCCAACCAAGTCAACTCAGGCATCACCACAATGTCTCCACCTAATAGCTGCTTTATTAACACAAGTCTGGAAGCAGGACTGCCTTATGTTAAATTTATTTATTTTCCATTTACACATCACTTTTCTGTTGGGTTTCTTTTCTAAACCATTTGCACGATGACCACTTCCTTCTTGACAGGCTGCCTGACTGTATGGTATTTAATGTTTCACTGGTATAAACATGTTCATTTCCCCAAAAGTGTGATTTTTTTTTTCTTTATAAATTTGACTTTCGTATTTTCTTCTTAACTTGCTCTTTCTGGAGTGAATATGCCTGAATGCACATATGTTCAATTTCATGCACATGAAACACACGGTCTGTCTCCTTCTTCCCTTTCTATTCCTTTTATTTACACACATATATATATACCTCCTCCCAGTACTTCTTTATTTTATATGCACTCCTAGACATATGTTCATATATACAAGTGCATGTGAAAAACTTATATTTTTAAAACCAAGCTGGACTCTTTTCATTGTCCATGCCTTGAAACCCAGGAAAATTCTTACAAACTACTTAAGGTTTGGATTTTGGGGTTGTTTTATTTGTGGTTTTGCAGATGAATTAATAAGAAGGCAAGAAAGCTATACTGGGCTGTGTGGTAAATGTATATTTGTTTCAATTATTGATCCTGGTGTTCAAATTACAGCAGATTGCTTTGGATCAACATTCAGTCTCCTTCACTGGAGTCCTTTGGCAGTGCCAAGTGAGAAGGCCATGTTTGTGTGATGGATTTAGCCCTGAAACTCAGGAGAAGGTAGGGATGGTGGTGACTTTGAAAAACATCCTGGAGGCCAGCTGCTGGAGGTCATTCCCGTAATTATTATGTCATATGTCGGTCCTTATGAAGATCATCATGTGGCGATCTGGAGATTGTGGCTTTGATAAGGTAGACACATAAAGGCTGCATCTTACAATATCTGGTTTACTGGCATTGCACCAGTCAGGAAAATGTTGTAATGTACTCCTGCCACATAAACACTAGGATTTTTTTTTCACATGCATTCTGTCAGTATTAAAGCAAACACTCCTGGATTCACTGCCATCACGTAAGACTGGAAGAGAAAAAAAAGAGACTGCCCAGAAGTGTAAGCCATAAAAAAAAGCAGCCTGGAGGAGGCTTTGAAGCATTGTCCAGTCCAACTTCATATGCCAGGGAAAGGCAGGCCGTTTCTGTGTCATTCCTGACAAACAGCTGTACAATTGTTTCCATGGACGTTGCAGCAGTAGAAGTTCTGCAGCTTCCTCAAGCAGTTTGTGGCTATGCTTTGCTACCCTTACTTCTGGAAAGCTTTAATCTCAACATCTGTCTCAAAATCATCACCACAGTCCTGCTCATTTTGTTATTTATGTCCCTGTTGGACAGAAGAATTGGGAAGAGCATTTGGAGACAGGCAGGAACTGAGTAATCAGAGAGTTTCATCTTGGCTGAAGGGCAAGAGAGGAGGTAGCCCTGAGGAGGTCTCTGCCCAGAGCAAGCTTTTCCTGCAGTAGGGGTAGGTGAAGTGTTGACAAGGTCAACAGTTCCCTCAAAATTAGCTTGAAAAGTCATCTATGAAAGGAAGATAGCCTTTAGGATGGATTATTAACATCGTCTTTTAGCTTGCATGGGTAAATAAAGCTTAAATGAGGTTAGATACAGAAAAGTAATAAGTAAGTGTTTTCCAAATGACTCCTGTTCCTCTACAGCTGGCATACCCCACCTGAGAGCTAGAAAAAGGGATGAGGAGGATGCAGGTTACTAGCCAGCATTTCATTGCTTTCACTTGGGCTTTTTGGTGGGTTTATCGGGGTTCCTTTTTGTAACTTTGTTTCCAAGTGTATAATCAACAAATTAAATCTCCACTTTGCCAGAAGTTGTCTTTTTTTATACGTGAGCTTGTTTGTTACTTAACTGAACTGAAGGGTGCATAGTAAGAACGGCTTCTACTTCCTCAGCCATGGTCAGACAAGCAGCAGATGCTGTCCGAAGCAGCTCTGGCTGCCTGAAGCCTTGGGAGGTTTTGGAGTCATTGTATGTTGGGAAGCATTTACTTGCAGGATGCACAAAAGAGTCTGACGGCTGTTTTATCTTGCCAGGTGTAACCTGAGGCCCTTTCTACAGGAGTGTCTGTGAGACAGCCCACGGGCTGATGCACCCCACACCTTGCATAAGGTAGGTCACCCATGACTGCCCTTTGAATGAGTGAAACCAATCGTGGAGAAGCTCGGTCAAGGTCACTTACTATCTTGTTCGCCCCTGAGTTTCTCTCTAGCCTGGTCTTTGCATTTCCTCAAACATGAATTGTATTGACTCTCTCCTGACCTAAGTAGAAACACGTGCTTTACCCAGCATATTGATCTGGTTTACTGAAAAAAAAAATCTTTTACAAAATATGGAAGCCTTAAATGCTGGTGTCCTCTGCACTTCCCCACTGGAGTGAGTGACCTCCCGCCTTGGTTTCCCTAGGGACTAAAAAAACAGTGCAGGATGGGGACAGGGCAGCTGCTCAGGACTGACTGGTGCTAGACCAAGGTGTGTTATTCATCTCAACCTCCTTTCATTTGTCTGCACTCAGTAGAGCAAAATAGCAACACTACAGCTTGATAAGTGTTTACAACATGATGTCTCAGCACCACAGGTGGAACCACACCAGGTAATTTGGTGATTAGTTTGTCCTGCTAAATGGCACCATCATGCAATGATGTTGCATTATGACTGCTCATTTTTAGCATACAACCTCCTCTCTAGCCTCAGCTTCTCGAATGTAAGTCAGGTGAAGCTCCCTGGATAATGAGATGGATGGCAGCACTGATGGAAGATTATCTGCTGGGCCAACAGTGTGCCAACACCTTCACGAGGCTTTCCTTACGGAGAATTCCGATCACCACGTCTCTATAACAGCATATACAAAAACACTTCAGTAACATCTTCACCTATTCGGAAAAAATTTGCCCTTCCTCTCACCAGCTCTTCCTCAGAGATCATTTTGTTTCATGAAATAGAATTTTCAAACATACATATTTTAAAATGCATATTCAATACATTTCTCTCACACCTCTTTTTTTTTTCTCTGAAGCTTGACACATGGGAATGGTGCATTGATCCATGGATTAAACTTAGTTACCTTGGCTCACAATTTGGCCTTAAGTGCCAAGATAACCAGGTCAAAGAGGGAAAAGCACGAATATTAAAAAAAACAATGTTTGACTGACAAAAGCAATTTTGAAGAGATGTGCAGGGCAAGGGCAAGTGGAGAGAGCTCTGGTTTACACTCAAAAAGTCCGTTATGTAATTTAAACATTGTAACTGTTAGTTTTGCTTCACCACCCACTGTTTTGCCCAGATGGAGTAGCCTGAGGAGGGTATTTAATAGTTTGAGTCACTGGAGAGCTCTGGGCCTAGTGCTGATGAGAGCAGACTTCTGTCTGCTGCTCAGAGTCCCCACTGCCCCCCAACATGCAGAGACAGGAGCTGGTGCCATGACAGGACTGTTTCGTCCCTTGAGCCAAAGGAAGGGCAGCACCAGCTCTTCTTTCTGTACCTTCCTCAGTCTTCTTTGTCTAACAGCTGCCTTCCTGAGGAAGAGCTCAGGGGGCATTTTCTGAGGAAACTCATACACACTCATACATCCCTTAGAAAGCTCCGGTTTTGTCAGAACAATTTCAGTTCCAGGAAAGGGCTAATTTCAAAGCCTCTTCTGGTCTGAAGACCAGAATTCTGAGGAGAAGCAATGGTCATCCTATCTTCTTTTGGCATCTCCAGCAGTGAAAAAAAAAACAAACTAAAAATCCGAGAAAAACATTTTGGTTGACTAAATCTCTGTTTGGTTTTCCTGTGGACTGTAGGCATGCAGAGATATCAGAGAGCTTCCTCACCTCAGAACAGAAGGGCAGAGCCTGTCCATGGATGGTGCCCAGACATCCCTCCCAAGAGGCCCAGGAAATCTTGGCAGAAAAAATCCTTTTCTCTGGAACATTCCTGGTGCTGACTTTTCAAGAGCATCTACAGAACCATTGTTTCACCAGCATGTGAAGCCAAAGCTTTTGCCAGACTGGAGTACCTTGTATTATTTTACATTCAGGAATGCTTTAGCCTTTGCTGTGAGCTCTTCATCATTTTCCCTTTGACTTCCTGCACATGTATCCAAGGACCTGCTGCAGAATCACAGGTCAAGGAAAGAAGAGTGAAGCAGTAGAAGCCAGCCCATTGTTTTGTTCAGAGGTTTGAAATAGGACTTAAGTGATGCTTTTGTTTTTCCCGAGTTTTATTGTACAGGCAGGGTGTTCATGATTGGAATATGGTACGGGTACATGGCTCTGTGTATGAATTGTGTGTATATACATACTCTTCCTGGGAGGCTTCTCAGTCAGGGGCAGGCAGCTGACGGGAGCTGGATCGACTGTTTTCAGTCTCTAAATTGCCACTGCCCCACAGGAGTCTAAGAGTCTCTTAAGAAATCTTGCAGTACTGGATAACGAGCAGCTCTCATGCAGCAAATTTCCAGGCACTTACAAGGAAAATAACAGAGTAGCCAGGCATGGCCAGCCCAAAGCTCTGTCAGGCCAGCATCCCGTCAATGTATAGATGCAATGCAAGAACAAGGAAACCTACAGTAATGGTTATAAATATCAATGGTAGGGTGAAGGACTGACATTTTGTAAGCACATGAAGAAATGTGTATCTCAATCCCACTAAGCTGGTCAGGTAAATCAGCATCATTTGGAATTCCTAATTCTCTCCTGCAAGGGAGTCAGGAATTGTCCTCCTGACTACTTTATTGGTGTAGTACAAAGGCACAACAACATTGAGGCAAAATAGTCCAGGGAAAGCTAGACACCAAGATATATGTTTCTGCGAGCACAAGTAATTATTACAGTATGTTTTAAGAAACTAAGAAGGTTTGCTTAATAAAGGTGTTGTAGACTTGATGCAGTGAGTTTAAGAAAAATACTGATTTGACTTAATGGTTTTCCACATCCTACACATTTCCATTATACTGAATTGATACTCTTTCATTTACTGAAATCACAAGATTTTCTTCTTTTTCTCTCAGTAGGATTGTGGAACTTCCTCAGTAACGTTCAGATAGGATCATGGCATTTGCAGCTTCACCAATATCAAATCTTGACATCTGTCTTTCACAAGTGCATCAGGCAGCAACATGAAACTTTAAAAAGTTGTCATAACATAACACAAACAAGTTTGCAAAGTAGTCACTCTGTGAGCTCTGACAACCCTTGGTGGTGCAGAAAGACCTCCAGACATTCCAGGACTGCAGTCTTTTATACACCAAAATGACAATCGCCATTGAGCTTGGCAATAAACTTGGCTGAATAACTCAGACCTCATTTCAACCCACAGATCTTGGATCTCCAAATGACCGCTTGCCAGATTTACATCTGTTTCCTCTATGGGGAATGTGGAGTCCTTTTCAAACCCTTTGAGCTCAGTTTTTCTTCTCCTCTTGGCTTTGCTGCCAGATGATAAAGATTTAATTCTTTTATTACCATTACAATCCATCTGGTTTTGAGCACAGAAGCAAGCTGAGCTTTCAGAGTAGCTTCTGTTCCTAAAAGAAAATTAAGTGTTTTCACCTATCCTAGTCTGCTTCTCTCTTGGGCACAAAGTAGACTTAGAAGTGGGGGTTATCCTTGTTCTCCCCATGCCCCGTATCTCACCTGTATTGCAGCATGGACTTGAAAATAGAGAAGGATGGCTCTTCTTCTCTTCATTCTTCAGCCCAGGAGACTCTAACATGGAAATTTTCTATTTTATCTTCAGTCTGAGTTTATGCTTGGTTTGGTTTAGAGTGGTGTGGGGATAGAGAGCAGTCCCAAGTACCAGTGTTCAACTGCCACAAAGAAAACGGTGCTGCCATTCCCTCTGATAGCCTCAGCTTCTTGCTAACCTCCTCTACAATCTAGTGACAATATAGTGACTTGGAGGCAAAACCTGTGCTTGCTACAGATATGGTGGGCTTTTTTTTCATGAGAACAAGGGTATTAGCTGCACTGGTGCATATTGCTCCTGCCAAAATTTCTTCTGCAGTGCAGGCAAAGCATAGGCTATTATTTACTCCTGTTGTGCATTGTTAGAAAAAATATTACATCCCAAAGCTGGCTTCTTTCCACTGATATCTGAAATAGCCAAAGCATTTCCCTTGCCTCCTGTTTTTAAGAACTCTGTGATCTCTGGATGAAAGGTCCTAAATATATGTGAGTTAATTAATCTTTCCAAACCAAGCTCTTCAGTCATCAAAAAGTTCTCACTCATCAGTTGCGCACCTCTCTGTGGAATGTCAAACTTTCTTCACTTTCTAGTTGAGCTCTGGGGGCAGTATTTCTCTAGAATAAGAGAACACTTATTTTAAGTGAGTTTTCTCTGGTATTTGCAATGCCCAATATTAGAGGCCTCTGTAACCAATGGCAGGACTATCAGAGACTTCAGTGAGTTTATTCCATAGTAATCAGGCATACCCAAGATCTAGAAATTCTGATATTAATGTTAGCAAAGTGTATGGAAAAAAAACATAGTCAGATGTTTCTGATGAGATATCACTGCTTCACAAATACAGCCAAGCAGTCTGTGTTTTTACCTTTCAGTTCATATGCCCATTTCATTCATAGCTGTAGAACTTTCTGCAAGTAGAGTTGATACTGAGGGTTAAAGGTCAGAATTAAAATCCAGACACTGCTCTGACCAGGCTGCAAAAGCAATAAAGAGTCAAAACATGAGAAAAATATTCTCAGCTCATAGCTTACCTGCTCCAGGGGTTTGCTAGGAGTTGGATTGAGAGGATAAAAGAGAGTGGAAGAGACCCAGGACTGGGGCTCAGAGCTGGAAAAAGAAACAACAGTGAAAAGGTCAATGTTCAGATGATGGTATCACATCCTCCTTTCATCCCCGCAGTTCACACGAAGGCCGGGATCCTTGCTTTGCTTTACTTTGGGGAAAACTCTTGCTTTATTTGTTCATGTTGAACTGCTATCAGAGCTCAATGTCTCAGTGTTGTGTTTTAATAACATCAGTTTCCCTGGACCAGATACATATGAAGTCGGTTAGACGATTCTATAAACAATGGATCCAAGTCACGCAATGCAACATTTCTGATTGCAAGATAACCTTTCCAAGGGCGAAGTTAGCGAGGTGAGGGGTTGGATTCCTCAGCCGGGCATGAAGGGAGACCTTCCGTGCTCAGAGTTGCTCCAGTGGGACAAGGTTCATCTCCTCTTCTTTTGGGGGTACAGCTCACTGGTTTGTTTTTCTACTCCCCAGTCAGCACGCTGGGTGACTTTTCTGAATTCTGGCTGCCCGGAGCATACTTTGTTGACAGTTCATTTAAGGAGATCTGCACAGAATATTTTCTTTGAAATCAGTTGAGAAGAGGAGTTACACTGAAGTTTTAGTAAGTGCTTCATTTTTGTTTTGGAGTTTAAAAAAAAGCAACACTTGTGGGAAGATGTTTCCAAACCAAGAAATGGGAAGGTTCATTGAACATAGTATAGGAAAGGTCAGAAAGGAAGAGAGAAGGATGGAATCAGCCAGATGGAGATTTTGGAAAAGGTTCTCTCAATTTCTAGCATTTGTAGTTATTTGTTGATGAAGATATTCATTTCTAACATCTATTTTAATCCAGTATGAAATGTATGTGAAGTTTGATTTTTTTTTACTTTCTTTAGTACCTAACACAAGGGAAAACCCCAAATCGTCAACCTGTAGCTTTACCTTCACCAGCTGATGAGTGTGGTTGCCACCACTTGTGAAGGAGTCTGGCCTTCACATTTATGAGTTTGGCACCTACAAATACTCTAACTCTATGTCCTGGTATTCCTACACTTTTCTTAGTAGAATTCTGCTTTGGAGGTTTTTCGTTATTTTTACTGTATAACCACACATGAGCTGAGTACAGAGACATGCAGGCTTTATTCTTTTTTTCTTGTAGCAAAGTTCGTGTGCAAAGCTACATAGATCATGAGATGCTGATGTAGTTTTGCTCATGATTCAAGTCCTCGTCTGATGGTGCTAACTTCAGATACATTTGTTGAGTGTAAATCACAGTGGAAACAACCCTTCACTGCAGCTGAGTGGTTCTCAAAGTGAGCATGGACTTTCTTCTTTAGGTACCAGGAGCAGTCTTGACATTATGGTATAAGGCTTCATCCTTCCTGTGGGCTGATTGACTCTCTCTTCATGAGTTCCAGAGGAGACTGGATAGGGGAATTTGATTCATTTAATAAAATCTGAGATTTAGGTCTTCAGCTTAGTCCTAAAGTATAAATGTTCAGACCAGAGATTACAGTTGTAATCAATTTTATTGGTTATAACCCATAAATCATTTAAGTAGATCTTTAACCCAACCTGCATCTCCATAACTCTCATCATTTGTAACAGGTGCTATCCAAGATTCATTCAGGGAGAAATTTCATTCATCTAAAG
This sequence comes from Melanocharis versteri, assembly GCA_013397845.1. Lineage (NCBI taxonomy): Eukaryota > Metazoa > Chordata > Aves > Passeriformes > Melanocharitidae > Melanocharis > Melanocharis versteri. The sequence continues at coordinate 1,354,403 of VZTG01004599.1, forward strand.
GAATGGCACATCAAGGGGAGGCTAGACAGCAAATTCAAGTTGTTGGTCTCTCCCAACATCCTTCTGAACTCTCATTCACTTTCACAAGAAGATCCTGGAATAGACACCTGAAATGGTTTCCCAATTAAAGGGTTGGTCTGGAGTAGGATTAGAACCATGGGGTATTCCAGACCCTAAGTTACCAGCATCATGTTTGGCTGGCAGATCTGGCCATGCAGCAATCAGCTGATTCTGCCAGGCGTGGTGACAATTGCAAAATTCCTTTGCAGACAAGGCGCCAATTGGCTGCAAGTGGCACATAGACGCATGTGACTGCCTGCTGCATTTTATCAGCTTCTACTTTATGTTGTAGAGAAACAGCTTATATTGCTCAATAGTCAGGATCTCATATAACTATCCAGGCTGCATTGGATTATCAAGCAGTCCTATGCATAGAGAGTCAAAAGAGGACACAGTTCTAGCTGCATAGACTGCCCTTGTGAACTGGGCTGCTGTATTTTAGATCAGTGATCATGCTACTAAACTCAATCACCAGCCCATCCCTCTGTGCACATAGCTGTCTGTCTGCTTTTCCATACAGAAAAGGAGCTAACATCTCACATATGTTTGTGGAAGATTTGTTTAATTAAGCAAAAATTAATTGACATAATGAGAGTTCATTTACAGTTTACAGTGGCTTATGCATTTACATATAAAGCTGGGTTTTAGAAAAGGCTCTGGCTGAGTATCCTGGGGGTCTGGATTCAATTCTCAGCTTTGCCGAAGGCTTCCTGTTTAAACCTAGGCCAATCACGCAAGGACAGATCCATGAGGTATCAAGTTATTTGATTCCTAAATGTTTATTAATTTCTTCTGTTATCAGGGCTAGGGTGCCTTTCTGCCTCAATTTTTCCACCTGTAAAAGGGAGATAATTGAGGGTCTCTTCACATACTGTGGCTGGAGCATTTGTTTCAAGCAATGCATTCTTCTGACTGTGCCTCTGTACAGCAGCAAGAGAAATTGGATCTTGATCTCAGTTATGATCTTTTGAGTACTACTGTGCTGTGAATAAAAATAACCCTTAGTGCAGAGACAGTGACACACACACTGACACTTAAACTAACACTCACTCTGTTTGTTTGTTACTTAATTTCATGAGTGGATTGTTTTTTTCTTGGAATACTTGTTGTATATTCCCCCCAGCTATGATACTGTGCTCCAACTGCAATGTTTAACAATGGGAAGATCCCTGACCTTTTGTCCTGACCTAATACTAACTGACTGGATTATTTTAACAAGAGGAAAAGTAAGTTTTCCCACTTCCTTCTCAGTTTAAGCCTTGTGTAAGAGTCATGGTCTCTGCTGAACTCTTCCTTTTTCTGTCTCTCCCTTTTTCTCCTCCCAGCTTTTTGCTGAGCCAAATAGTCTTTTCCAAATGACATTATGCTCCATTGGTTTATAGTATTTTGTATAAACCAGTATCCAGCACTGCCAGTGAGCATTAATTATTGCCTCAATTATGACACACAATGGTTTTTTGGGTAAAATGAAAGCCACCATCATCAAGAATTCATGACCAGCCCTCTCAGCAAGGGTCAGTAATCTATGGAGTAGACATTTTGGAAAGATACTTCAATCCATAAGTCATTGTATCGATTAAAAGCAAAAGGGGGCTAGCTGTGTTAAAAACAAAACATTCTGTAGCTTTTCCAAGTTAATTATTCAACCACAGAAGCATTCTACCACCCAAGAGCTGAACTCACTTTCTTCTTGAACTGTAAAGGAAACGTCTTTTCAGTCTCATTGCACTGACCATCTCCTGGGCCAGAGTGGCCAAGATGAACTGCAAAAGCTCAACACAAAATGCCTTGCCCAGGAGGACCCTCATTGCCACCTGTTGTTTCCCGTTTCTTTGCAAAGACATTTGGGGTGATCCACCATTCTCTGGTACTCAGCACATCCGTCTTGATGTGGGAATTCCCAGGTTGCTTCCCCATATCAGGAAATGCCTCCGCATCCTATTTTTTACTAATGTGCTGAAGCCGTGACCAGGCTGACATGCTCAACCCTGTTTCTTCCCTGATCTCCTTAAGCCTCTAGGAAGAAGAAAAAAGCAGGTGCCACAGCAGGTTCAAGTGTTTCTTCCTGCTTCTTTTATCCCCAAAGGGTTTTAAAGAAGTGGCCGAGCTGTTCCTCAGCAGGGACCTGGCCTGCTGTTCGGTCCTGCTGGATTCCAAGCTCTTCTTGCCAGGCTGCCCTGGTGCTGGTTCAAACACATGTCATCACATGCAATATGGACACAATACCCTCATTCCTACGGGCTCCAGGACCCAGCAGAAGAAAGCGCAGGCAGAAGATCAAACATGGAAGGAACAGAAGACAGAGGAGCTGCTCTTGTCGTCTGTGTCTGGAACAGAAAAATGAACACAAGGGAAGAGACAGGGTAGGGGGATAATTACTTTCATCCCAATTTTATTCCCACAATTCCCAACCACTTTTGAAGCCAATTTTCCTTTAATAAAATATACTATTAATGACTCAAGTAGAAGCCTTTTGTGCAAGACAATACTCAGTGCTCCAGATGGAAATATTTTGTGTTCTGCACAATTTACATGTATATATATTTATATACATAAATTGAGCTGTGAGCATAGCCTGTATTACCCTATTTTTCAAATTGAATAAGTTATTTCAAAATATGTTTAACATACTTCCTTTCTTTGAAACTAATTCTTTCATAGCTCTCCCTCCTCTTCTAGCTCTCCTTATCCCTTAAAGAGAAACGCAAGCCAAACAGCAACGAGAACTATATCCCATCATTTCTGGAAGCCATTCATTTGCTATTTCTGTTCATCACAGCTTCAGAATGAAGGAATTTAAAGAGCTACTGATGCCTTTTGTTGGCATATATATCCAATATTGTCTTTCAAGCAGTTTAGACACATCCTTCTTCTCTTTCTTCTTTAACAGCCTGTCAAAGAAATAGGCCTCATTAGTTTATTGTGGGTTTGTGTGTGAAGAAGTTATTGAGGGAGTGCCAAGTCAAAAAGTCAAACACAAACTGATTAATTTTCACAATGCACCCCTCTGAGGTGGGGAAGTTCTGACAAATCCACTGGGTGTTCACAGTTATCCCATGCTCTGCTCATGGAGGCTGGGAGCCATATGGAGAGCAGAGCGCTGGCACCACTCTCCCCACTTCCCAAAGCTCACACTCCGGGTGCTGGGGCTGATGCTGAACTTTCATGGCCACTGGGAGCTCAGCCCATCAGACCTGTCACTTCCTCTTCTCCCACTATCAAATAGAGACACCTCATGACAGCCCTTCCTTGAGGTCAACTTTCTGGGCACAGCAGAATATGCACAGCTTAGGAGTCTGACACAATCATTTATTAGCTCACAGAATGGATAGCTGGGGTTTGATAATCCATTAGGGTAAAAATCAGTGTGCCCATCACCCTGACAGGGCACCCAGAGTCCTGTCTGACCAGGCAGGCACCAGTCAGGAGAGGCTGGGTTGGCCTCTGCAGCTCCTGGGAACTAATTCCTCTCATTGCTCCCTTGTCACTTCCCCTGGCTTCACTGGCAGCAACAACACTGACTTCTCCTCACAGAGACATTGCAATTCCTCACAAGCCTCCATGGGGTTTAGTTTTCTTTGCTGGTTTGTTGGTTTTGGGTTTGTATTCCTGTGCTTTACAGTTTCCTACGTTTCATGGTAGTGCTTTCCCTATTGAATCCTTGAGCTACATATGAACCCATCTCAACGGTGCTTTCTCTGTCAGTAATTTTACGTTTCTTATGTCTCTACAGACTTTCTCACTGCTCTTCCTCAGCAGCCTGAATCAAGGTTATGAAGCTGTGTCATATCAGAGCAGGGCTCTGCTCCTTGGTTCACAGGCAGCTGAATCCAGGGAGGGTTTACAGAGGGGAGCTACAATAGTTACTTGGGAAGGTCAAAAGGAAATGACTGGGTGGGCTGGTGTTAAAGTCTGGCAGGAGACTGGGCTGGATTGGTGGCTTTTAGCTCAATGAAACTTCCAGAAAAAAGTTCATGAGCCACAGTGGTTCCCATTTCCAACCAAATACAAATTAGACTGACCTTTAAGAGTTTGCTTAGTGATTTGTAATGCTGCCCGATGCATTTGCTCGCTTTCTCAGATGCCAGAGAATATCAGGAAGGAGGAAGGTTTATTTCCCCCAATGGTTTTGTGAAACGCCTTGTAATGCCTTTCAGATCAGCAGTTGTTCGCCTGATCCTAAGCTAAGAAACACTGTCCTAAATGATTTCCTAAGGTCCCTTCCAGCGCTATTTTGTTTCATTCTGGAAACTCAGAACCTCTTGACTTTCTAACACTATTCTATTGCCACCAGCTATGTGTCTTCAGGCTCTCAGGACTATCATTTGTCCCCTATTATGCTAGCCAAATAGTTTCAATACAACAGAATACTTGTCCAGAAGGGAATTATTGTTCCTGCCACGAAAGGTTATTTGAAGTCACAGCTGCCACAGGGATGAGTTTGATGGCACTGCAACCTTCAAAGACTTGAATTTCTCTCACTTGGACCTGTTTACAGGTTCCATGAACTTGTGCAGGTTGCAAGACTAGATCTCCACCCCCTCAGAAAAAACCACTTCAATCCCTTATTCTGTGAACTTTAGACTGTGTTTCAATAAAGCTATTCACCCCTCTGTCTTTATCTCTGCTTTAATAATTTTCTCCATGCCAATGAGGCATTTTTTACAGTTGTGTGCTTAAAACAGCATCAAAACAGACAAGGAAGCAATATTAAGAAGTGACCACAACACATCCAATTCTACCAACAGCTTCTCTGAGCCAAACTCTTACCTTTCTTCAGTATGGAATATATAAATATATATTCAAACAAGTGACTAGGAGGTGAAAGGAGAAGTTATTTCTATGTTCAAGGAACTGACAACTGACAACTGACCTTGTGGTCACCTACCTGAAGCTGTGGACCTCAGCCCATGTTTCCATAGGAGGCCCATCAACACGCTGGTCTGGCACTGACCACAGGATCATTCAAACCTCTGCACTGGTTTAGCTTTAAACCTCTATACACTGGGTCAGATCTGCAAGAGTTGGTTTTTGTGGTAGGGCACTGTGCCGCAGTCATCAGCCTCATTTGGATTCAAACAGCATAATGAGACTCGAGGGGTTTATCTGAAATATGAAAACACCATAAATATTCATTTTGAGAAAATCCTGCTCAGACAGGGAGCATAGAGCAGACTGATTTGTGCCCTGCTAATACCATCCGGCTGTGAGTGGGCAGGGAGGCTCCAACACTGCCTGTTCCTCAGACCCGTATCAGATCCATGTGGCTGACTTGACGTCCTCCCGCTGTCGGCAACCTCACAGTCCCCCAGGGAGCCGTGGGCTTCCACTGAGCAGCTCAACAGTGACTTGCCATTCAGCTTACAGCAAGGAAAGACAGTTCCCATGCCTTTCACGTATGCTGACTGGAATGTGTTGCACATGGGTGCGAGGCAGGCACGATAGAGATATACAACGTTGGCCTGATTTAGTGGAAATGAAAATAACTAAACATATGTTGAGCACATTAAAAGTACTGGTTCATGTTGTGCCCTGCTTACTGTTACTTCTCCTTTTTTTTTTTTTTTAGGAAGATTCTTGCAAATCCTCCCTCCATGCCCACACATAGTTTTATTGGGGAGAAGGGCAAATTTTAGAAAAATAGTGCAAATCTACTCTATGGTCAAGATAATGTCCCTAATGATCAGAAGCCACATCCTGAGTCAGACAGGAGCATTTGGTGGAGTTTACATTGAGTGCAGTGCTGGATCAGATCCCCCTCGTCTGTGCCCCAGCATCAGCAACCCAGAGTCCCTCACCAGTCCCAGACATCTTCAGAGGAAAAGGACAGGCAGCAGCCACCTTAATCCAATTTCATCTAAGTATGTAATTAGGGCTGTACATCTGGGATCACTTTTTCTCCCCTTCAAAAGTTAAAAAGCTTTATGAACTAGAGGCAGGAAGAAGGGTTTGATCCAGCTTTGGGTGTTGAAAAATTCCTCTCATCTCAGCTCAGCCGTACAAGGCCCCAGAGGCTTGCACTCACCATTTGATGGCCCTGAGGGAAGCCAAAAACTCGTGCAGTCATCCCAGGGCTGTCTCATTATAACCATTTCTCTGCTGTGTGTGCACAGGATTTCTGTTTCTCCCCAGTATAATCTTCTGGCCTTCTTTTGCCAAGGTGGGACACCACAGCAGTGAGCAGCTGCTCACCCGAGCATCCCGCCAGGCTCTGGGGTTTTGCCTTTCCCAGACATTATTGTTTGGAGACACATGCTTTATGGAGAATGTTTCCATGCAATGCTTTGTACAAAAGGGGGCATCTCTGGCACTTACATGTGCCCCCGTTCATTCTCCACATTTCAGAGATAGCAAAATTACTCAAAATACAATATCTAATGTGAATGCATTCCAGGCAGTTTGTCCAGCCCCTGCTTCAGGAGAGGATTTTTTTGGCCTGGCATTCACAGCCAGCTTGTGATCTGGGGAAAAAAGTTTAACATTTCTGCCTCTTTGTTAAAATTCATACAGGTAAACAGTTATCTGAAGGCATGAAAATTTTGGAATGGAGGGAAGAGGCAAAGAGGAAGAACTGGGGAACATCATGCTGTGGAGGTACTGTTGAAGAAATTCTCCAGGCAATGTATATGATCCAAGAGGTTTACCACTTTCCTCCTATCCTTTCATAAGAGTATCTTTTGCCCCTTCCAGTGGGACAACACTAAGCCAACTGTTTATGTGGCCAGGTGTCAGCTGAGAGCCTGGAAATTCCTCAGGCAAAACACATGCACGTGAGGACACGGTCGGATATGTGGAAGCAGCAGACACTTATCAATGGACTTTAGGGCCCAAATACATGATTTACTACCAATAAGCAGGAGAGCACAGAGAGGAGACAGAGGCTGTTCCGTGTGGGCTCACAGGTGTCTCCTCCCCGAGCACACAGAGGGCTGGTCAGGGCACAGGGGGCTGTGTGGGAGCTGAGATGGAGCTGATCACCCGTGGGTGATCTTGCACTGAGACCTGGCGCGTGTGCCAGCCCCGCACAGGCAGGGGGGTGTGACCAGCTGCCCAACACCTCCACCACCACTGGCTCATCCTCGATTCACCATGGGCTCCAAATAAGCTGGAAAGATCCGAACATGCTTGATTTTAAAAGATTACCAAGAAGAATAACGACTGATTCTGGCCCCCCTCTTAGGCCTTGCTTCATCAGATTGGCTGGGCAAGTCTCAGCCTTTATGGAGGAAAAAATACACTCCTCTAACTGCAGGTTTTGAGCCAAACCCTCAGTTGGTGTGACACTATTTTCAATGGAGCTGTGCTAATTTACGGCAGTCTTGTGTCTGACCTTCTTCTGGGGAACAATTCAATGTGAAGAGAATGAGGATTACAGGGGAGTAACCTCAGCCTTTCTTCTAATATAAATCACAGAGGAGCAAAGTTGGAAACTGAGGCTGGTCAGAGAAAGCTGATGGAATTGGACTCTGTGAGAATATGCCCTTCCATCAAGATAAAACGGATACTGCTGTTGTTATGTGAAGAAGAAACCTGGGGGAAGGGAAGGAATTTCAACAATGCCAGTAAAAAAACACAAGATATTTAAATGTTCTGGAACAGAGAAATCGCCCTTTCCTTTTTGATACGAAGTTTTGCAATTTTTTTTTTCTAATTCATGCTGTATTTAGTATAAGAAAACAGTTAAAAAATTAGAAATCCAAAATCAATTGTAAGTATTTCAATGGATCCCAAATATATTTTTCTGTAGAATTTTGTGTCACAGAGATCTTAACCTGGGGAGGGTTCATCAGATCTGGAGCAGAACCAAAGTCCCAAATCTTGAACCATTTCATGAAGCAAGCATTTCATCCACTTCACTGAACAAGTCAGAAAATTTGGGTTTGTTATAGGAAAAAGGCGAATGCTTCCTTCTACTTACTAACTGCTTTCTAGCCTTCCCAAACACTAAAGATGTCTGGTTTTGTTTGGGACTCAGCAATCTCAGTCCCAGAGAAGTTACAAAGAAGCTTGTCTGAGCAACTTACGTTTACCCACTTAAAAAATAAATAAATTCAAATGCACTAAGCGAAGGATTACAAAGTCAGATTTAGAGATAGACCCTGAAGAAACTTATTTGTAGATGGGCTTAAAGTGTGGATAATAGTACTGACTCACCATTATGAACTGCTTTGAGGTCTAGGGATAAAAGGGTTTATGTTAGTACTAGGTATTATTACATTTTATTGTTAATTTCAAAAGCTAGAAAATTAATAACAAGCAGAAAAAAAATCTCTCAGTGAAATTAAGGACTTAACCTGATAAGAGATCCCAAATGTCAACACTCTGGCATTAGGACTGCCCCTCCAGCCCTTTTTACCTTGCTGGCCCTTTTTAAACCCCTTCAGTGTGGAATGGGTCAAAAAACTGCAGGCACTTGGACTTGAAAATTCATAGGGTTTTTCATAACCTATTTCTTCTGCTGTAGGTGTTGTCACGTATGACTTTGTTGCTTGTCACGCTGCCAGAGAGAGCTCCTACACACACTCTCAAACACACGTTTTTCCTCCCATACTCACTCTATCCTTAACAGGTAGCACATACAGCACAAAAGGGGGAGAAACAAGAAAGTATTGGGAAATCAACATCTGGTTTGAATAATTCCCCTATTTAAATTTTTACTTAGAGAACTCCCATTGGTATCAAATAATTGAACTGGGTTATTTACAACTGAAAATCCTGGTAGCACTGTTCCTCTCTGGTTTCATGTTGTGGATCGTCACACCTTGGCTCCTAAAGCCTCAAAGGGGATTTGTGCTGCAGGTACTGCACAGTAAAAGGCAGATCCACATTCCTCCCTGCCTCCTCCTCCCATTGGCAGACATTAAAAGATGTTGCCTTGCTTTCTCCTGCTCCTCTCCTTTATTAGGAGACGTTGAACTTATAACAAATACACTACACTTTGCAAAAAAGCAGTGTAATTAGCCTTGCTTTTTTTGGCCTGCATGTGTGTGGTAAAATGTCTAGTAATAGTTGGCAAGGCTTCTGCAGGGAATGAGATTCCCATGGTTAGATCTAAAGCCCAAATACTTGGAACAAATTAACACCAGCCAAGAAAGTGAGGTTAATTATTGGAACACTTGGAAGAGGAGGTCTCCCTAGCCTGGAAAACTGCAATACACTATCTGCATGTATGGTATGTGGCCAACCAGGATCGCTCTCTCTCTCTTTTTCTCTCTTACTTGCTCTCTTTCCTTCTTTCTTTTTATGTCCCGACTGCAGACAAATGTCAGAGCCACTGAGAGCAAAGACTTCATTTTCTTCTGACTCACTGCTCCATCAGGCCATTGCCATCGATGGCCCTGGAAGCTACTCGAAGCTGAGAAACACTGCCATCAGGGGCTGGCTCTCCTTCTGTCTATGTTTTCTCATTAGTGGTTTTGCGTTGTTGAAAGGCATCTTCATTGGAGGCCCAATATTCCAGCAACATGCTGCTTTAATCTGGGGTGGGCACTGAGGCTTTCAAAAACACAGCCTACAACCCAACAGGAGAACAGTCATCTTCCCTAATATGCTCTTTGGAGAGCAAATCTGTAAATCCTGTAGGCCCCTAAACATCTGCCTTCGGTAAGGTTTTAATGGGGAAAATTTGCCTAGTAACCACATTGCCGTTGACCTTTGATGCGTGAGGAATGTATACATGCACATGTCTGGGGGGAGCTGCGGATGGGCGAAAACCTGGGAAATCAAGGTTGCAAATCCATGGAGGTGGAAGCTACGTAGTCCAGTTCAGTTACCTGTGCACCTTTAGGAGGGCTCCCTCATGTGTTTGCTTTATTCATGACACAGCCTTCTGTGGCATGAGGACATGGCTTTTTTCCATGGGATGGCTGCCTCACTCTGTGCTCAGGAGGGATACTGTTCGTTACAGGAACAGCTATTCAGGATTTTGTTTTTTCTTCATTGTTCAGCTTGTGACCCCAAGCCTTACTGACTGCGCACTATTCAAATCCTCCTCTGAAAACAACATCATTTTGTTTTCTCATGGGCTTTTCTATAGCACTCATGACAATAGTATCAAAGTGTCTCGTAAAGATTAATTCGTCTATTTTTGCTACAGCCCCAGGAGGCAAGTTGGTATTTTCTTCATTCTCCAAATGTTGAACTGAAAGCATAAACCCTGTCTATACAATCATGGGTGCAGTTTACTAAGCAGCTAAAGCCGTGGTGTCCTCTGAGGCCCCACGACTGTTTCAAACAGTGCCTGCATGGTCCGTCAGGCTACATCTGGCTTCAGCATGTGCACTGCCTGACCCCCTGGCCACGCTTGCAAACTTACAAAATTGAATCTAGTCTTGAAGGCAGCCTCAGGGCCTTTGACAGTATAGACACAGCCATATGGTCAACAGTGTGTCTACAAGATCCGTGGTAAGCATTAATTTTAAATCCTGTCATTGAGATGCCTAGGTCTTGATTTTTCCTCTTGCTTGTCATTAGCCAGCACTGCAGATGTTCATAGCAGAGCTCCTGCCAACCTCAGTCCCAGCTGAGACCCCGGGGTCTGAGGCTGGGTCCCCAGAAAATGAGAACCTACATCTAGGAGCCCTCAGAGAACAGTTCAGGTTAGGCAGCATGGCCTGGCCTCTGCGAGACCAAACCCTCTGCTCTCACAACTGCCTCAGGTACAGCGCCAGCCCTTCCCATTGCTCATCCTGCTTCAGCTGTCTCTCACATGCTGTCACCTGCAGGAATCCAGGGGCTGGTAACCTTCCCTCTTTGCTGGAGCATGGCAGGAGACCCGTGGGAAAGAGGCTTCAAGAAGGTAACACATGATCTGCCCAAAAGGGTGGGATTACCGGTGCACACAGACCTAATCCAAGTATTTCCTGACTTGAGTGATCAAATAGAAAACCTTGAAAATGTTCCCTTAGGACAGGGATGCCTTATTTGCTATGTTTTAAAGTAAGCTAGGGGACAGCATAGGCATGCCAAAGTAGCCATACCACGGAGGTCTACAGGGTTTGCCACCAAGATGGCAACTTTCTAGGGCATGCCACTGCGCCAGGAGTTAAGCCGGCAGAAGTAACAGATCCTTTCCACGTGGTTTTTCTAAGTATTATAACTTGGCCAAATGTGAGTAGTTTTTCACAGGGACAGACAAAGCCCATCCCCAACACAAAAGCCACCTCTTCTGCCAAGAGTCCGATTGCACTTCCAAAGCACAGGGGTTCTGGGGCTTTCCAAATAAAAGGTTGTAAAAAAAAAAAAAGAAAAAAGCAACAAGGCAAACAATGTATTTTTCCAGGCTTCTCAGAAACACTATGTCATTTTGGCTGAAATTTCCGTAAATAATTCCGTTTGAGGCAAACACCCTGTACCTAAATTTTAAGACCAAACAGTTGAAGTTGTCAAAGTAAAAAATAAATGAAAATTATAACTAAAAATGTTAGTCAAACTTACTAATAAGGAGTTTTTCAGCTGCATGTGATGCATTATGTGGGCATTTGCACATATTCTATATGGGCTGATACATCAGGCTGACTTTTAAAGTTGTTCCGAGAGCCCTGCCCTGAGAACCAGACCCACACTGACTGCTTGCTGTGCCATTTAGAAAAGAATATTGGAAAATGGACAGAGAGAGGAGACAAAATACACTGTAGTGACAAGAAATTAATCAGTGCAGTCTATATAGTCCAGAAGGGCTCTATTCTTCTGCCAACCCAGCCTTGTGGGCTTTCCAGATTCTTAAACTAAGGGGTCAAGCAAAACATGGAAATGCAGGGCTGAAAGAAAGGGATTAATCTAGCCCAACCCTCATATCTAAACTAGAATTAAACCAATTTATTCTTGACTGACATCTAACTTTTTCTTCCAGCACTTGAAGAAGAGGATCCCCAGTACCCGCAGCCTCTCCCAGTGCTGAACTGAAAGTGCTTAGAATAGCTTCATTCAATTTCAAACAAATTTTCAAACTGCAAACTGAACACATTCTTTCTACCTCTGCCCAGTGTAACAGGGAGCAGGAAAGATCACTGTTCTTTCCAGAAGCAGCTTTACATACCGGAGGACTTTCATATTGCCCCCACCATTCTCTCTTTTCCGAACATACACGGAATTCTTCTGCTCTTTCTCGGAAGTCGTGTATTCTAATTCTTATTATTCTGGGCTGTCTTCACTACATCTTTTCTGAAGTGCAATACCTCATCCTAGAGAGTCTTCCATATGGGTGTAAAGCAAAAGTCATATCTAAGCAGCCCATCTGCTTACAGCACCTCTGTGTCTCTCAGCTAATGCTGTGTAAGCAAACTGCTTGACATGTATAGAAGAACCCCAATTCAGGAGTAGTCAGGAGACTAAATTTACAGCTAAGTTAATACAGCCCAGCATTTAGGATGGCCCAGAATAATGCCTATAAGCCTTACAAAGACTTGCTTGGTACTCTGACCACAAAGTCAGAGTACAACAGTCAGAGTACCTTGCCTAAAACATTCATTTTGCCACATTGCAAAATCAGGTTGGTGGGAGGGTTTTTTTGCTGTGCAACTGCATCGTGTTGTTGACTAATGATCTTGGGTGGTTTTTTACCAGTTTTGTGCTGTCTTCAACCTGGTCATACTTTTCTGTTCACATGGAAGGGTATCTGAGAGCTTTCTTGATGCCAAGGTATAAAATAGATATGGGTTTTATTTGAATCCACACAACCAATTACCATTTTCAAGAGAGAATTCTATTTTATGTTCCTTTATCGGAAACACCTCGTACAAAATTAGGACTTAATATGTTTCTCAAGCCAATGTATCGTGGAGTAAGGGCCCTCAGTTATCAGAAATACGTCCATAGGAGTATCTGGGTAGCTGACCTTCCTTCCACAGCTCACAAAGTACACCTGTGGTGCCAGAAACAGCCAACTAGTGATGAGATGTACTACTTTACATTCCGGTTTAGCCAGGCTCCCAGGTGGATGGGGCAGAACCTCTGCTCAGCAAAGCACATATTCCTCATTAAATCCAAGCTTGCTTACTGTCCTAGAACCTTAAATCATTTCCCTACTAAGATCTGTCTGTATGTCCCCTTTGCTGTATTGACTACTTTAAAACCCCATTTATCTTGCTAACATTTGCAGAGCACATAAGCAGCATCATATGCCCAGAGGATGCTTTGTGCTGTCTGTGATAATCCAGAATCTCCTAGCTGTGCAGACGTGCACACAGACATTTGACCCTGCAGTCTCCTGTTAAAGAAAAAGAAACGTTTCTGAGCCCCGTTGGGTTTAGTGGATCCATCACACAGTACGGGAGTTCTGAAAGTCCACAGAACAGCAAAGATCACTGTGTTTATGCATGGAACAAAGGGAAAGGGAGGCAGGTATAACACTAATGCAAATGTGGCCATTTACCAGCTTGTTTTCATACCCCTGTAATGAGGTGCTGAGGAAGGTGCAGGTCACACAACAGAAATCAGCATCCACATGTGTTCTTTGCATGATCATCTCCCTTGTGTTAAGGCTATGCTCCGTAGGAAAAAGAAGAGTGATACAAATGTGCCCAGACTTGCAATTGCTACCCATGGAGGCAGCCATCCCAGGGTCTGGGCACGCTCAGAGACTGCAGGTTTGGGCACATCCCAGCAAGAGGGGGAAATATGTTTCCTTCCTAGCCTTTGAATGCTGTATCTGCAGTCATCACAGATGATCTGTATGGCCTGTGTGTGTTCATAGAACGTCTTGCATTAGGGAAGGCTGAGAAAAGCTCTGGCCAGTCTGCCAGTGTGATCTCCTCTCAACAAAGTGAGGGCAGGAGTAGGAGCTGTGAGCTGGGACTGTGGAGCTCACCAAGGCACACAGAGGAAACCACTGTAAGAATACAAAGCTCTCTGATACTATTACTCCATACCTCTTAGTGGAAGGTAGTGTGTACAATAAATACATATTGCAAAACAGGGTTTATTTCCTTAAAAAATCATTTCGCTCCATTCTCCAAGGTGTTGCTCAAAGCAAATATAATTTTATTGCTGACAGTTTAGAGGAGCTGTGGCTGTTATTCCAGGACTGGTGGGAGGCAGCTCTATTTGGCTCATTTCATCACTTACACATGGAGAAAATTTTGTTATTAGGCTCTCTCGAAGTTGAAATTTATTTCCCTGAACCCCGACTTCCAGCTGGGAGAAACAGAGACTTCCAGCACTGGTGGCATATGAGCACTAGGACATGTACCCTTAGCTCAAGAACACGAAGGTCTTTACAGCTGTTCTTGGACCGAATTTGTGTTTTCCTGCATAAAGGCACAAAAACTGTTTCTTGTGTGTTCTTGATGACTGACTTGTATTAGGGAAGGGTGAGAAACCCTCTGGCCATGAGTGTGAGCTCTGGTTGAGCTCCCTTTCTGTAAGATAGGAAATGCCCTGGCTCTGTTTGGAATCCACTGTCCACATGTTCTTTCCTTCATAAGATCTGGCAAACTCACAGAAAGCATAACTCGAGCTTTGGTGCGCCTGTGAGTGACCCTTGTTTAGATAATTTTCCTTAGGATTTCCTCAACCCTTCTGAGAGCCTGCAGACATCTTTTCTTAATAATTGCATTGCATCCTGAGGAGCAATATGCATTTTTACCAATTTGCTCTTCATCCAAAATGTCAGACATAACTTTTCAAAGATGCTTTAGTTAAGCCCCATGATCTCTCCAACAGAGCAGTTGATGTTGTTATCCTCTGAAGACGATGGACCCAAGGTGCAGAAAGATGAAGTAACTTGCCCACAGCTGCACAATATATCAGTCACAAAGCTGCAGGGTCCAAGAAGCCCAGCTCCCAATCTTAAGTGTTAACCACTAGACTGTGATCTGTACAATACCAAAAAGAGCAGGAAGGACCAAAAGGCAGCTACATAACATGAGGAATTAATTCCACTGGAGGAATATGGGAGAGGCAGAGGAGCAAATCTTAGTCAGCACGGGCTCTGTGATGATTGCTGCCTTACTGTTCATGGGCAGCAGAATCTGTCTTCCATTCCCACATCTGCCCTGGATCTCACTGATCTCCACTCTCTTTTCCATTTTTCCTGTCTCTCCTTGTCCTCCCACAACCTCCCCAGATGTTTGTCTTTTCACATCTTTAAAAAGAGAATCTTGTCTTTTACTCAGTTCTTTTTCTTGAAACTTATTGGGAAGAGCTCTAAAATGCCTGTGGCTCTCCAGAGTCTTAAAGCAACACAGCTCATCTGGAAATGTGACAGTCTCTGGGAAGCCAAGCTCTTAACCACTATAGATTTAAACCCCAGCATGAGCCTCCATAGAATTTATCATGTAGTACTATATAATAAAACTGCACAGTATCTTGTACCTATCACCTGTTTTGTACAGATAATTTTCACCAGAAATTAATTTCTCTTTAGATTCCTAGTCCAAAGAAATTTAGGCTCTGGCATCAGTTTTTCTACTCTGCAGAAATCTCGGGAGGATTTCATTGTATATCTATAAGCTTCTGGAAATTCATGTGCAGCCATATGGCGAAGGGGAGCGACCTGTATGATGTGGCATCAGGAGAAGGACACGTTCTACAGGCTTTTCAAGAGAAGTTTCCCAGATACGTTTCCAGGATGTGAAGCCAGACTGCCATTAAGCAAGTGACATTTGAATGCGAGAGAGATGGTCAGTAAAAGTGGAAAGCATGTTGCAAACTGTAAATCTGAATGATCAATCCTCTGCAGCCCTGAATGAACTCTCAATTTCAGAATCAAAATCCTTTTTGAGATAGACATTATTGCCAGAAAAAGTAAGAAAAGTCTCAGAGTGGGTCTCTAGTCTGTATTTTGAGTGAAAAATATGGAGTCTGCCAACCTGGTTTTTTGCAAGCAGAATTCTGATATAAAGCATTAACTTATGCAAATAGGAATTTTCAAAGTCATAGGAAAGAAAGGTCTCCCTTTACAAGGAACAGCCATATCTTGTCAGGAAAAAACCCCACGACTTAATTACAAATAATACTAATAGTAGTAAACAATGCCATAAGAGAGAACAGTGCATAGAATTCATAAGCAACATGTCTCCTGAAAAACAGGACTGTCAACAGCATACAGAATGGTAAGAGAGTTTGACAAAAAGCCATCCTAATATGTTTATTTCCCTTATCAGTCCTACAGTGGTGAGTTTTGCAGGCCACCCCTTGAAGCACTGGTAATCCCATGGAGTCAGCATTCCTGGTTTGTTGCTTCTGGGAGCAAAACCATGCAGTGACCCAGCAATTACAGAGTTAACTGACAATGGGACCTCTGGTGACTCCAGGATGCTTAGGTGGTTCAGTTCCAGGACTGGATAGTTTTGATTGTGCTTTTTCTAATGGAGCTACTGCAGTGATGCTGTTTATCCATGGTTTTTATTTCTCAGGAGAGGAGGTATAAGCTGTATTTGCCTGCAAACTGCCCATACACTTCCATACAGATTCAGGTGGTCAGAGATCCTGCTGCCTGCTGAGTTAAATGGAGTTTTCGACAATAGGAAAGTGAAGTGTGGCCACCTGGTATTCATCAATCCTCTTACAATTTCACGAGTGTCCATTAGAAACCTATATGCATGATCCCTGCATTTCGATTGTTAGAAAAATTAGCTGTTAACCATCAGGAAATGACCTGTTTCCCCAGCACAGTCACTCAGACCCATTATAGGGCCTGTTCTAAGTCCTCTTCTTATTGAACACAATTTACAAGAGGTTCACCATAATCTCTTCAAAATTAGATTTTTGTTCTTTTTCTAAGCCATTCAGATTGTTAGAGAAATAAAATCTTTTTGTCTGGTTGCAGAGAGAATGAGAAGCCGACACCAGGGTGGGTGATGTGGTATTGTGCATGACTCCGAGAGAGTCAGCTCACGATTTGGGGTGCAAAATCATTTTTCATCAGAAGTGGCTGCTTTGCAAAGAACGTTTTTCACATGTGGGGTGCTATATCTGGTGACATCTGGGAAGAGACAGGAAGAAGTTCAGGGGAAGACAACAACCATGGCAAATCTTCAGACCCTCTTTAGCCTCCTTTGGATAGAGTGGGATGGGGCTCCTTTCCGTACATGTGGGGCATGTGGCTACTGCCCCTGCTGCCGGCCTGCCTGCAGTCTCTCCTGGCAAAGGTGTTAGATGTCAAATACTCATTAGAAAAGTGAGAGATGGAGCTACAGCCCCACGATTAAGCAAGGATTTAAATCCACAGTATGTGAGCACTTTGCCACCAGGCTTACTGAAAATGTTGGGTTGTTTTTCTCTGTTTCTGAGAGGGAGAGCAAAAGAGAAGAGGTGGACAAGGGTTTTGTAAAAAAGGATTTATGTGGCTTGCTTTCTATTTGGCTGTGCAATAGCAAAGCACATTTTTTTTTAAGCTCTGAGACATTTTGGTTTCAAGAAATGCTTACAGTTTAAAGTTTTTGGTTCCTGCCTAGTTCTCACCTCAGGGAGATTGTCCCTGTCAGGTATTCTGCCTTCAGGTACCCCTGTGCAAAACTGCATGTACCAGTTGCCCTAGGGAAATTGGAGACTACAGTTGCACGGTCCCTTTATGGGAGATACATCCCACACAGGGGTTCTTGTCTTCAGTCTTTAAGAAGCATTCATTGACTGGCCTTGGGCCCCTCCTCAAACACTGTGGGGAGGGTGGATTAACTGATTTCAGGAAGCTGAGACTGAGCTCTGCATAGAAACCAGGATTGTGTCTGGGCAGTGTGTGTACGGAAGGAAGAAAAGGACAACCAGAAAACTTGGGCACTTCAGGGGTGTCAGAAAGATGCCGTTGAGGACTCAGACAAGTGCAGACACCAAGCTCCCACCCTCATAATTGTTCATAACCCAGAAGATTACAATGCCCATGAGACTTGCAGAGGCACTCTTTGCATTTCAAAGGAAGCACTGAAAAATCCTAAAGAGTAATGTGTCTGTTTAGAGCAAAAGCTGGTCTTCCACCCTTTTCTATCTAATAATTGCCCTTCTGAAACTCATTTGCTATGAATTACTCCAGAAAACATCGTCCCAGCAGCAGACCAGTAGAAGCCAGAGTGGAAAAAAAAGCTTAATTTCAAACTGTAATTAGAGGATGCTGAAGGCAACACTTCAACAGTCAGATGTATCAAGAACTGGAAAGTCTCTCAGGAGAAGCAGTGGAAAGAATATTGCTTCAATCATAGCGACAAAGCTCTGGGAAATGCACACTAGGCAGAAATTTTGCCTTAGCTAGTGTTGGTTATCAAAAGGCAGGAAGCCGCTTCTCACGTCAGCGAAAGCACGCAGCCTGTGGCAAGGGGAAACCTGCTTCCCACAGAAATCCAAACCTCAGTTGGGGCTCACACACTGCAGGTGGAGATAAGAACTCATTACTCAGGGAGAGCTATAGGTGATGCTGGCGTGATGTTCAGCTGCCCCAGCGCTGGACACCCACTGGCTGCTCAGCCCATGCTGCCTTATGCAACTCTGGCCTCCCACCTTCAGTGGTACTTCCTTTTTTTTCCAAGTAAATTTAATCAGGAGTTTGCTCGCATCCCTAACTCACTTCATGTGAACTTAATTTCCAGCTCTGATAGTTATTTTTAAAAAGGAATTTTTTTAAAATGCAGTGGGGTTTGAGGACGAAAGAAGGAGGAGGGAAAATTCAATTAACATCATTTCCAATGTTTCCATATTTCTCGGGTGTATAACCAAAGCCATTTCGGGCTTTAGAAAAGTTATTTAGATTTGGACTGTACCTTGCCTGACAGATCATGTAACCAGGCTTTTGGATTTTTGGACCTTATCCAGTCGGAAAGATGGTTTCTGCACTCCACCAGTGCAGAGCAGTGCCCACGGGAGCAGGGACGGTTTTGAACATTGCCAGGGCTAACACGCATGAGAAGGTGTTACAGCCTGGGATTGTTAGTAGGTATTTAAGAAAACACAGGACAAGGAGGTATGGACTAAGCCTATTTAAAAATGGGAAAGAACTATGGAAAATCAATAGATCTTACGGAAAATGTGCTTTTCTCCCTTAATCTCCAGAGCAAGATTGCCCTTCAAGGATTTTGGGGTGGAGTATTTTTTTCTTGTTTTTTACAGCAGAAAGCATATCTACTTTTAACCTCCCTGCTCAAGGTAAGAAATAGGAAGTGTCAGTAAGGACAACAGAACGTCTTAAAGTAAAAATCTATGGTTTAATTTTTTTTTTTTTATTCATTTGTAAAGTCTTTTAGTTAGGGTATAAGTTAGTATCTTTTTCTAACTTTTTATCTTTCAGAGAGATACTGGATGATGTTTTTTGGAGTAATTCATGGCAAATGAGAAAGATACTCTGCACTTCCGGATGGTCCAAACTTCAATCCTTAAAAAAAAGCATAGTTGTTTAATTGATGATAATTTCAAAACCATGGCTCTTTCTCTCCTCACCACTTGCTAGTGGTGAGGAGACCAGGTGCAACTTCCTAAGACCTCTCTTGTCACTTTCAGGTGACAAAATGAGATTTTTCTCAAACAACATCTTGTTTGTTTGGTTTTTTTCCCTAGATTTTCTGTATGAGTTACCAGTTCAGTAAAACTGACAAATATTAAAAAAAAAACCCCATCATTTGATGCATTTCAATGATGCAAAAATGTACATGCTCAGGAGAAATAAGAGATTGCCCTCCTCTCCACATCTGGAGATCTCTTAGTTAGACACCTGGCAGCAGCTGTGTGAGCTATGATGGGTTTAGATGTAATTTTCAAGTTAGTCCCAAACTTTTCTATCCTCTGAGACAGCAAGAGCTATCAGCAAGCATGCATTTTTGGGGGGAAGGCCATAGACAACGCATTCCCCAGTAGCGCTACCTGTCATAGCACGAACCATCCTGGTGGTGTGACACGGCAGCAATGGGCACAGCAATGCAGTCTTCCCCACCACCTTCACATTAGCAGAGATCTTCCCAACCCGCTCTGTAGTTTCCTTTCCCTTCCATCCTCTTTCCCTAGTAGTGCCTCTGCTGAATCTTTTCCTGGTACCTTGCTGACTCGTTCCTTAAGGCATGTGGCACCTTAATGATCCTACTTGTTGCTATTGAGACTTTCCTCATAAAGTCACCATTGTTGTGATCACATCAGTCATCTTTTTTTTTTCCTTCTCTCTCTCATTAACTTGCCTCTGCTTGGTTACTCCAGCAATAGAGTCCTTAGTTTTCACTCCCTGTCACAGACCCCTAGCACCTTCCTGCTGCCATCTGCAGTTGAAGAGCAACCTGATTCAATGAAGTCCTCTGTACTTTGACATGAGACTTTCCCTGTAAATCCTGAGTGGAGAACTTTGCTCCTGCTGGTCAGCAACTTATGCAAATGAAGTACTTTCCATGCAAGAATTGCTGATGCTCAGTAATTTCTTCTGTCTTCTCTTCTGCTCAGAAATCTGTTTACAGAGGGATAGTGACAGTCCAGTTTCCCCAACTAGAGCTGCCTAAAAATTGTTTTCCCTTTGCTTGTCTTCCTATGTTAGAAAGCTTTAGAGGCTTTGCCACTACTTTAAGATACTTTGGCAATGTGTGCAAAAGAAGTAAAGAGCAGTGATAACGCAGAGGTTGGCCTTGCAATGTGGGAGGTGGCTTAGCAGTGCAACTACAGCACCATTATCAGTGTCCATTCTCCCCTTGGACATTTTGGCCCTTAGTGACACAAAGCACTTTACAGCCCAAGAGGGACAAGATTTGTCCCCACAGTACACTTGGAAAAACTGAGCCATCCAGCAACAAAATAACTTTGCTGAGCAATCCTGTGGTAAATCAAAGGAAAAAAGAATGAAAAACTTCACTCTCAACTTCATGATCTAGTCATGAGCTATTATCTTCCATTACTCGAAGAAAATAAATACAATAGCCTGGATGGCATCTCTACTGGTCTCCAAATTTTGTTTTGCTGTGCTCTTTCCCTCCTAAGCCTCACCAAAGTCAAAGGTTCTCAATGGACATTTTGAGAAAACATGGGGCAGCAGAGGAATGGAGCAGGGTGGCATTAAATTTTATCACCCCTTAAACTGTAATACTTTCCTTTGCGTGCTCTGTTTCTTATTCACACGGCTATAAAATTTGCCACATCCGGGCGAGAACATCCCTCCAGTCAACCAGGCGGTGTTTACGAACTGGAAAAGGCGTTCTCCTGCTCCTCACTGTAGGGGTGAGACAGAAACGTTAACAAGTCGCTTGTGGTTTTCTCTTTCCAGGTTGGGCAATCAGACCTCTCTTAACACCGCAAGAGGGGACATAACAATTTAGGGACATTTTATACCTCTGAAGATTTGCAATCAGCAAATGGTCTGGAACGTGTTTGATTTCCCCACCCACCTCCCCTCCGTGGTGTCCCACCACAGAGCCTCTTGCTAGGGACATCTTGATGTTTGTGGTCTTGCAGATTCCTTGGTCCAGCCAAATGCATTTCTTGTAGTGCTGGTTCTCAGCTGAGCTTGCTTTACATCATAAATGTAAAAATGTTTCTTTTATAAAAAAATAAAAATAAATTAAACAAAAAAAAGACGAAACACACAACCAACCTATAAACAGAACATAAAAGCTGTTTAATGGAGTGCATAATGAAGCAGAGAGGAAACAGACTCACATTGATTTTTCTCTGACGTTTCACCTATTAAATTAGAAGTTTCTTAAGGAAGAGTCTGATTTTTTTTTCAGTCAATTCAAGTTCTGTAATGAATAACAAAAACATTATTGTCCCCAGCAAGCTGAGGCTGCATGATAGGCAAGTCAAGAAGAAATAAGGCCTGAGTACAAAGACCCCCAGGAAAAGGTCCCTCCCCATTTCAGATGCTCCTCATACCAGTCTGGTATGCCCCTCATACCAATCTCTACAGAAGAGATTCTGAAGGAAAACCAGGTCACAGAGAACCATATCTTTGAGACCAAATGAGAAAGTGAGACCTCAGGCGTGGTAACTGAGCTTTGAGACTTCTGCCACAGCTTTGGGTGAGCTGCTCAGACCCCCAGCTACTCGATCCTGTCCTCTGCACAACAGGAGCAGCAGTGTTGACCACTACTAACCCACCTACTGAGGTTACTGGAAAGATTAATTAATCTCTCAGGCTCTATTGAAGGCAGCGTTCACGCCAAGAATTCATCTGGAAGTCCTCATGCAGTAGTTGGGAAAAACTATAAAGCGCACCACGTAGCTGGAAACTGGGGAGTAAAGGGCTGCCCACGCTGCGGCAGGGAGACACTTAATGAGGGACAAGATGAAAAAAATAGCAGCACAGCAGGAAAGTGAAAAAACAATGCAGGATTCATTCCTTCAGGCACAATGACTATTTTTAACGTAAACTCAGCCTCACAAGTCAGCGTTTGCTCCTCTCTCAGGCAGGCAGGAGGGCACCCCAGTGTGAGGGTCTATGTGGCTGAGCACAGCGGTCCTTGGGGAGGTCAGGGCAAGGATGTGAGTCCCGCGTGTTGACAGTGCCAGTGCCATTGTCAGCCCCACAGGTTCTGCCAGTACAGACACCCCAGAGGAGGGCAAGGGGCTGGCATCCCTCGCAGAGCCATGGCACGGCAGGACCAGCAGCCTGGCCACCCAGCAAACTCCTTGTTGTAACATGGGCCGACTGCTCAGCTGTATTAGGACACACTTCTTTAGAGCACTCCAAAATAGGGGGAAATTTTGGAGAGGCCCTTGGTTTCCATGCAGACACCAAACCCTGTCATTCCCAGGGCAGCCCAGCATGCTGGGGGCTGTCTCATGGCCCAAGCCACAGCATCCACTCTGCAGTCACTTGGCGTGGTCCTTGCCTGGTTTGTCTCCAGTATGAATGCTCAGGAACAGCTGCAATGTGCTAAAACTGAAGCTTTGAATTATCAGTAGGTCACAGCAGCCAGAGCAGCCAGAGCAAAGCCTTGAACAGAAGGAACATTGGTTTCGCTTCATAAGAAAGGTGGGCTTTTTCCAAGTGAATGTTTAAAAAAGAAAAGAAAAAGATTTTTCAATCATAATTCTGCTCAATAGAGCCAAGTTCTCACTGCTGCTAGCAGCGCCATGTCCTTGAGGTGTCAACATGCCGTAGGAGCTGTGTTTGTAGCTGAAGAGATGTTCAGCTTTGAGGTGATGGCTTAGTGAGCTCCATCTCATTGGATGTGCCACTCACGTGGGTGACACAACAAAGTGCAATAAATTCCTCATGTGAGATTAGTGATCTTCAGGGTCTGGAAGCACCATAAGAAGTCTCGCTTGAAAGGATTTTCTTCACACAGATAGAAGTTCTTCTCCAAACCACACGCAAAGCAAACCAAGGCTTGCAGTCCTGATGGGAACATCAGCTGAAGTAACTCTTAAATGTGTTGTGATGACTCACACAATTGCAAGAAAACACCTGCATGTCCCGAAAACCATCCACTGCAGTAATACTGCCCTTCTGGTTTGCTATGTACAAGCAACCAATTTGAGTCCTTCTGACTAAATAATGTCAGAATGCTGTAAATCAGTAAACTTTATGGAAAGATAAAGCAAAGAATTGTTCTGGAAAGCTTATTATATCACCATACAGCACCAGACTTCTTAAAGGCGAGTTCCTGCACTTGTGGAGACCTCGGTGGCCCAGCAGTGCAGGGCACACAGGCTGTGCCCCTGCTCCTTCACACACCACGTGTGCCATCGTGCAGGTGGGCAGGGATGCTGCTGCCAGCCTGGACCCCGGAGCAGCACTGAGTGGGGACAAGGCAGGGACTGATGTCCTGAGGTCTCTCACAGCGAGCCCACCCGCTGGAGCATGGGTTTCACTGCCAGACCCCGCGTGCACTGCAATTGCCATCATGTCCCACGAGTTGCCAAGGGCTTGGCAGCCCTGGCAGGGAGGCACAGCATGCCACGGCACGGCACAGCGCGGGGGCTGGAGTGCTCAGCTATGTGACCAGGTCACCACTTTGTTTGGTTTCACATAACTTCTTGAACTTATTAGGAGGCTGGGGAAAGGAGACATTGTTTTGCTTTGGCTGTGAGGTTTTGGATGCTTTGCTTCCAGGCCTCCATCCCAGTGATCCCAGCGATGAGGACAGATCGAGGGAAGATTAAGTCAATGCCTTAGGAAATTTACAGTTGGAGCCTGGAAGAGAAGGCTGTCTTCTTGGAGAAAAAAGAAAAGTGATAGTAATGCAAATCAGAATATGTATACCTGTGTGTATATATATAAACACACATACAAACATGGTCTTTTTGCATTTCAGTGTAGTTATGTCTCTGACCATTTATTTCTGTATTTCTCTATTTTAAGTTTCAGGTAGACAGAGGCAATTGAAGAGTTTTCCTCCCACGCACACCCCGCTAGCTATAATGGGGGAACAGCACCACTGTAATTAAAGATCAAGATTTACTGTTACACAGAAAGTTTTTCTAAGTGCTTCAAAAATCCACATGCTTATTCAGACTTTCGTGAAAATTGCTTGCCTCAAGGGCTCCTGGGGAAGAGCTCCAGCACAGCCTCCTCTGTCTTTGAATAAGCAGACACCCCACAGATGAAGCAGCAGCAGTGTAGCAAGCACTCTTCTTGCAGAGTGCGCTGTTCTGCACAGCTGTGGCTCATACTTCCTTTTTGGTCCTTTTCACCAGCTAACTCATTTAGGATTCAGGTGGTATTTGATCATTTCCACTACCCCTTTTTTTAAAAAGGAATCTCTGTTTTAAGAGTTTTTGGAGTTATAAACTGAACCACTGGACAAGGTGCCCTGTAAATCCAGGCAAAGGGGAAAGCTGCCTTTCACAGCTGGGTCAGGCTAGTGCAGATGCTGGGTGAAGGCTGGCTTACGTGAGTGGCAGCTTCTTCCCAGGAACCTGTAGAAATCACCATTGCAGGCTTTCCACAGTAGTGTCTCCCCTTGCTTTCCTGTGCTGGGGGATGCTCAGCCCATCACCCCTAGATAGCAAAACTCAGGTTTGCCCTTGCTGAGTGAGTCTGGGAATCCAGTGTCAAGCCAGTGAGCCCAGTCTGGGACTTCCCTGCTCTGCAGCAGAGGCCCCAGCTGGCAGAGCAACTCTGTTGTGGAGTATTATAAGATGGGGAAAAATTTCAGGTGTCTCTCCACCCAGTGATTTTGAGACTTTCATTTTATGCTCTTTAAAATTAGGGGATCTGCCTGTGTAATCTGGGGACCCCTGTAGAGCCTTTGCTTTAAAAGCAACAATTCATAACTAAAATTTCAAAATCTGTAAAAAATACATGCTGACTCTGATTCTAAATAGTTAGCATCCAGAGGAAAATCATTAAGCAGTGAGCTATTATTTTAGAGCAATATAACAGTTCCTTGTGCCCTTTATCCATTTGTGGACAAGGGGAATGAGTGTCATATTAGAAAAAGTGAATTGCTTATCTCCAAGAACTCAGCCAGGCAACAAAAAGCAAAGGTTCACAGGAGACACGTCAACCACAAAATGCTGTAATTTGGGGGAACAGGAAAAATCAGACATCATGCCAAACCTACCACGTGACCTTTCTTAGAGTGACTGTAATAAACTTCAAATGATATTTTAGGGCATACAGAAAAATGAGTGGAATGCAGACAAGAATAAACAAATGAAAAACGTTTAACCTGAAGCACAGAGGTCTGGCAGGCCCTTCTGATTTTCACTAAAAAGAAAATCCCCAGATAAACATGGTGATGGTGCCATCACATGTCTCCATTTGTACTCCTGTGCCCCATGAAGGCCCAGGGCTCGCTTTGTGATCACAGTGGTTTTACCTTTCCTCTTTGTCTTATGGCTTTCTGGGGGTGAATTTAAATGAATTTAGCACAACAGCAAGCATGCACTACACATCTCACACCACTACTGTAACCAAGGCCATGGATTAAAAACAGGGGCCTTATTCTCTGTTGTCTTGGGGGGGAAGTGAACCCAAATATTTCATTGAACTAATATTAAATTAGAGTGAAGTAATGAATTAAAATTAAATTGATAAGGCTAGACATAATCAAAAGGGTGATTTAAAAGGGAAATATTAAAAAATAAGTGGAAGGAAGGGAAAATCCTTTTTCTTTTGCTAGTCCATTTTTGTTTGACAAGAAGCACATTGCTTGTTCTTTCATTAATATTGGCATACTCCCTTCTTTTGTGCCATAAACTCACATGTCTTAAGTGCCATTTTCCAAGCTGCATTTCCCATCCATTTCAGGGGCATGTGACAGGTTCACTCTGCTTCTAGAAATATGTTAAGTGCACCCAGAAGCTTATAGTTCAACAGGTACTGTTCCTAAAGCACAGCACTGGACTTTGTGCCAGGAGATTGGCTTATTACTTTTATTATTTGCTATTATCAGCTTTCTTGCAATGGCGTATACATATAAATATACGATAGCTTTTCCAAATGCCTTTTGGGGAGCTGGATTTTATTCATGGCTGTTTAGGAGATGAAGGTTGCTTGGCTGGTTGAGGTGAAAGGCAGTTCACTACTGCTGCTGTTCTCCTTAAAGCAGCTGGGCTGAATGCTGAGGCACTGGAAGCACACAGGGAAGGTGGTATCTTGAAATACTATCAGATGGCAAAATCCATTTTGGAACAATAGGTGGCTTCTCAAGAACGCTTTTGACCTGACACAGAACTGAACCTTTAACCACTAAATTGGGAGATTTGGTCAGGGCTAAAGGTGAAGCTGAGGCACTTGAGACCTGCATGGTTTGGGAAATTATCTAATTAGGACTTTTCAGCAGTGACGTCACAAGGAGTTCCTGATTCCACAGCTGCTTTGTAACTGGCAAGGTTTTTGTGAAGGCTCAAGAGGTCTGAGAGGTCAGCTGGTCCCTGAAAGCTGGTCTGTTCTTTCCTCTATTGTGTTCTGTGGCCCCTGCTTTGGGACCCCTAAGATGCCAGCAGCAACTAAAACAAACCAAAAAAATAGTTTATTTATCTTTTTTGCCTAGTACACTGCTAGGAAGAAACATTTCCAGACTATGACAATTGTCAATTGTAGGAGAGGAAGTTCAAACATAATCAAAACCACTGATGCATCCCAAACGCCCCAGGCCACAGCTGTTGGCTGAATGAGATTGCTCCTGGCCTCACAGGCATGAACCTGGCCGGTGTCACGGCACTGACCAGGGTCCCCTTTGAGGTGGCCTGGAGATGCCTCCAGCTGGTGCAGAGGTTATTATCCCAGCTGTGGTTTGCAGGAATGAAAAAGGACAAATGAATGAGAAATGCCATGTGATGTGCCTGTTTAAGCTCTAAGTATCATGCCAGCTATCAGCCTTTTTGGCACTGTAATCTATCCATCCTCCTCTGCTGGAGAGCTGCAGAACCCCAGCGTCAACTGGCTTTACAGAGCCTCTGTCCCGTATCTCTCACACAGACCCATACAAACACACTGCAGGGTGTAGGTCTCTGTATCACACCATCTCATTGTCAGTTTTTCCAGTCTTTACTAAAAGAAACACTCTTCTGCAGCTAATTGTTTCTTGGCCTCTATCTCAGACTGCTAAATCCTCTTTCCTGAAATGCTTATTGTCAGTCAACCTGAGGATTTCCAAAGCATGGGGCCACTAGGAGACGGCAAAGAAAATGTATGTGACAACTCATCACAGGTTGAGTTTAAATTACAATAATCTGAAGTTGGAAAGGCATCTGAGTTGTTACTCAGAGGCCTGATTTGCTGAGGGGCCATGAACAACCAAGAAGAGAATAGCCTGTCAAGGAGTCTTTAAGCCTAAACTTTTTGGACAGAAGATGCAGGCTGGTTTTAGAAATCCCAGTTCCCCTTTCTTGTCTTCCTATTGGGTCTGTTCCCAGTACTTTATGTCCTCCCTTCACCTCTCTTTTTTAGCGCTTTTGCAGCATTAGAGGCAAATGTGGAGTAAATGTTTCTTTGTATGTTCTGCAGAGAAGGACTACTTTGTTTTTTCTCTGCCTTAATGGGCCTGGGATCTCTGGTAACATGCTGCCTGCGCCCCATGACTAACACACTTTGGAAGGAACAACACGCCATCTCAAATGACTTTTTCCACAGTGGAAATGCCTGGATCTGTAACCCTGTGACTCGAAAACAGGCAGCTTGAGTATCCTTCTGAGGCCAGACCCAGTGTTCAGTAAAGAAAGTTCTTATTAAGGGTGCAAATTTCTGTCTGAAACTCAGCCAGTTCAGAGAAGAAGCATCCAAGGCTGTGGCTTTCATGTGCAATGAAGCATGGCACAGAGCCCCCCAACCTGCCTCAGTCCCTGGCAGTGGGCACACATGTGCAATGAGGCATGGGGCCAGCACAGAGAAGCAGAGCAGTGTCTCTGCAGTGTTGCTCCAGGCCACCGTGGCCACGCTCCTTCCACGTTCAGCGTTCATTTGTGCAGACCCAGCTTCTGCCTCTCCATGCACAAACACACGCTCCTGGTCTGGTTACACAGACACCATTCATAAGAATGATGTGATAAAATGCTAGTGACCCTCAGGTTTGGGAATAAAACCAAAGAACCCAACCCTGTAATCTTTAGCTCATCCCCAGCACACCCACCCATTTGAAGCCTGATCTTCCTTGGTCACACATGTGAAAGCTTGGGCCCAGTCACAGAGACTGTCGTCATAACCAACAGCCCCAAGCCTTGATGAAGAGGGCTTGAAGAATGGGCCCAGAGTGGGAACGTGCCTGCCTCTGAGTGACGAAGGAAAGCAGGAAAAATGGCATATTCAAGGATAAGCCCCTTCTTTTCCAAAAGAAACAGCTCTGTGGCAACTCAGACGACAGTGGAAGAGGACGTGTGTGTATGTGTACAGGTACGTGCTCACATACCCTCACCAGACCAGTCATACCCATCACTCCATGTGCCTAACTCCCAGCCAAACTGGGGAAGC
This sequence comes from Melanocharis versteri, assembly GCA_013397845.1. Classification (NCBI taxonomy): domain Eukaryota; kingdom Metazoa; phylum Chordata; class Aves; order Passeriformes; family Melanocharitidae; genus Melanocharis; species Melanocharis versteri. The sequence continues at coordinate 1,383,216 of VZTG01004599.1, forward strand.
AAATACTAGTTAGCCTAGACAACTTAAGAAAATGCTTTTTGCAGGGAGGTCTTGTTATGGCAAGGTTCATACTGTCAGATGATGTCCTTGTTGCATGCCCTAAGATGCATAACCACATTTCTGTTCCTGCATGCTGTATCCCTATCACCTGGGGCATCCTCATCCGGTATATGCTTCCTCAAAGGTCAGCAAAGTGGTGATATACTCTTCACAGCGCTAAGTACTAATCATGCAGGGTCAGAAAGGGAATAAGACTGGAGAAAACTGATGTACATCTCCCTTTCATTCCCCTTCTTTTCTCTACTTCCTTCTGTTCTTCCCCAGAAATTTTCAATCCTTCACTTTCCAACCCAAAAGCAATCAAGCTGAAGCAAGGTAGCAGGGTGCAGAGAGTGATCTGACTCAACCGCTTTTATATCAATTTCAGTTCCTGTTGGGTGTTCTCATGACATTTCAAAAGACTGCAATCCTAATGAAAACCACACAAGCTCCTGAAATTGAGTTAACTGCTTTTGTAAAAATGCAGGGACGGGAGGATGGAGGGAGGGGAGATGGGGGATGAGAAGAAAGAAAAAGGAAAAGACAAGGAAAAGAAAATGGGAAAATTAAGGAAAAATCCCTTTCAGGTTGTATTCATGCATGTAAAGACCATACTGTATATCAAGACCTATTCTGCTCTGTAAACAAACAAACTTGTAGTTACGGCAGAGCAGAAAAGCTACAAAGATTTTCAATGTGACTATTTTTTTCCTTAAGAAACCAAAGTAAAATAATTCGGACAGCTTTTTTGGGGGGGGCAAAATATCACTCTTGGGGTTTTTTTACGTATCTCATTTCGTATTATTTTGTCCGTTAATGGATCAGCATGTTGAAAAACCTTCTCTCTTCCTAATAATAGGGTTTCCTAACCAGCACAAACCCAGCACTTTTTCTGAATGTTGCTGACTTAGGCCATGACTTCTTCCTGTGTCTTTACAGAGCTGAACACAAAAGAACTCCAAATCTTGCTACACTACTGATTATCCTAATGTAAACTGAAGTAAAATAAAGTACTTACAGTTCTAAAGGGAAGTAGCTCAGGGGTCCCAAAATCTAGAGGTTAAAAATAATTACACAGAGAGAGTGAAAAAAGACTGTAGAATCCCTAGCCAGCCCCCAGAGGAAAGAGGATATACTGCATAGATCCCAGAAGAAAGGTTGTTTTGTGAGGCATTATTGTTGAATAATTGTTCAAAGTGTAAGGAGCACATCCATCAAAAAAATAGATATACAGCTAAGCCTTTGCCTGTCAGAGTACAAGAAGCATCTGGACTATGCTCTTAGTATTATGGTTTAGTGTTTGGTAGTCCTGAAAACAGCAGAGAGGTGGGTTTGATGAGCCTTAAAGGTCCCTTGAGATATTCTTGATTGAGATATTTTTGCTTGAGATATTCTATAATTCTATGATTGCAACATTTCTTGGCTTATTTTTAAAAGAAATGTTCTTCAGCGATGTTCTCAAGTCATAGAGCATGTGTAAAATGACCTTCCAAAGCAACATGAGCCCAGCAAAAGGGTAATAGCTTAGTGCTGCCCATTTGAGCAGCCCAGTTGGCCAGATGTCAACCCATCAATTGAAGCTGGGCTTGTTAGACATTTAGTCACTTGGGTAAGCACCCTCCTTAATGAAAGAAAGTATACTCACCCTTCCATGTCTCCAGAAATTTTAAAGTTTCATTCCTGAATTTTGTTGCTTGGTCTCCTGCTAAAGTAGTGGGGACGTATTCTGGGAACTGAAAGCTTGGTGATCAACCCTTTTCAGCATATCAAGGAATAGTTAAAACCAAGTTTGTCTGGCTTTGATGATGACGGGAGAAAAGCGGCCAGAATTAAAAATCAAATCAACACTTGGTTTTCCATGCCTCTCTATTAGGTAGGTTTTTATATGATCACTCCCAAAGTAACCTTTTGCTTTTTCCACAATTTGTCAAGGATCACATTTTGAGCCCTCATCAGATTTTCCATTCTCTGACTCTCCTTCAAGTGTTCACCCCTCAGGTTCCTGTTGAAAAAAGCTCAGACTTCGGTGGAGTACAGGTCAGTATGGAAGCCCCCACCCTAAAGAAGGTTTGGATACAGATGACGATTTCAGACATAGAATGTGCTCAGTAAATCCACTGGTGTCAGTAGATTTGCTTAGAGTACAGGACCATGGCCTGGCCCTTTCTGAGTCACCTTGTGGTTCAGATAACCATTGACCAATGAATTGGAAAAAACCTCATCATGCTCTTGTTTTCTAACCAACTCAGAGAAAACAAAGGAGTTTAACTAGAGGATGACAAGAGACCTCTGGCAGGATTTTGCTTGCATTTCTAGTGTATAAACAGGGAAAAATCTCATTCCTGGTTGTGATGAGCTTCATATATTGTGAAATCCTCCAGAGTTTCAACATGAGAATGTAGCAATTCCTAACAGTACAGAGCTTAAACTCTTGGGCCTGAACCATAACGTCAAGAAAGCTGAAACTTGGCATAGCCTCTAATTGTATGGGAATCATTATATACATTTTCTTGTAGTCAGTTATCCACTCCAATGCCAAGATGAACAAGGAAAGCAAAGTCATTAAACACACTCAAAAGTAAACAAAGTTCACCAGAAACAACTTCAGACTATGGACTTCACCCAGAACCCGAGATGCAGAGGCCTTGGGTAGTTGTGTTTTCAAGAGCTTTTTTAGAACAAATAAGTTGAAAGAAAATATGTCACCTTGAGGATGGAAACTTCAAAACAGTCATTTTCTCTCTTTCCATCTCTCCCTCCTTCTGTCTTCACCAATATCCTCAGGCAGCTGGAAGAACCACCAGGGTGATCTCAGTGGTAAACAACGTCCAACATGTTTTTCCCCGCTTTTGATAATGAGCTGGTTTCATCAAAGCTTGGCCCATTTGGAGAGGCTCATGGGGAGTTCAGACCCACAAGGCTTCCTCCTTTGCAATATTCTTTCAAAAGTTTCCAGGACAATGACATCATGAGAAAAATGCCTGTCTCCTGTTGCCTAGACAAGTTCTGGGAGAGGTGCGCTTCTTTACACTGCTCTGCTTTGCTTCAAATGGAGAAGTTAGACACAGTAGGCTCAATTTTCCAGAAAATTACAGCAATAGCACAGCTGTCCAGAGATGCAATTGCACCTTCAAGGCCCTTCAAGAAGTGGCCTGATTTGCAGACATCTCAGATAGCTCACAGCATTCCACTACAATGCACACATTTTTATAAACCTGATGATGTAAGTGGGAGGTTTTGGATGCTGAGAACTTTCGTTGATCTGGCCTGTGGCCACATGAGCCACACCCTAGCCAGGCAGTACAGAGAGGGTATTACCTCTGCAAGGTGGCTCGTGAGCTCCTGGCCACAGAGTTCCTCCAGCTATCCCTCCATTAGGACCAGGTATTGCTTCCCTGTTACTCATTTAGGCCGCACTGCTACTGAAAATACAGCTCATGCATAGCTCTCCAGTGTGGAGTTAAACTACATGGCTCAGATACCACCCTGGGGTTGACTGGGATGAGAAGGGAGCATGGGAAGGAGGATGGGTGTCAGTGGGTAACCCACACTGAGCTCCACGGTGCTGCAGCTCATTCAACTTGCCACGCTGGTCCTCCCAGCTGTAACAGAGAGCTCAAGGCTTCATGGCAATGCACGCCAAAATGCTTGTTCCTGCCCCATGGATCTGGGCTGAAGCTAAACCTGGCTTTTCTGCTGGTGAAGAGCGGAGCTGAGGTGGATATGCTTTGGAGTCCAAGGCTGGCTGATTCTGCTGCCATGGGAAGGGGAGAAGCGAGGGGTTAGGCACAAATGGCTGGTGCTGGGATCAACATCACTCCTACCATAAACACACCGTGCAGCTCCTTCCATAAGTGAAAGCAATGGTATTTTTGGCTCTCCAAACCGGTCTTTTTGCACAGGCAAAGGATGTGTCAGACAAGATGTGTTGCTGGCAGCTGCCAGCTTTGCCTAAGTCCAGAGTCTGCCCAGTGCACAGCTCTCCCACACATTCCTAGCACTAGATGTGGATAGGACTCTAGCCCAGGAGAAGGAAAGTCTTGGAAATTACTCTTCCAACCTGGTGAAAGCACATGTCACTGCAATGGCTATCAATGAGGTTTATTTTTATATATTAAGTGCTAATTTCTCCTCTCTCATATCTGCAACCACAGAGCCAGGGCACAGCTTACAGTACTTGTGCACACTGAGCAGAAAACGTGTAGCTCCAGATCCCACAGAACTCCACAGCTGTTTGCAGGACTGGAAACACGAATGCTACCAACGTTCCTTCTCAGTCAGTATCTTGCAGCTGAGTTAATTCTCCTGCAAAACAATTACCACAGTCTCTGTACATGGAGAGGAAGGAAGAGCAATGAACATAATGAAATATAGTGCTCTGGGCCCACAACTGGCAGACATGGACTCCAGCACTACCACTCCACTGCATCCCCTCTAAGATCTCAGTCAAAGTGCTTCATTTTCTGTGGTTCTCCTGCTTTAAGGCAAGGTTAGTAATGCCCACTCCATAAGGGAAGATAAGTGGTTGGTAGTAAGTATTTCTACAGCGCTGCAGCATGTGTTCAGCTGGATCAGATCCCACAGCAGCTGGGGACCAAAATCCCATAAATAAGATTGTTGCCCTCTGAAAAAGAGCTTTTCTGTTTTGGATAACATGTCCTGCCTCTCCAGCAAAGCTGTCTACCTGTTCCCTGAAGCAGGAGGCTGCAGATCCCTTGTAGGGCAATCCATACAGTAGTTGCTCCTTTTTCCTGACTGCCGCTGTTGTTTTCAGGTAGCTCTCATGTGTGACTGTCTGGTGTGATCATAAGCCAGTTAAAGCTTGCTATTGGATCTGTATGGTCAGGACTGGCTTCTCCCATATATGTTACTTTTCAACATTTAATTTCCTAGTCTATAACTAATCATTTGTAGTCATGTTCCAACCCTTTCCATTTAGCTTTTTGTTTGACTACCCAGATCAGTCCTGTATCATCTGTATTTTATCAGCTCACTGTTTACGCCTTTTTGTGGAGGATCATTTCTGAATACTCTGAACCATGATCCCAGAAGGATTCTCGAAGGACACTGTGGGTAACCTCCCTCTATTGTGAAAGATAAGTATTTCAGCCTATTCTATTTCCCTGTTCCCTTTAACTTCCTATTATTCTAAGAGAGGAGCTTCCCTATTGCCCCAAGAGAGTTTATTTTCATTAGTCAACCTTTGTAAATGCTCTTTTGAAAATTTGAGTGGTTTAGATCTGCTAGACTACCTTCCTCCATGTGCTTATGACTCTTTAAAGAACTCTGTTAGATTTAGAACTTGCTTTCCCACTTCAAAGGCACGTGGCTCATGATATTAGTATTATACTTACACATATTTATGTCCACTGATTTTTATGGAACTTTGTGAAATTTGCCTGTAACCTGTCCTAAAGGATGAAGACAAGATTGCCACGTTCAGGGATTTAACTTAGCGCTGGGGTATCCCTTAAACCAGCACCTCCACTTCAGTTCATCTCAGACTACAGGGTGAATGCAAGCTCCTCTGCGTCCTCCTCCTCACTTCTGATTCTTCTCCTTCTGATACTCCCACTTGAGCAAGTGCCTCCATTTTATGCAGCATAGGAGCTGGGTCTTGCACGAGAACTGCCCACAACTAAACATGTTGGTCCTGCTGCACCAAGAAGCAGCCGTTTATGGGGTGTGACAATGTAATGTCCCCACGACACTCTCTCAAAGAATTTGTCCCGTCTACACGGAGATGCACAAAATTCCCTCTGGTTTCTTCTTCTGCAGCTATTTAAATTCCATTAGCAATTCTACAGACACCACCAAAATTTGACAGGCTGATCAATACTACACCATAGTCCCACTAGTACTAATGGTCCCTAATGACCCCCCACCTATCTAGAGTTACAGTAAATAGATACTCTGTGGTAGGTGTTGATGTGATTAGCTTGTTTCCCTTCTTTGACGTTATGCTTTCTGTAATATAGAGGGCCACCCCCCCACAAGCACTATCAGATCTGTCTTCCCACCCCCTGGGTGGTAAATTAATGTTGTCATTCATATTTATCCATGAGTAACTACTCTGAAATGCAGACAGCTGAGGGGCCCCCAATGTCAGCCTAGACCATAAGCTCCCCGGGGCAGAGATGGCATCTCTACTGCGTATGTAACCAAGCTGTGCAACTTTTCAGACTTCACCATTTCTCCTGGTGAAGGGATTTGGCTGAACCACAATGTTCAAAGACTAAGTTGTGTAAATTTTTCCAGTTCTCCAGGTATCACTCAGACATCTTCAACAAAAAGGCTCATGAGCCTCTGGGAGCCTTTGGATGAACTTCTGCCAAATTTGCAGATAGTCACTAAAACATAAGCCCAGATAAATTTAACAGAGCTTCTGGGTTTGCAGCTAAAGTTTAAATGTGAGTTCTTTCATCAGAGGCACTCTTAAATCAAACTGGGATCTCTTAAAGCACAGTATCTTAGTGATGATTCTTATCCACATGTGAATTTTGCCATTCGGGTCAACACTCTGTCAAAAGCAGATATCAACATATGTGGTTCGGCATCCATCTCCCACAGCGCAGTGCTACACTTTGCTAACTTTCTCCAGACCCGAAAAGAGTCTCCTTTGCTTGCAGACAGCCGCAGCATAGCCTGGCTAGATCGCTTTCAAGTGACTCCTTTATCTTTGACAATTGTTTTTTCCTAACAGTGCTTTTCCTCTGGATGAATCTGCTTATACGAAGTCAAAGCTTTGAACATGTTGTATTAGTTAACAGAAAAATTCAGCATAGCTAAACTATGCCGTAAGGTCTTTTCTACCCCTCTTCTCCACTGCAGAGAGAGAACAAAGGTTCTGCCCCTGGAAAGCAGGAGATGGAAGAGGAAGGACTTGTGGGGCTGAGTGTGAGGCTGTAGGCCTGCTCTTCAGAAGGAAGGAAGGAAGGAAGGAAGGAAGGAAGGAAGGAAGGAAGGCAATATCACACTACCCGTAAGGGGTAGGTTAGTGAAACATCTTTATGAAACCTCAAATTCACTGGAATAAAAAGACAAAATGCAGAAACTACTTAGATGCAAAGTGAGTATTGTCATGAAACTCTTCCCTTTGGCATGAACTGCTATCATTCACAGGCACTTCTCTGGTTTTCAGAAGGTCCAGGGCCTTTCATAGAAGGGGGAGAAGATCAGTCACACAGAGATTGTGTGTGACTCCTAACACATTTGGGAGAAAACATTGCCGCTTTTAGATTCTGTATATGGAGACTAGTGGAGAGCAAAAAGGAGGACAGAAATATCTTGTAAGAAGAGAAAATAATCCCCTGTGTTTTTTTCTGCTGATCATAGCAGCATTGACCATCATCTTGTTTTCTAAGCCTTTGGATTTGGAGGGGCTGAACACATTTTGGGGGAAGCTTCTGGTTAAGTGGCAGAACAAACATGTCCATTCATAATCCATGCTACAGTGTGTTAAAGATCTCGAAGTATCTTGAGGACTGCCTGAAACACAGCCCACAGCTGTCTGTCTTGTAGCAGTTCATCTTTTATAGCCAATTGCCTACAATGACACAGAACATTTATGTCACAGCCCCAATAAAGACGCAAGTGATTCATCAACATCCAAGATTTTAAAATATGAGGTTGAAGGGCTTGTTAGGTTTTAAATTATAAAGAAAAAAAAAATTACTAAATAATTAACTGGTAGGTTTGGATCAATACTGGAGTCTATATTCCACAGCAGACAATGTAAAAATGATATCCCAGTACCTGTCTTGTCTTCCACCTTTTTCCTTCCTACTATGTCTTTCCCTCTGCTATCTCAAGACTCACAACTCATCTTGAAGGTGGATTGCAAAACTGTCCTGCTCATCTACATTTGTGTATCTTAAACAATGTGGCAAATGTCACATGAAATTGGCCAGAAGACAGCATGAGACCAGTGTGAGTATTTCAGTTTCATCTCAAACCCCAGGAAAACACAGTTGCAAATCAAAATGTGCAAAACCTTTCACCATCTGGGGCAGAAATTGATCAGTGAAGGCAACTAGGATTGGAAATGATGTTACTGCCCCCACCTCCAGACAGAGAGCAATGATTTTTCTTCTGAAAGCAAAATGGAAACAAAGCACCTCTAAAGGTACAAAAGCTCTTACAAAACCAACAAAGTCATTTCTGTACAAGGTCTACAAGCCAGCATTGCAGTGCTTCCAGATGTTCCCCTTTATCTGGTTGCTGCCTCCCCATGGTGCACCTGCCTTTCCCCTTACCCTTGTAAACAAGTTCTCTTCCACAAGCCAGGGCATATTTTTCTCCTGTTTTAACCCATGACCTAAAATCTTGTGATGGAGTCGTATAAGCTTTTTAATGAAGTGATCAGAGGTAGAATAACACAGTAATAATATACCCATCCTACATGATGTGTCTTATCTGAAAAACAATCACCCACATCTTAAGGAAGCTCAAACAGCTGAAAATTCAGCAGATGATAGAAGGTCTGCTCAAAGATGCTGGGCTAAGGTCTGCAGAGACGTCAGCGTGGGAGTGAGGCCCAAAAGTGCAGAAAAAAGCATTAATGTTTCAAATATCATCAGCTTCTACCTTTTTCCCTGGCATCTTCCTTAAAGACATACAGAGGGGTAAGTCATCCCAAGCCACTGCAAAGAGCTTCCACTTACCAAATTGGGCAGTTTTGGGACTCCTTTACTCATCTTCAACTGACTTGTGCCCTGCTGCCCAAGGCTACCTCTCAGTACCCATCCTGATGTACACACTGCACACCTCAGCAGAGTAGCACCTCTGTTCATGTCCTAGGTGCATGCAGGGAAGTAGCTCCGTGAGACCAGGGGCTGCAGAGCCAGGCTGACGACAGCTGGCACTGCTCCGGGTGCAGAACCCGCAGCTGAACCAAGGTCAGACATGCCCATGGTCAGAGTGGAGAGGAGCAGTCAAAGTTGCTCATTTCCAAGTGCTGGCTTCTGTCCATGTGCAGAAGTGTGTCACAGCCACCACCGCAGGGCAGAAAACATGACCATGGAAATCGATGCAGTGTTTGGAGAACAAAATGTTCCAATGTGTTTGGCTTGTGATCCCTTGTGCCACAATCTGACTCTGTGGCTTTCTTTAGTCAATCAAGGCTGTAAAAAATACATCTGTGTCCTCCCACCACCGAGCAAAGATGTGGCTTCTCCAGCTCAAAGGGAGGGAATTTATGAAATGCCAACATTAAGCAATGCCATCCATTTGGAACAGTACAAGGCTTGAACTTCAAGTACCCTGTAGATATATTAATCAACTCTTTCAAAAAATTATCATGGCTTCTATTTTCACTTCTTCTTAGGTCTTCTCTGCAGATAAGTATGATTTGGTGGACACGTCGGTGGGATCATTCCCACCCGTTCCAAAGTCTGTTTTTATCTGCCTGCTTCTGAAGTGGAGATTTAATGTTCATAATAAGAATATCCAGATGGCACTAAGGTAATTAAAAATAAGGAACAGCATGCCTCAAGACAGGCCAAATTCCTGCTGCCTGAGGTCTGGAGAAAAAAGAAATCTCTTCAGAAAATTAGCCCAAAAATTGTCCATAAATTATATTTTCCCTGTTTCTTAAGAAGCAGTAGGCAACAGTCACCACCCAGTTTGCTCATCCAGCTAGTTCATCAGATCTAGCACAAGGATTTCTACAGTCAAATAAAACAGGCAAACAAGTAGAAGCAGCTCAGGACCCTGGGAAAAGCCAAAGGCAGGCACCCCACTTCACTCTGATATTTATCATTGCCTCTGGGAGGCACTGAGTGTCAGCTCAAGGACTTTCATTGCGGGAGAAATTCAAGATCAGATCTTTGGAATGGTGCAAGAAGGACAATTAATGTGCCCTGAATTTATTAAGAAATATTCGTAAGGACAAAAGGCACAGAATTCAAACTGCACCTGAATTGCAATTCTTTTCCCCTTTCTGCTCCGTACCTCATCACCCAGCCTTCTTTCCTGCTCCCATTCACCTTCTTTATTGCATTTATTATCTTTGCTTTCCAGCCAACATATCCCCTCTAGGGATGGTCTGCTGGCTGCTCTTCCCACCCCCTCAGTCCCAGGCTTTTCCTGGGGTGCCATCCCAGTGCCTGTGCTCTCATGCCCCATGCTGAGCACGGAGAGCTTAGAGCCATCATTTCTGCAGGTGACAGCATTGCCCTGGGTCTGCAACCACACTTGGGAGGTGCTGATGTGGCGGCACATCACAGCCCTCTCTGCTGACAGCCATGGAGAAGCAGAGGTGCCCTGCCACCCTGCATCTGCTTTCCATGTCGCCTTCAATTCCTGCTTCAGTGGAGGGGATTTGAGCAGAAGGTGATTGTTGGTTCATTGAGCTTTGCAGTAATACACAGCATCCCTGTCCATTATCTTACTTCAACAATTATCTGTCTGATTTTATTATTTTGAGAATAGGTAATTAATAATTATATTGCAAAAGGAACTAGAAGCGCAAAGTTCACGTTGGTCTGAATCTGTTTATTTGGTTTGTCTGTTGCAAAAAAAACATGAGTATTTTCACTAAAATATGTCGTAATTTTATATTTTAATGTTTTCATGGGAATATAGGAATTGCCATCTAAGAGCAGCCTGAATTCCTGTCACCCTCTTGTCCTGGATCCAGAAATGGTAGGTACTTCAGGAGGTGTGCTAAATGATATGTCAGATATATTCCTCAGATCTTCAAATAAAGAAAGTATCTCAGGCTCCAAAGCCTCCAAAGTCTAGTGTCTCTGCCACAAAAGGATCACTATTGATGATCATAATAATGCATTTCCTTGGTGTCCCTTTAATATATGACAGGAACCTCCCAAAATATTGGTGAGTCTGTTGGAACATCAGAAATTAAAGCAAGACTCTACCACTGGTTATTTTTCCCTTAGCTTTGGGATTTAATTTCATTCATGAACAGCTACTTTAGGTACTTGATCATGTTCATTTCAAATTACTTATTTAGAAATTAAAAAAAAAAATCAAAAGTCAAAATAAAGTCTAATAAGGACTTTTCCAAAAAAGGTTATTAAGTGGATTTCATATGCTTGGCTACCTTGAACTGATCTGATGCTACTGCAGAAGAGGTGCTCTGCCAATGACAGTCTTCATTTTTCCCTGGGGAGCACGGTGTGGGGAGCAGGTGTTCTGCACAGGGAAGAGGCAGTGTTTCAGCAAGGCAGCACTGCTCCTCTCAGGTAGTGCAGCTCAGGATGGCCCGTTTTGGGATGGCCTCCCCCCCAGACCCTCCCTGCCAGCTCTGCCCCGGCAGGCTGCCGTGCATGTGAGGATGCACAGCAGGCTCCCTGTGATCGCTCGCTCAGAGGGGAAAAGCTGATGTGCTGCAGCCAGCTCGAGGATTTCATGGCCTCTTTGGGTGGTGGCTATCAGCTTCAAGGGCCTTCTCAAGGGAAGCGGAAAATGCACCAATTTCATGTGGATTCTGGCCAAAAAAAGAATTTCCCCACTCTGTCCCAGGAGGAGTGAAATGCGTCAGTCACAAAAAACAGAGCCCTATCGCTGCTTCACTGGAGATGGGGGTGCAGTTAAGCAAGGACTTTACCATTCTCAGACCTGAGGCTCATACTTGTCTGTACCATTTTTTATTCTGCTCTTCATCCCCAAAGAACAAACCTTATTTTAAGCTGGACTGTTCCTAATTTTGACAGGCTACAGCAGTCAGCAAGGCAGTAAAAGACACTCATCTTACACTGAGACTCTAGCCCAGCTACTTCTCCTGAGTCTCTAAGAAGGCCATATGGATTTGTCCAAGACCAGGGAAATAATATGACTTTCACATTTAAAGCTTTGTCTTCTCTGTTGCTTTCCATCGGGTCAGGACACTGTAGTTACACCCCCATGCCCCATTTCCATATGTGGAACAAGGACATTAATCTTGCTCCGCTGTGGTCAGTGTGCAGAAGAAAAGGTCAAAGCAGGAAGCTCTGACAGATGCCAGTACCTGGCCTGGGGAGAATGATTACTCACTGGCATGAGGAATAAGTCTCACATGGTAAAACTTCAGGAAGAATTTTATTTAGAGAGGTGAATTCTATGTCTGAGTAAGTCAGGGCAGACCGTTTAGCTCAGTACTAGCACTGCACTAGTGAGGGTTTTTTTAAAAAATTCAGATGCCAAGCTGAAATTTGGGCTAGGTTTGAATTGATGGCTTGGAATCAAGCTAAAATTTTAAGTTTTGAGGGAACAATGGAAAAAATGCCTGTCTTTTGTTTTGTTCCAGCTCCAAATGCTTCCTCCAACTCAAAGCAATTGGAAACTATTTAATTTTTTTTTCTCACACTTTCATTTTTACCTTCTGGTTTTTTTGTTAAACTGCATTAGTTTTACACTTCCAAAATGTTTCATACCATTGCTAGCAAAATAAAAAAACAAAAAACTGTTAAAAAGTCCTTACATAAGACCCTTTTCTCTATGATTTACCATTTTTCCAGGTTCTCTCCGCTAAAAACAACACATTACATTTTGCCTGATACAACAGCAGATAATCTCTGTTTGTCAAACAATTCCTGTTCGTTAGAAGAGCGGGATGCCCTTCTGGTGTAAGGCACGTCTGACCTGATACCTCTATGGGATCACTGAGCCAGGAGAGCACCAAAGCAGCTGGCAACACCATCAGGACTAAGAGGGCGATGCAAAGAAGCCAAAATGTTGAATCAGTTTAATTCACTGCTGCCTGCAAGGATGGCACAAGGCAAGGCAAAGGTCATGTTTAAACAACTGCCAATACCTGTTGTAAATAGTCAGTTCCTTTTTCTCCAGTGTGTTATGCCCACTATGGGTCCATGTTTCCCCCAGCGTTTTTCTGAGCTGAAGCTGAGGGATTTTTCCATGTCCCCGAGGAGTGTGTTAGAAAAGCAGTGTTTATGTTAAGGGACTGCATTAACATTACTAGCCAGGCTGTAGTACCCAGAGACCATCACAGCGAAAACGAGACCTTGTTCCTTTGCGTCATTGGCCCAAGCAACCACCAGGCTGAAACCTAACCCTGGCTGCTTGCCTTCAGGGGAAAAAATAAGAAGGGTAAAGTAAACAAGGCCCCTGTTCAGCTTTCCTGAGCCTAGATGAGAATTGCTTGCAATTATATATCAAAACTCGGAGCTGACTCTGAGCAGGCTCAGCTCTGCTCCTCTGCAGCCGCAACCATGGGAAGAAAATCCATGCCTGCAGCTTGCAGCTGCTCTGCCCAGCCACCTCCACCCTGAGCCACGAATCCAGGAAACTCTTAAGTACATGCTTAAATCTACCATTCCTCAGGACAGCCCTGATTTGATACCAGTGGGGCTTAAAAGCAAGCATGAGGTTACAGGCTTTCCTGAACATGCTTGCTTTACCGAGCCTGGTTTTCAGACATTCATTATTTTATCCTGATGACAGCTGAGGTTTGGGGGTTTTTGGCTGCCAAACTCAATCCCCCCACTCTCCTCTCCATCATGGCCAGCTCAGCCATGCCGTCCCACTGCACGCCTGCCCCTGCCAGTTCATCCCACTCAGCGAGCTCCATCACACCTCCTGCTCCTGCAGCTGACCCCACTCCTCCTGCAGGACCAGCTGCTCAGCTGCCTCCGCTCTGGTGAGGATGCCTGGGGGTCATGAGTGGCCACTCACATGCAGCTAAAACCCCCTGAACACCAGGTGCAGGTGCACCAGGGTCCCCTGCATCTCCCCATCCCCTCACATCCCCTCCTGTCCCACTGGCAGAGAACAAGGGCCCCCTCCGCCTCCCCAGCCAGTCCCGCTCAATAGGCATAGGGCCCTAAATACACCCATCTAGGGCCCTGGGGTCCTTCCTCCACTAATGCAGCCTATTTTCTAGCCTGTTCCTCATTCTTGGAAAAGACAATTGGTTTCCACCTTCCCTGTGAGCTTTAAAATTCCCCCACCTCTCAACAAATCAACTGCATAGAACCAGAGGAAGGATGTCAAGTAAAACCAGTCCTGCCCTCATCTTGTAGTCTCTGGCATTATCTTATGTGAGTATAAAGAAATTCTTCAAACAGACTTGCAGAATCTAGAGATAGTTGTGCTGAGTAGATTTTATATAGTTGGCAGGAATAGTTAAGCTTTGGATTTAAAGTGACAGCTGAAGCAATACAGCCTTATCTCACCATTAATTTCCCCTCCTTCCCCATACGGCGTGAGCTAACCAGGCTTCTGACCAGACAGGATTCCATGTGTCTCTTCTCTTCTCTTCTCTTCTCTTCTCTTCTCTTCTCTTCTCTTCTCTTCTCTTCTCTTCTCTTCTCTTCTCTTCTCTTCTCACAATTCATAATGATGCATTTAATTAATCGTAAATGTGCATGGAAGTTTTCTGGGCAGCCATATGACAGCCACATTAGCACCATATGAGCCCAAAATTGTTTATTGTTATTATAGTAAATACCAAAGTGAATTAAGAATGATTGATTGGACACTTATTGTGACTTGACCAAATATATACATATTTAATAATAGGATGTTTCAAAAGAAGAAAGAGAAATGCTGGCAGAAGAGAAATTTAAACATATATGCCTCTTTCTTGTTTGTTTGTTTAAAAAAATAACTAATTAGCTGAGCTGTGTGGCCATATTTGAAAGAAACAAAAGTATTCACTATGTTTAATACCACTACGCTAACACAAGGTGACACCTACAGAAATAACTTGGAAGTGTCACTTGACAATCAATCAATTCCTTATGGTCACAAACCCATTTAAAAAACCGTAGCACCAAAGGTATTAAAAAAATTAACGGGGCATTTAAAATCCTGCAGAAAGACAGAACCGTGTCGGGCTGGGAGGAAGGCAGGAGCAGGAGGACCCTGCCCGGCATCCTTGTGCTTTCTGCAGGGAAGCGCGGGGAGATCGGGGCGTCCCCACGGGGAGTGCCCCCTGCGCTGCGCTCACCCGGGGAAACAAAAAAAGCAGCAACCCTTATTGAAAAGATTATCTTTCCCATCAATAATCCCCCTCTAAGAGTTCTTTATTAGTAAACCCCATGGCAAAACCTGACATATTTACAGCTTGCAGTAAACTTTATGTATCTGAAACAATATTAATAATAAGGAGCCGGTGACCAGAGCAAATCATTCCGGCCTGCAAAATGATCAAGTGAAAGCTTAATTGTACTGAAAAGAGAGAGTCCTGACAAGTTGAAAATCCTTCCCACACACCCTTTCCAAAAAGCAAACTTTACTAAGATGAAAAAAGTGTGTTGGAGGATTGGAAACATAAGAATACATATTTAAAAAAAAAAAAAAAAAAGCTCAAGTCTGATATCACAGGCTGAGCTGAGACAGAAACCTGATCTTTTACATGGAATGGGCAACATTTGGGTCTGTTTTATGTGAATTGCTCCAAGCTGTTTTGGTTAGAAATGTATAGATTTTAAGGTAAGGAGTACCGTATAGGCAGTGCAGGTCATTCCCAGTATTGGAAGACGTTCCCATTACTTTTCAGCTGACAAAGGTAGGGTCCAAACTTTTCTTTCTTTGCTGAGTAACTTATTTGCTTTAACGCTGAGCTGGATTTGGCAAGAGAGACACTTGTATTTTGCTGCCTGATTGTGCTTTTCAACACTCTCATTCCCACCCTCCCTTCCTTCTAAGGATTATCTTATTTTAGTCACCAACCTGCAGAAATTTTTACTTTCCTTGTTCCTTCTAATGTTAAAAAAAAATAATTGTTATTTCTCAGTAATTCTACAAACTTGTCTCTACCAGTGAAAATGGGGAAAATTACGCTGTTTAGAACAATATTTTGGAAAGGATAAATCTGAAGAGCTCCAACTGTTTTTCAAGTGGGCTTTGTTTCTTATTAGACAGCATTTATGTGTTCTTATTGTGATTTTTTTCACTAAAGATATTGAAAAATACCTTCGCATTTTACCAGTCAAAAATATTTCCTTGCCTTTATTTTACTTGACATAATAACTCGCGAGTATCTTTATATTGACTAAAGAAGGGAACTATTTATGGTTTGGAAAAGGCAACTAGAAATGCCAAACACAGCGTAAGAATTTTTGTAAGAATTGTAACATCTTCCAGGATGTTTTCTAAAGTCTGTTTCTGCTACCAAAAAAAAATATCAAACTTAGTTCCACTTTTATTCTTTTAATTATTTAAAACTATATTTTGACAGCATCATATTTCTTATACATGCATGTTAAAACAACGGGAACAAATATCGCAATTTATTTTTGAATGTCTGATATGTGCCATTCATTGATTTAAAATTTACCACTGAAAAACATAACAAGAAGGCTATAAAACTCTCTTTAATATGTTACATATTTAAGTGGTGCTTACTTGTCACATTTTGGCTAATACTTATGTAGCCTTTTAAAATGAAAATAAAATATCTTGACCATGATGTTGTAATTATGCACAGCGCTTTCGTTCCCTTTCCAGAATGACTCCCTGCTTAATTCTTCTCTGATAATCACACCGCAATAGCTTTCCTACGTGGCAATTTATTTTTTTGTCTTCAACATATTTCTGCTCTCAGAAGGGTTTGCGTTTGTAGGGCAGCATGTCCAGACAACAAGCTACAAACACATATTGCTCTGTCCCCATGTATGTATGCACATAGATGGACGGGCAGCGGGTATAGTTAAGTTTTACAATGAAAACAAGGAAATCCTACAAGAACCCGCTCCATTATTTCCCTGCCTTCGAGCCGTCTTGGTTTGCTGTCAGGACTTGTGTGTTTGACACAGAAGTTTCCTCCAAGTTTGTCCTTTAGATTTTTATCTGCTTAAAACGTGGAGTTTTTTTCCTCAGAGTATGAGGTCAGATCTTATTTGTTTGTTCGCTTTGTGTCATCAATTGTCAAAAGCCATATTTTCACTAAATTCATTTTGCTGCTGTACAATAGTTATAAATGAAGTGAGGGGTGGGAGGGTGACTGCTGGGTGACTTGTTTTTTCCTCAACTATCTTCATAAAAATAGAGATTTCATAAAAAGAATGAGGGAATCATTTTGTTTGAAGAAAAATAATGCAAGCAGCAGAGATGTGCTGCCTACTGCCCTCAAGAAATTACTAGAAGAGACTTGAGAAAAACATCAGCTATTTTTGCCTTGTATTCTCTTTAATTTATTTTTTTTGTCTATTATTATGTAGAGATACATCTGTCCATAAATAGATTGCATTACTTGCTTTCCTAATATAGCTCTGCTAATTAAATCAACCTCAAAAAAGAAATATTTTCTCATCACATCTCCAGTTTAATTGCCTCAAACTTGGAATAAAAAATTGTTTTAATTTCAGTACACTGGGAAGACTCATATTTAAAAAGAATAAAGTAGCATTCTCTAAACTTATAGTGATTTTCCTTTAGCCCGTTAAACTTTCTAATAATCTTGACTTGCCTATTTGGAAATTTTAAAGACAATACCACTATAAACACAGCTCTTTCTGTATTACCAGGTACATGCACGTATATATATATTCCAAAGGCAGGTTATAAACTGCACCAAGTTGGCAGCTGTCGGGGAGGTTATTTGTGGAGCGAGTGCTTTAGCCTAGGGACGTAGTGGGCTCTAAATAATAAGCAAGGGGGAAAAAATTTAATGTTTTCTTTAAATTAAGACTTGAACAGAATTACTTTAATGAATATCGGAGGAACTCACAGACTTCAGTTTGCTCCTACTCTAACAAAATTTCCTTTGTGGTTTTCACTGTAAGATCAAAAGGAGCCAATTAACTTTTCTGTAAGGTAAACAAACGGGGAACTAGAAATATCCCCGCGAATGATCCGACTGGCGGGGTCCGGCCTTTTGTTGTTTTCCCTTTATTTTTGGTGCTATTTCCCGCATGGCCAGGGCAGGGGCGGAGGAGGTGCCCCCCACGCCGGGCTCCGTGGGGACCCGGGCAGCGGCTGGGGAGGCAGCCCAGCCTTTGGGGCTCAGGAGAGCGGCCAGGAAAGGCTGACAGCACCCGCGCAGGGGAGCCCAGGGCTGCACCAAAGATTGCCCTTGGTGCACCACAGCCTTTGAGATGCGAGATGTTTCTCAGCGCTGAGGAGGATCATATGAACTGAGACCACCATATAACGGAGGAATGAGAGCATTTCCTCACCCTCACAGATTGCGGTTCCTCCCCTACTGCTGCCTTCAGCAGGGATCTCCGCAGCCTGAGAAGTCCCACGCAGGGGTGGGAACCCATCGGGCTGAGGGACCTGGGCACAGCTTGGCCTGGCTGCATGGCCCAGGGAGAGACGAGAGGGCACACGCTGGGGTTGCTCTGGAGAAATCTGGGGTAGGAGAGAAGCAACAAGTTCACACACAGACACTGAGAAAAGAGCAGTGGCCGGAGAAGGAGAAACAGAATGCAAGAAAAAGCTTTCAGCTAAACCCTCTTCAGTATTCTTCTCACAATGTGAAAAAATAATAAAACAACACAAAAGTGTGCAGGTCCTCACTCCCACCTTGCACATAACCAGGAAACCTGCTCTTTTTAACTTTTTCCTTGCTGGATGTTTGCTTGGCTCCCTAGCAGAGCCTCAACTGCCCGTGATACCTTTAGTTTTAACTTTCATATTTTTTAGATTTTATACTGCATTAGTGTGTCTGTAACTCTGGGCTTCTTGTATAGTGCTAACAGCTCTTCTTCTAGCCTGGCTAGACAAAACACACCGTTTCCAGCCCGAAGAACCAAGGACATTTGCAGCTTCAGACCCCAAGAATGTAAACAGCCACGGATTGAGAGGGGACAGTCCGAAAGGATGGGACTGCGTGGACTGAGGCTGTGGTTGGACAGTGGGCCCAAATATGTAAATGGGCCAAAACTTATAAAAAGGGCGAGAACCCGTGACCCGGGGTCCATCTTGGGGGTCCATCTTAGGTGTAGTCTTGGCCAGGCTTTTGTACTCCCAGGGTGTGTCCTGTGAAGGCCTTTCAATAAATATCTATTTTATTCTTTAACTCTGTCCAGCCTCTGTTCCAGGTAGCCTTCTTTTAGGCATCACCCGTTAGCCGTGGAACAGCTGCGCTGCTCTCCCAGTGAGGAAACAGAGCCCTCAGGATTGCACCTCTCCATCGGGAGTGCCACACTTATCCCCCAAACTATCCCCAGCTCCAGGGAGCAGCCACTGCTCCCCACCATCACCCAGACAGGAGGGCCCAGATGGCTCCTTGCATCTCAGCAGTGTCACCCTGGTTTTAGGGAGCACCAGCTATATTTATAAATGTAGATAATGGAGTAAAATCACCTACCCTGGGGGGAAAAAAGGCTTTCTGGAACTGCAGTTATGTTTACTTGAAGTGGCCATTTTATCTTTTAAAGAATGAAATGGAGTGTACACATGTAGAACAGAAGAAGGCTCATTGTTTTACTCATTTTCTGATTTTCCACAGAAAAGGGGATAATTCAGGAAGGTGTCGGGCCATGCTGATGCTCATGCTTTGCTTCTAAGGTGGCTCTGTCTGAATTAACTGAAGTTCCTCTGGTCTGCACCACCTCATGGTGTGGGGCCCAGAGGTGCTGCTTTGGAAACAGCGAGGCTGTGCCTCCAGTCCCCCCAGCTCCAGCAGTATTGCTGCGTAGGAGAGCAGCTGTCACATCAGCTATCAGGATGCAGAGACCCCCAAAAGTTCCAGAGGGCACAATGTCTTGCCTTTAGCCATGGAGTCAGAGAGCCTGGGTTTGCAAAGCCAAGCGGGTTTTGGTCATCCGCGCAATGCGAAGTTCATCAGCATTAATTGCTTTACAGGATCACATCTAGAAGTAGGAACAAACTCAGAGGTATTGACACCAAACTCTTCATAGCTCTTGGGTCAGGTGCTGCAGTCACCAGCACCATGGAAATACTGCAGATTGACAGGCTGAAAGATACCAGGATGCAGATGTGAGTCACATACTTTATCACTGTATAAATATCTCAAAATACTTCCAAACCTCTGAATAACAGAGAAATGCAGCCAGCTCTGGGACGGAGGGCAGCAGATAGCAAACTGCAGTGTTGCAGATTAATGGCAGGAAGGAAGGAAGGATTTGGCAGGCCCCCACTCACACCAAAAGGCATCCGTGGCGTTTGATGTCTCTGCAAAAATATCTCCTCCCTCCCAACAGCACCGAAGAACTGCAAAGCCATCTCACCTGCATGCCCACCAGCAGCAGCTCCAGCCCCGGGTCTCTCCCCAAGTGCCTGGGAGCAGAAAGGCACGTTTGCCCTCCTGCCAGCCATGGCGTTTTGCTGGCTCTCATTTCAGTGCCACAGCCTCGCTGGAGATATGCAGAGAGGAAAGTGCTGTTCCAAGGGTTCTCCTCGTGCTGCCACAGGCTGGCTCCTACACATGCCGCTCAGGAGCACAGAGAGTTTCTGCCCCTGGAAAGTGTGCACGGGGACCTGAGCAGAGTACTCTGGGTGCATGGGGCAAAACATCCCACCGTCCTCATGCACCAAATAATTTGAGGAGAGCGGGAAGCAGAGTGATGACTGCAACTGCGTGAATAGATTGTTACTTTTACCCTCAAATGGGTTTAATTACTAGGATTTTTTTCCCTATTCCAAGGGGCAGCTAACAGTTTCTGGGGTTTTTAGAACAGGCTTTCCTCGTTGTGTCACCAATACATGAAATTAAGAATTTCTCTCCCCCCACTCCCAACCCCCACATCTTCCTGTCAGATCCCTTTGGTGGGGAAGGAGAGTTAGCAATATTCACAGATCTCAGTCATTAGGCCTTTCCTGCATAATTTCTAAAATGCACTAAGAGAAAAGCAGGGGGCTGGGGCGGGGGGGCAAAGAAAAACTCCTTTATTGTGCTGAGGCTCATAAATTCACTGCAGGATGATTTATAGCAGCAGAGCGTAGCACCTAACTCAAGTCAATGCAAGAGGTTAATATGAAAGGTTAAGGAACTCGGTTCTGGCTGATTTATGGTTGGACTGTCGGCTTTTATCCTGACCACAGCTCTGCAACTGTAGTTTGGGACTCTACAAAGCACAAGAGGGGGTGGTGGTGTTAAAAAAATAATGTGTATTTAGACATTATCCCTGCCCATAAAATAAAGACCCCAAAATTCTTAAATGACCAAGAAGCTTTCATATCACCACATGCCACTGCAAAAGCAAAGCACCTCCACTCTTCTATTCCCAGGCTCCCAAAGCAGAGGGGATTGCTGTGATCATCTTGTTTGCTTCCTGTATTACACAGGCAATAGGTTTTTCCCACAAGCTGGGTTAAAACATGTCTCTCTGAAAGCTGCCCAAGCTCAAAATTCCCAGGTGCTGGGAAGGTACAGGACAGAGCCCAGGATAGGCAGAGGTGACGTTGTGACAGTAAAATGATACCTTGCTCCAAGGATGAACTTGCTTGACTCCAGAATCCAGCCACTGCATCATAAAAAGCATTTTTGCTTGCAGGATGGAAAAGCCCTATGTACGTGAATATTTCTGTTTGCAAGTGCACACAGTCAGTGATCTCCCAACATTTTGTCTCCAATAAAATGACTGGCTTATGCTCTACACAGCCTCCTTCTATGAAATTTAATAGATTGCCTTGCCAAAAATCTTTTCAACTTCCTCCAGCACTTGTCCAGCCAGAAGAGAGCTGAACTGGGTGCAACATCTGAGTAGCAGCCTTACCAAGTGTTATGCAAGCTCTGCTCCCAGAAATATGCATTTCTACTGGTGTCACACTGGCAAGTATTTTCATTAAAATACATGAACAAATTTTCTTTCAGTTTATAAAGTTCCATCTTAATTCCACATACTAGAACTTTTAATCTGGCAGTATTAAGACAGGCATTGTCAAGAAATATGAGTAGATGGATTTAATGTAAGTTGGCTTTACCAAGCAAGCTGTATTCCTGTTTGAAAAGGACAAGCAGCTCCTCTCACAAGACCCATTCCTGTGAATCAGTGTATTGGCAAAAGACTTTTGTCCTTGCTGTTTACCAAAACCATTGTACTTCTAATCCATGACCAATATCAGACTGCTCTGTCTATAGATCCCTGAATCATCTTTCAGTCCTGAACTTAGCATTGTCTATTCCCAAAGTCTTGTGGATTTGCCCTAGATTTACCTCTGTGTAACTGAGAGCCCAGTCTGGGCACTCGGGAGCAGTTCTGTCTAACCACCCATGCTGGAGAAGGGACATAGCGAGGATATTTTCGCAGTAATATTTTGCAGCAATGATCCAAACCCACAAGAAATTCCTGTGCCTGTAGGACTATTACTTTGTTAGAGAAAAATTGCATTTGTCCTTTGATTTTTTTTTTTTTTTTATATAAGAGCATCTGTCTGTCAAAGCTCTGGGGAGCTGGGCTGTGTGGAGGCTCCAACCTAGAACTGGCCATGAGGTTTTCCTGCTCAGGAGAGTGGAAGGACTGGGAGCCAGAGGCAACCCTCAGGCACTCGGTCTTCCGTTCTCTGCTTGCAGGGCAGGGTGTAACTCATCTGCCCCAGCCAGGACACAGTGTCCTCTCAGTCCCTGCCAGAGCCCTTGGCCATCCTGGTCTTTGCCCGTGAGGTGCAGAAACCCCACTCCCACAACTGCCCTTCCCAAGCTGCCTTTCCAGCAGCTGCCTCCCAGCGTGGCACACAAAGGACGTTCACGTACCAGCTGGGCAGCAGCACAGAGGGGACAGTGTCCCTGTCTGTTTGCAATGCTCCCTGCACCAAGGAAACACTCCTGGCCAAAAATAGCCCTTGGGTTTACATGTGCTGGCTAAACAAATCATAAAGCTTTTAACCCCACTTGAAACCCAAATCTCTTGAGGATTTCTAATCAGAGAGAGAGAAATGTACCCTTATGTGTTCAGGAAAGACATTATTTTTTCTTAGCTGCGTAACTAAGCTTTTTGTTTTCACTTCATTTTCTTTTTGTCAATTATGGTTGAATAAGCTCAAATTTTAATATCTGCATGTTTGTGCCACTAGCCACTGTTCCTGCTGCTTCTGGAGAATAGAGGATATTGGTTTATGGCCCATATGAGGCAGAGAGAGACAGAGATGGAGAGAAACAGAGAGAGGGGAAAGAAGTTAACTTCAACTTTAGACTCTTCTTTACCCAATTTTTGAAGAACAACTCATGGGCATATTCCTGCTCTTGGCTCTTAAATGATTTGCATAATACTCCAAGTGCATAAGATGTACTAGTATCTTTAAGAGCCATTATGCAAAGGTGAAGTACAGAGTAATTTTGCCAAGTTATTGTCATCTGGGAAGGTAGGCATTTGCATAAAGAACTGTAAGTTTTGTACACAACTAGTAAGATGCTTAAATGCTCAGTGTATAGTATTTCAAGTAAAAAAAAATCACCTCTCCCTCTCTTCTTGCTTTCCCTATTATCAATTGACATCAATGGTTAAAGGCCTTGGCAGAAAACCTAAATCACAGATAAAGAAGTAATACAAACAGAAAGCCTAATCCTGCTGCCAAGAAGTTGAACAGCAAAAATTTTATTGACGTTAGCTCAGGCCAGATTGGGCCCAGGCACACAAAAATTAGGACAACTTGCTATCTAGATTGTATGAGCCAACATAATGCAGTCTCAAGAGGTTAGGGAGATTTCCCTTTGGGAACACGTCCACCCAAATGCTTGAAATGCTAGAGTTTCATATGACAAAGAGAAGGAGATATTTCCCAAAACTCAACTTCCCTCACAGACCTGGACATATTCTTCTTGGACAGCTCCAAAATATATATATATTTCTGTTTTTAGCAGATAGGAAAGCAAACTTTGAAGTTCATATACCTGTACTAGTAGAACACATGTGTATGTGTACTTTTTGTGTAAAGATGGGCTGAAGAAATGAATGTTTTTAACACTTCTCCAGACTGTTGCATGTTCTTTCACTCTTCTAGCTCAGACATCTTTTTACAGGTTTAACACTGTGAGCAGCCACAGCTGTAGGGAGTCCTTGCTGCTGTATGTATGTGGTCCTTCATATTCTTACCAGAGGAATCTCTCAGGAAATTGAAATATCAGTACAACGGCCTTGAATTGGCCTCTGCTTCTGTGAGGAGACTACGCAAGAGGCATAACCTCAGTAGACCTGAACAGCAACATCACTGCAGCAAACTTCACTGAAGGGCTTTTCCTCCAGGGGATTAATTTAATCTCCAGTTGAATTCAGTTCCCCATGACCATACTTGTCACTCGAAGAAGGGCATAACCTTGCAGACCGAGTTATAACCACACCATTTTTCTTTTCCTGCTACAGTTATTTAGGGATTTCAGAGGGCAGTCCAGAAGAATCAGCTTGGCAAACCCCACCTAACTTCTCATAGCAAACCAACACAGTGCTTGGCAGCTTGTCACGTGCGGGTATGAAACACAGGTCAGGGTCAAGTGTCCAAGAGGACACCACCAAATCATCCCCACTGCCTCTTGTGCCAAGTTTCCTGGGTAGTTGCCAAAGCCGGGGCACTGACTCCACCTGCCAGGCTTGCACCCAGGGAAACACAGAAATCATGCCCCTGGCAAGGAGGAGCTGGACATGAGGGAATGGATGGAGTTCCATTTCATCCTCAGCCATGGAAGTAACCTAACTCATGTTTCTTTGGTATCTGTGAGGTCTCTGTTAATCTGTGCAGTTCAGTGATCTCATCCTTGCTGCTTGTCCCAAGGTAAAATAAATTTATGGATTTAAGGCGACTGAAGGTTTTTAAAACAAATTTCTTCTTGTCCCTCAAGGAACCTAAAAAAATCATATTTCAGCTTTCTGTTTTGTTTAAATGGCATCACACAACTCCGCTGCCCTCCCGGAAATATCACCGAAGAACTGCCTCAGATACAACCTGGGAGAGTGCTGATGCAGTTGAAGTAAATCATGCCGGTCATCCAGAGTGAACTGTTATTCCCATTCTCCTTGTAAAAATAATATTAACCAAGGTAAAAAAAAAAATGCTGAGTTTCTTGGAATTGGCTATCAGTTGAGTGGGTCAATTTAAGGTTTTTAGTGAATATATTTCCCTCATGCTGCTTGAGGCCTTGAAGAGGAGCTACTATACCTCTTCCAACATTTTTCAGTGCCATGTGTTGTGTAAAAAAAGAAATCAGATAGACACACCACTGGACTCTCTCCTTTTGTCCAGGTTGGCCGGAAGTTTTATTGATTCTGACCTTTGAAATGCAATCAATCCAAACCCAAGCTGCCCTCCTTCTGAACAGCGTTATTTTTTTAAACATTAATAGACTTCTTTTTTTTTTTTTTAATTGAGACAAATACTGAAGAGTCAAATGCCTTGTGTGAATTGCCATGATGCCATCAGAGCCATGTCAATTTCTGTGAGGTGGAAAAGCATCCTGGGTATTCAGTAGACTAAGCCTGCTGTAGATAGCTCTGCTGAGAAGGAAGATGGGAAAATATAAGAGGGAGAAAGATGTGTCTTAACCCCTCTAGAAACAGCAGGTTCATATTTCAGACCCGTACTGGTATTTCAGACACAGACTGATGTGTTTCTTAAAAGGAGTCAAAAAGTCAGAAGTACTGTTCACTGAGCAGATGTTCTCCAGGTAATAGCAAAGGCAAGTTTGATTAATACTGTTTTGCCAGCATATTTAAATCTTGCCCTACAGAGCTGTAGGCTGCTTAATTAAATTTCTGTTCAAAAGGAGAGTGAAAAGAAAGCTAAGGACCAGCTTCTAGGTGTAGAACTAGTGTTATCCTCATTGAAACCACTCTGAAGCCAATAAAGCAAACAACTTGAAGTAAGGAATAATCTGACATTTTCTAGCCATGTTCTGGCAGCAAACCTATTTTTGACAGTCATTGGCAATGATCTGAGAGCTGCTGCCATTCCTGTCAGCAGAGTGCTTGCTGGTGGGCAGCTCACCATTGCCATGAGTCTTTTGTTTCCAGTAAAGTAGACATGAGTTCACAATCATGTGCATGCCTCATGAACTCATGACGTGTGTGACCAGGAATAATTCAGATAGAAATAATCACATTAGCTCAAAGATGGAGATCAAAACCTTATTGACCTTTACAGGCAGTGACACCTTCACTCTGACCAGTGTGCTAAGGACCAAGTCTTGATGCTCATTTCATACCACTGAAAAAAAAACCGAGGCACGCTGCAAGATGCCATGGACAGGAGTAATATGCTTTGTCTCTCTATGATTTGGGGGTTTTTTGCCTTTGATGACAGGATTCAGTGCAGAGGTTCACTAAGATGGCATGGAAATTTCAGAGAGTCACAGACAGCATGAAGTCCCTTTTAGGAGAATCTGGATGTTGTGAACACTTACAGGTTGTTCATTTATGTCAAAATATAAGAATTAGTGTGAGATAACAGACTCCTCCACATATGGAAGTCTTGACTGTAATATCTAATTTATTATGTACCACTAGCCCAATGAATCTAATATCATAAGCCAAACAATAGAGAATCATTTTGTTCCTAGAAACCTCAAGTGTTGGATGTGAACTCAAGAGTGAGGTTGGCCTGATCTCAAAAAGGGGTTGAAGTCACTCTGTGCCACTGTAGCAGAACTGTTTGGTGGATTCGGTGCCCTTGACCCAGGGCAGAGAATCTTTCTGATTTCACTACTGAAAAGTGGAGAGAAGTGAATGCCATATAAAAGTATCCAGAGAGACTCCATGGGAAAGGGAGAACTGGTTGAGCTGGTTGAGCCTTCATGAGCCAGTGGAATTTGTTCCAAGGGAGTGTGTATAGGCACTGATGGTTCGGTGAAACATCACAATATGGTCAGTCTCTGAATCTACTTGGGGTCTAGAGTGATCTGAGGAGAGAAGGAAATCTGAAAAATTCAGGTCTAGCCACAACCGGATTAATACACACCTCAAGGCAGAGACACAGCCATACCAGCGTGTGTCTGAGTTACTGGACAGGGAATGCAAGGTGAAGGGTGCCTTGGAGAATGGGCAGCCCAAAAGCTTTTACAACACTTAAATCTGGTAATTCCTTAAACACACTGGATTCTCCTGGTCCGATGCACAAAGATGTGTTTCACATGCTCTGGATGTGCAGTTCTCTATGGTTAGCCCATGCATCCTTCACACACACGTGTCTCACTGTAGGCCTGGGACACATCTCTCACTAGTGAGCAACCTGTCTACGTAGTGCTGCTGCTCTCAGCACATTTTTGTTAATCACGTCTGAAAGAGGGTCACTACTTCTGGGTAAGCAATCAGAAGTTTAAACTGCATCTGCATAAATATTCACCATTGCACGAGGGTTTAAGCCGCTCTCAGCAGAGTCAGGAGCCACCAAGAAAATGCCCATGGCTTGTCTGGGTGTATCGCCATCTGTCTGCATGGTTTTGTCCTTTTTCAGTGGCAAATGTGAGCTTAGTGCTGGTGCACGTGAAGGACTGGTGGCTTCACAGAAAAGCAGGTGCTCTGAAAGCTTTAAATAGCTCTGCCACATACTTCAAACATGACTGGCAGCACTCCTAGTATTCTGCCCTGCGTTATTTGGCCAAGAAGCCTCAGCCTTTAACTTCCAGACTTGGCCATTTCAACCTTAAGCCTCCATATGTCTCAGTCCTTCAGAGCATCCCACCATTGAACCTTGCTTAACACAGGTATAGTTCCCTGGAGTGCTGTTCAAACATGCCAAAGGAGTGGAACATAATGAGAACCCATGGCAGGGCATCTGTAATTTAAGCCAGGATTTGAACCCAGGCCTTGGCAGATGTCTAGGAGAATTTTGCCCAAGTGAGCTTGTTTTCCTCCTTTCTTTTTCCAAGTGTTTGTTTCCCAGTTTGCACTAAATTTTATTGAAAACATCAGGCTAATAGCAATGGGGAGAGTAGTTGAGTAGATTTTGCCTCTTTTTCCCTTTTCTTTCTGGAATGCAGCCATCAAAATAAACATTAAATGCAAAATGCTGGGGCTTGAGTTATTACTTGTGAGGGTGCTGGGAGGGAAATTTATAGCAACATTACTGTGTTTTGCTAGAAATCTCTTAATGCACCAAAGTGGAGAGGTGTGTGTGTTTTTTATTAAAATGTTACACTCTATAAATCTGAGCAGCAGGGAGGACACAGGTGGCCCCGGGGCTCAGCTGACTGGACTGTCATTTTAAACTTGGGGAAGGTCTGTCTGACTGTCCTCCCACCCCATCCCAGCATCAGCACGGCCACAGGCTGTCTCCATCACAGACTGCAACGGCTCTGGAGGCTCTGCCTTTGCTTCGTTACAGCAGCCTTCCAGTACCTAAAGCAGACCTACAAGAAAGAGGGAGAGGGACTTTTTCCAAGAGCGTGTAGTGATAGGACAAGGGGGAATGGCTTTAAACTAGAGGATAGGTTTAAATTAGATATTAAGGAGAAATTCTTCGCTGTGAGGATAGTGAGGCACTGGAACAGGTTGCCCGGAGAAGTTGTTTATGCCCCATCCCTGGAAATGTTCCAGGCCAGGCTGGACAGGGCTTTGAGCAACCTGCTCTGGTGGAAGGTGTCCCTGCCCGTGGTAGGGGTGTTGGAACTGGGTGATCTTTAAGGTTTCTTCCAACACAAACCATTCTATGATTCTTTGCTGTTATTGTTGTTGCTGTTGGGTTTACTCCCTCTTTTCGTCCTTCTGATTCTTAAGCCACCAAAAATGACCAGTCGGACTGAGTCATTGCTCCTGCTTTGACAGCAAATTTCCTAATAATGATGTCATTCAAACACTGCTCCTTTTCAGGCTTTCTCAGTGACCTTCTCTTGTTCCCTGGCAGCAGTGTGTCCTGATGAGGAGTTTTCTTGAGTGGATGAGCCCTAAAAGCTGAGGATGGCAGCTGGGCAGAGGTCTGTTGCTGTGGCTGGGCAAGGTTGTCACCATGCAATTTGGAGACTTGGGTTCACTTCACCAGGGTTGCTAACTCAGTATGGATTTCTGTGCGAGCTGCTGCAGCTTTCTCAGGCTCCAGGGAAAGCTGAAGAAGCTCAGGACCTAGAGAAATGCCAGTCACTTGTGTCCCTGTGTCTGTCAGTAGATAAGGTACATTTGCCTGAAATTCAGAGGCTGGCCAAGCCACTTACCTGGGCGGATGGCTGGTACTGCTGAGCTGCTCACTGGAGAAAGGGGCAGAGACCCACAGGACTCCTGGGCTCTTTCCCAGCTTCCAGTGGACAGCAGATATTGTGGCTTAGTGTGAGTTTGGGCAATCACTGTTTGAGACTCATTTTCTCTGCCTTAAATCAAGGGTGCTTCCCTCGGCGTGAGACTTTACAGTAAGAACGTGACATCCTCGTGGGATGTACATGCGGGCGTCTCCTCAGCCTGCTCCACTGCTTGCAAAATATCTTGGATACTTTCTGTAAAGCCAATCCTGGACCATCCTGTGGAGGGAATTTGCCAACCCTGTGAACTGACTCCCCCTTAATTAGACATGGCTCTGACACAGTAAGTCTTGATAGGATTTTTTGCAAGTTAAAAAAAAATAAGGAATAGCAGTGTTCCTGGAAGGCTTAAAAAAATAAACAAGCAAACGAGTAACAGCAAAGAAGGGGTCGTTTCTATGGTCCAGGAGACTGGAAGAGCAGCATGAAGCCCCTGCTAGGAATCACATCTGCTCAGAGATCCTGCGGCTGCGAGACTCGGCCGTGGCGGAAAGTTGAGCCCCCGGGGAGCCGCGGCGGGGCCGGCAGCCCTCGGGCCGGGCGCTGTGTGCCCGCGGCCGCCGAGGGCGTGGGCAGTGTCCCGAGAGAAGACACCGTGCGAAGAAGCCTAACGCTTGCAAACCCCCTTTGTCCTGCTCCCCTCCCTCTTCGGGACAGTTCTGGAAGGGACTTTTCCACGGCTTGCCTAGCCCCCCCAAAAAGCACACGTTCCCCTTCTTGTACTCCTCCTCGAATGAACCTGCTGATAAAAGGGGGGTTTCGTCCGGCGCCAGTGCCTTGGAAACCAGCGCTCTGCGCAGCGGGGTGGGAGAAAGCCGCTGCCGTGGCCCTGGAGCGAACGTGGGAGCCCAGCGCGGGCGCTCCTCGCCCGGGCCAGGAGCTCAGGAGCTCCGCGGCGCGTTGCGCCATCGCCCTGAGCACTTACACCGTACTGGGGCAGCAGATTTTGTCGCAAATCACAAGGAAAATAATTTTGTGCGTGGTGCGCTGTCTGCCTAACATTTCGCTGTGATATCTGTAATTGGTAGGCGATTGTTATCAGAAAAAAAATCGTCATGATTATAATTCCTAGCAATGGTTCAGGAGTTGCTTTATTTGGGAAGATCTATTCTTCTCTGGTTTAGAGATGGTTTAAGGGGGCTGCTTGGAGATTGCAACGAGAAAGGTGCATTTTTACAAACAACCCGGGAAACATCTACCGGAGAGTAAGGCAAGGAGAGGAACAAACGAAATTCAGGGGCCAAGCAGGACCGGGGACGGGGCTAAGCCGGCCGGCCCCTCGCGGCAGCCCGAAAGTTCGGGGCTGTCGCGCAGAGCACTGCAGAGTGCGGGAACGGGCGCGGATCTGGCGCGCCTCTCCCAGACCTGGAGTCGCCTTGCCCTGAGTGCCTCATATTTGTAATTAAAAGTATCCACGCTTCTCTGGGAGAGCTTTTCATCCTCCCTAGGCAGCAGGCACCAGCTGCTGTTCGCCGAAGGATGCTGGAGGTGGGTCTCCGGGCTGGGGCAGCGTCTTCCCCGCGGTCTGGGCGTCGAGACCGGGTCTCAGCACCAGGCGTGATGGACGAGGGGCGAGCTCCCTTTCGCTCAGCCTCCCCCCCTGCCCCAGCGTGTCCCCGTCTCTTCTCCCTCGCCCCCGCCGCCGCGGGCTGTCCCAGCTCTACCCAGCTCGTAAAGGTCAGGGGGAGCCGCTCTCGCCGCGCTGACAGGTGCACCAACTGCCGCTGGATGCCTTCGGCTCGGAGCTCCCTCCTCCCCGACCTCTTTGTTTCAAGCGCAGGGCAAGGAGGACATTCCCAGGCCGACGTACCCCAAAGGGAAATGCCTATCCCGCGGCGCATCGCGGCCCCGGCCCCAAAAGGTCACCAGTGTCGGGGGCTGTCCTTGTCCTGTTCCTGGGAGCAGGGCCGGGGCGCTTGGGGCCGTGGGTCCGCCCGGTCCCGTAGCACAGCCCCAGGACAGGCGGGTGGTACCCAGGGCTCGGTGCCGCATCCGCAGGGCTCCGCTGCCCCGCCGAGCCGCCCGGCCCGCCGCCTCCCTCCATCCCGTGGGTGCTGCCGTGAACCCTCCCTCGGCAGGAGCCGCGGGGCGAGCTCGGCCGCTACCTCGGCGTTACCGCCCGGAGGACCCCCGCCTGCCCTGAAGGCAGAGCCGCCCTGCCTTCACTGCGCCCGAATTTCTGACTTATGCAAAAAATAGCCCCTGATTTCAGAGCCGGTGCCGGCAAGGTCACACGCAAAAGGAAAGTATCGAGCAAATTCATAGCAAGTGCATCTTTCCCCGCGTGAAG
>VZTG01004601.1:0-81339 GCA_013397845.1 Melanocharis versteri
ACGTCGGGTTCACCAGTTGTTGCAAGTACGGACACGGCCCGGGAAGGAAGGAGAGAACCGAACTCAGGAGTGACTAGATGGAAATGCCCCTTCTTTATTTACATGCAGTAGGGTTTTATACTCAGAATTACAGGAAAGCCATTGGATCTTAGCTGACCACACACCAGGGCTATTGGCTAGATCCAGAACACACACGTTTGCTAAAGAGACCTTGGTCCTACAACAACAGTGTCCAAAAACATCTCACAGGTGCATGATAGGCAAGTTATTTACAAAAGCCGACTAGCTGTTTTGCAGCTAGTTCCGTGAGAAAGTAGGAACACTCACAGACACAGGCAGATACTGAGAAATCTCTCTGCCACCAAGCTTTCAGCATAAACACTTAATACAGCTTCCATACTTAACATGTTGCTTTCTAGGTTGGTAACACCAGTTAGAGCTAGAATGTGCTCAATCAGATGCAGAGCATGGAAAGAAAATCTAGGTTTGTGAGCTACCAACTGCCTTCTTTTTGAATGAAAGCCACACTGATTATGTGGCTGTCCCTCAGAAGCATTTTTCTTGTGATGGGTAGGTGTATATATCTGCTATTCTCACAGACATGGTGTTTCTAGGCAATATATTCTGCATAAAAAGACCCAAGAAGTATTGGATTTCACAAAATTTTAGATGGTGCAGGAGCTAGATGTCCTTTAAGGTCTCTTCCAACCCAAACTACACTAACAGGGTAAAGCCATTGTGTCACTGTAAGGAAAAGGCATTATTGCACATTAACTATACTATTGGTATGCAACCGCTCTATAAATTCATATTTTCTTTCCCCTTAATCAGACATATCTATATATTTATACCTCTAGCTCTATATTATAGTATCTGTACTTTGTGTTGCAAAAGTTTATAAGCTGTTTTGCCCTGTTTTGATTAAATTACATGAAAACTACTACTTATATCATGCTTTTTGTAATATTTATAGGCAATTCATCACACTGAAGCAAATTAATAACCACTATTTCTTAGAAATCTCTTGATCTGTGGGCAGGTGATTTAAATTTTATGCATGTTTTTATTCTTTTACATAAGATACTGAACTGCATGCTTTAGATTTCAGTCTCTGTGGCTATAAAGGTTTCTTACGTATCTTGTTAATTGCTCTCATAATCAACTGCTAAAGACTCACTTCATCAATTGCTGAAATTACTACAATGCTTTAAACAAACCAACAGGAGGCAAATGTAAAGAGTGGACTGTGAGGATGGGCAAGACCTGTTTAGAGAGGGTCTCTTGGAAAGGAACCAGGTTAGAATTATATTTGAGATGCTGTGAACAGCCTATAAGAAAGAAAAGCTATCTCCAATTGCCTCTAGGCTTAGGAATTTAACAAATGGAGTACTCTTCATTCAATAACTTTCCCCAAACTGTAAATCCAAGATGAAATTACAACCATAGTTTTCTAGCTCCTTTTGTCCTCACTACATTCATAAGAACCAGCTGAAAACTTTTGCCCCCTCTGAATTTTTGCTTTCCACTCCTGAGGCTGAGGTTGAGGGTAGAGATCTGAATATCTCCAGGATCTGAGTATTTCCTAGGGTATTCAGCAAAATCTTACTATGCCCAGGACATAATTACAACTTTCTTTTTTTTCAATCTGCATATTGTGTGGGAATTGCTTGAGGCACGATATTCTAGGGAACCATTAAAATCTATTTTTATCACTATTTTCCTCATATTTATGGGTAATCTGTTTCATTTGCCACACCATAATTGCCTTCTTTGTCTCATCTAACTCTGCTTTGGTTTCAGTCATATCTTCTTTTCTCCATAGAAATTACTGGCACTTTGCTTTGAATATAACACCATTACTGAGTAACCTCCTTCAAAAAAAAATTTAAGCAGCACATGTCAGTCACTCTGAGTGTACAGTGTGATTCTTGGCGCTGCTCTCTGTAGGGTCTGGAGTTCGACTTTAATCATCCTTGTGGCTTCCATCCAGTCCAGGATATTCTGTGATTCTATGATCGGCAAAAATATCTTGTAATCTAGATTTTTTTAAAAATTTGTTAATTCTTGTTGGGTTTTTGTTGTTGTTTTTGTTGCTGTTTTGGGGTTTTCTTTGGGGTTTGGGGTTTTTTTTGTGTGTGTTTTTTTTCTCATACTGCTTTCCCAAGTCCTATAGCAAGAGATACCTGATGCTGGGTAGCAGTATAACTACTTCCCAGGACACTAAACAAACTCTCCTATCAGATTTATGGAGTTGATGTATAGATTCTCAAGTAGTGTACCTTTCCCAGAATTACCAGAGGGACATTGGGGATGAAAAGCTGTAGCAACAGCTGCTTTACAGATTTTTGACATGAATCTGTATTAACAATCTACTGTTCCAATTGACATGAGTTCTTAAATCTACCTTCTAGATTCTTTTGGTTTATTTGTGAGAGAAGATCTGCTAATTTAGAAAAGCCACAGAACCAAATCACTCCCTCTATTCTTTTTTTTAATCCATTTAAATTTGCTGCAAGGAAAAACTTCCTTTCTTGTCACCATTTTTGTATGAGACATACTTCTTGTTTTCATTTCACTAAGACTTGAGAATTTTAAATAACTTCTTTGTCTCTGTTTTTTAACAGGTTCCTCATGAAAAACTGTATTTGAGATGACAAACTTGGAAAGAGAATTTCTCCTCTATGTTTTTTATTTTTTTTATTAACAGGCTCTATTTTTTAAGATTGAGTTACATGAAAACTACAAAGAGCTAGGAACAAATATAAGTTTTGAAAAGCCTTAAAAAGCTTCTTTAAAAAAATATTTACAGGTTGTTTGAGAAATATTTATAAACTCTACACCAATTATCTGAAGCACTTGTCAGAAAATTCATTTGGCACCTGAAGCAATGTCTGAAAATTGAAAACGTGTATTCTATAGATCAACACAAGGGTCTAGGTATAAATCTCAAATAAATGTAGAATTCAGAACAATTTTCTTGTCTCTTTTGATCAGGGCCCTACCTGTTTATCTGAAAAAGAGCAGAATGAAGTCTGTGCAAGTGACTGGACCCAGAAACAATATGTAAAACAAGGTGATTTTTCTCCTTGGTGAGCATTCATTTAAACCTGGACTACATCCTGGGAAACCTGTTCTAGGTTGAACAGGAGGATGGAGAACACAGTGTCCAGAGGGCTATGTCAACTTCATTCACTCTGTTATTTTGACTTGGATCTAAATTCTGAGATATGAAAATCATCTGTGATTGCGATTTGAATGTTTAGCATTGGTGTAATGTAGTGCAAACTGGCTTGTAAGTACACAATGTATATTTAATAATATAAAAACAATATGAGTTTCTCTATCTCTGCTTTATTTGGTTGCATTTTCTCTCATTTATCTTGAAAATTTTATGCAATTTTCACATTGAAATATGTAAATTACCTGATATAATTGTTATGATTCCACAGTAAAAGAAAGCAACCCATAAGACATGCACAGGTACTTTTATATATATATATAAAAATTTATATACACGCACACACATATATATGTGTATATATATGTATATATATATATGTATATATATACACACACGTATATATACATACTTACTGGAAGAATTGCAGGGAAAGTGCCCTGCAAGAGCAGAGGGCCGAGGCCTACGGAACTCTGCTCTGAATAGAGATGTGGAGACCAATGATGCATCTTGATCTAAACAATTAAAGGATAAGATTGCTTATCATATATTGTGGCCCTTCTCCTTGCTCACAAAGGAATTTGAGGGGCACACTGCTATTCAAGAGTTAAAATAGGTCTATTTATAAATTAATACAATGGGCTCTAGGGCATCTGAAAAATTCTGTCACTACAAGATAAGGGCATTTCAGTAGTTGGATCTTACTAATATTATGCTCTTTTTAATAACTAAATGTTCAATGGAATAGATAGTAGAATTCAGGTGTATTAACTCCTTCATGTCTGTCTTACTAGTAGAGTAGAGAAGTAACATTCAGATTATTGGATCTGTTAAGTACTTTATATATGGTTAGTGGTGGAAGGAAATATTCTCTTAATTTAATTTTGCTACTTGAGTATAATAGCATCCAGGATCTGGCTAATGAAGTACAGCAACAAGTCGCAGCTTTTCTGAAAAATGGTAGACTTGTGAGCAGTGCTGACAAAAGTGAGCTCGCTTAGCAGCAAGCCAACTCTCAACACTTAATTGCTGTTTCTAGAAAATGAAAAAGTAAATGTGTGTATATGTCTATATGCTCACAGTGCATAGCTTCATAGAGTTCCAGGTATGACTCTGCAAGTGTAAAGCAGGACCTGCTTCTGCATAATCTGGATCTGGTTACTTTCTGATGTCAGAAAGAGATACCAGAAAAGCTTTGGACAGCTCTTTTACACCCTTCAGCAACAACTGAGTTCTTCTATGATTTTATTTTTGACAGGGAAAATTGGAACTTTTGTCCTAATTTTCATTCAGTTGCATGAAAGGACAGATGTTTCTAGACATTCAGGTCTAGACCAGAGTTCTTAACCATTTCACAGCACTAGTATTGTACTTTTAAAACTAAGTGCAGATTCCCTTTTGTTTTTGAAGATGAGGTTCTAAATTTGTTCCCATTCAAATTTTAAGAGTGGGCTTGGGTTTTTCTGTGGGGTTTTCATTGGTTTTTTTTTGGTGGTGGGTTTTTTTGTCTCTATGTCATTTGTTTGTTTGGTTTTGGTTTTTTTATTACGTAAATGAAAGTTCAAATTATTTTTCTTCTTTTGACACAATTACAGGTTTTTCTACTAGAGCTAGGCTTTTTTCTGCACTCTGTTGTTTAGGATACTAGAGAGTGATAGCTTGTATCTCTGAAAGAAAGATCTATGCTGACATTATCTCTGAGGTATGTGGTTTGGTATTATTAGGGCTCAGGTTGGTCTGCTGTTTGCAGCTTTCAACTTCCTGCGGCTAAGTACTTAAGATGCATCTGAGGGTACCCAAATGTGATTGAGAAATATGCTAAACAAAAAGCAATTTATTAAAAAAAGATATATAATTTATGAGCAAGGTTTTAAGAAATGGGAATAAATTTCTCTTGCAATATAATGCTTTGCAACCCACTTTTAAATCCTTTTAAATCCTTAAGGATTGCTCCTTAAAAAAATTCTTGAGGTGAATCAGTCAGAACTGTTTGATGCTGTTGTTAGAGTTTGCTGTCTTGTCTCTTTACTTCTCCCACTAAAATCTGTCTTTTTTTGTGGATAGTCTCCTAAGGATAATGAGAACTGAAAATCTGAGTGCTTTCTGAGCTGTATTTAGAGAAACTGGTAAATTTTTGGAAGATATGTGGGGATACTGGCAAGGGTCAATATCAATAATCAAACACAGATTCATAAACAAAATGAGATTAATCTTGCACATAGATGTGACTTACAGGTCCCGAACAATTTGTTTAGTAAACATTCAGGAACATTTATTCATTTATACATTCGTATTTTGATCTTCAGCAGCAACAAGATTTAGTTGGCACCATATGTCTATATCCTGCTCTAACTTTTTAGTTCATTCATAGCTTTGGGTTACCTTGGTAAGTCCTATAAACCTGTACAGAGCTTCAACAGCATAGCTGATAAAAGAGTTTTCCTCCTGATGACTTACAGGTATTCTTCAACACTGTTACTAGTAATTGTTCAAACTATAGCTAGTAGTGTAAAGATAACACTAAACTGAAAGGAAACATTTCAGTATTTATAAAAGAAAAATGTCACCAGAGATAAATCATCCTATCATCTGAAGCAGATTTTAATCTTACATACTTGTTCAAATCTGTCTGAGAAACTGAAAATAAAACCACTGTATTTTCAGTGCTTTTCAAAG
The DNA here is from genome assembly GCA_013397845.1 of Melanocharis versteri. Classification (NCBI taxonomy): domain Eukaryota; kingdom Metazoa; phylum Chordata; class Aves; order Passeriformes; family Melanocharitidae; genus Melanocharis; species Melanocharis versteri. Next base: position 5,855 of record VZTG01004601.1, read on the forward strand.
AGAAATCTTCTAGGGTTTAAAAGTTAATACAGTTTAGAGAAATTCAGGATTTTCTTTCAGCAAATTTATCCATCTGGAGAGTAAAAAAACAACCAAAAGAAAAAGAAGGATACTTTCTAAGAGATGACAATTTTCAAACTTCAGTATCATTGGAAAAGACAGTCATACAAAGGCCACGTAGAAGGTTTCCAGCATAACAGGTTCAGCAAAGTGTTACATGAAACTGTGCAGGCAGACTCTGTTTCGCAAAAAGAATAGTACTGCTGGATTTTTTTCGTTAGTGCTGTCAAGGAACTTTGTGGTGTCAATTTAAGCTCTCGTTCACAGTGGGTGGATCCATGGGACAGCCTAGTGTGAGTGTTGTCCAGTCTGTCAGGTGGATTTAATCTCAGAAAGGTAGCACTCCTATTCCTCGATCTGAGCTTGCTCAGACTGTTAGTAGGTTATCTGGCATACTGCTGTGAGCCAAGAACCATGAGCTTGGAGGGTTTAGACTGAAATTTCAGAGGTACTTATGTTCTTACCTGTAAAATGGATGTTTTGGCAGTTAGCCAGTTCTTAGAAATTCAGGAAACATTCTTCCTCACCTGCTGAACATACATATTTTTAAAAGATGCAATAATCTAGGAGTGTAAGATGCTAGAAGCTGAAAACCCTGAATTTCCACCTTCCTGATAGCTTCCTGTAACCACTGAGGCATGGACTCAGACCGGCGGGGAATCTGAATGATTTATTCAAAGGAACAAGCTGGTTTTACACACTTTTTCAAGGCACAGTATTTCCTTATATGATAATTCTCACTATGTGACCTATCTCACGTTGCCACGTCAGCAACACGCTTTCTAAACGTCCTTCTACGGGGTGATCACGCACGGTTCACTCCTCTGTCAGCTTCCAGCAGGTTCCTCTCTGCAGGGCTCTGCTGCAGGGCACCTCCTCCCCCCAAGATCAGGTGGAGACAACCCTCTCTGTGCCGCCATGTGGTCCTTTGTGCTGCCATGTGCTTCTGCAGGTGCGTCCCACAGCCCACAGATAAACTCCATCCCATCTCTTCCCACAGCTTCCCAGGATGGGGCCCTCTACAGCTTGCCAGGTGGGCTGCAAAAACTCGTCACATTTCAAAATCAATTTCTGTCCTCAAAGCATTTCTATATTGCCAAAGCAGCACACTTCAGTAGCATGGTATTTGCACCTGAAACTGTAGGCATTAGTCTCCTGCAGGTACTGTTTGACGGGATGAAATAATAGAACATGAGATGACTGCTAGGTTGGACATATTTTTCCTAAAGTAATTGACCTTGTTTTAGGTGTGGTGTGGTGTTTGTTATTATGATGACTATGCCACTAAAGAGTTCTATTCACAGCATAGAAAATTTAGGAGTTCTTAACCAGCTCAGTGACATGAAGCTGGTATTTGTCAAACAGCCAAAACAAGATTAAGAGCTGCATGGTCGTATGCAAGAAAATATGGCTGAAATGTCATCTTTTGGAAGTTTGCATATACATTTTAATTATTTAGTACTGACAAGTCATTCTACTTTTTAACGGAAGAGACATTAAGGGTAAATTTTTTTATACTTGAACAAAAATTTGAATCTTGTAATACTTTGGAAGAAAATGGGATTCTAATTCTACTTTTCTAGGAAAAAATGTTTTTTCCTATAGAGATACATGTTGTCTCTTGGGAGTTTGAAAGCTTTTCTCCTATAGCTCTTTATTATCAGGGTTTCACAGGTAATGAATAGCAGTGATGACATTAATTTAATATAATATAAAGAAAAAAAACAATTAACAATAGTTCTAGGAAATCATGGCTCATGACTGAATTTTTCCTCTTTTGATTAATGTTGTTATATAGTATGCAGAGATCTCATGCATCCTGAGAACAGAATTTTTACTTTGTACTTCAGCTGAAAAGTTAATTGAGGTCTAAAGACAGTAGTTAGGTAGATCTAGCCATATATTCACAACATGACTAAAATTTTCATCAGATGCTTTTCCCTTCAGCAGATATTCCTTCTTTTATGTAACTGATCTGTGTCTGTGGAGCTACTGCATGATGTGATTCTATTGAAAAAGCAATTTATTCTTCTTAAAACAAATCACTAAGTCTCTGGAGGGGGTTTCATCTCCCTTGGCATATGATGAACTTCATCACGGTTTGGTTACCTAAGTGTTTTCTGAGATGAACTTCATACTTAAACTTGGTACTTGGTACTTAGCTCTATGCAGTTACATTTTCTGTGGTTCCAAGAAAAACTTGTTTGAAGTTTAGTTCATATGTAGTTGCAGTACATTCCAACTGCATCTTAAATGGTAGGAAAGACTTAAAACTACAGTCTGTTTGCCAGGTATAAAAATGTTTTCATTAAACTATGACACTGGTTCAATTCAACTAGCACAATGAACTACTGGTAGTGCAAAAAAGGGGAAAAACTCTTATCTATGTTCAGAAGTATAGGGAGTTTATGTTTGTATTTTTTGCATCTGGTGATCTTAGTCATGTAGTTTCTTCAGACATACCTATGTTTCTCATTTTATTTTTTATTGTTAGCTGTCAAGAGTTTTTATCTTCATAACAGAGTTCTTCTCAAGAGCGTATTGAAATGACTTATTTCTGTCCTCTTAAATATCTAAACTCTGTGAAAACTCCCTTCTGTCGCTGTTACTCACACCCCTGGATCTGACTCATGCTAATATTTCCTAAAATTAACTTTTAGTGTTGGTCAACAGCCTTGACTTTTTGTTTGATGCTTTCTGCTCTACGGAAGGAAAGCAAATTGTACAGATGAGCTGATATTTCCAACTGCTAGTGAGACTGCCTTAAGATCTAAGGCCAGTCAATTTTACACTTTTTTTTTATCTCTGCAATCCCTCTACAGCAACTACTCACAGCCTGACCTGTCTTGACTTCTGTATGCTTGTGAGATCTGAAAAGTCTTTGTTATGTCTCTATTTAATTCTTTCTCAATATGATTGAAGGTATCTTTCAAAGAGAACTGCTGACTGTAATAGTCACCCCTGACTTTTTTCCTTGAATTTGAAAAGTTTCTAGATATTGTTCCTGTCTGTCAGTGTAGCTTATTGCTTTGGACCAATGCCTTTTGGTCTTCATTGTTTGATTAGCCAGTACAAACAATTTAATCCAAGTTTTTTATGTGCTTAGGAGAGACTTCAAACTGGAGTAAATTTTGATAACCAGTTAATTGAATGAATCAACTTTCACTTAAGTTTGGCTTTCTTTGACACTTAGCATCCAACTCATGTGAATAAACAAGTTTTATTCACAACATAGTCTATATGCTTTTGCTGTTTTCAATTTTGCTTTTTCCCAACTATCAGAGTTTATGTCTTGTCATCAAAGTCTATCACTTCTCTGTCACTGAAGTACACAATGGCAGAGATGGGTGGGTTGTGTAAGTCATTAATAGTGTGATTACAGCTGCATAGGACCCAGAAGAAGTAGAAGAACTCATTATTGTTTATTACATTTATCATTCCTTGTGTGCTGGGCTTGCATAAGCAGAGTGAGAGAGGTATTCAACTCATACGAAACATAAGGAAAATCATGATTGGGCATCTCTTTTACATTAGAACCATTTCTCTTAGTGGGTGATAAAGCTTGTTCTGAAGAATTTTCTTATCCTTCTATCCAACACTTGCATTCAGCTGAATACCTGAGGATATTTTTGGACAATTTCCTGTATACAGGAGATGTATTATAAATAATTTAAAACTCTGGCATATATGAACATACACGTGCTTATGTTTGGGGAAGAGGGGCATGTGTGTATATGTAGATGAATAGACACAAGAATAATTATATCTAAAAGATTCAATTTTAGAATAATACAACCAGATGAGTCATTAAGGACTTTTAATATTATCTCTTGGCTTTCACTGCAGTGCAATTCTAGGGAAGAGAAACATTACCTTTTATTTAAAAAACCCAAACATACCCTCTCTCTTCATAGCACATCTTTGAGTGCTCATAAAATTCTTTCTCAGGGCTCCAAAAGCTTAGAGTTAGTTTAAATGGAAAAGTTAGTGTTGAAAAAATCAAGCTCTGTGCATGAAAACACATAGCCATGCAACTTTTGTGGATGGATGATATAGAAGAATATTATATCTGTTTGCTGTGTGCATGGATTGAAGCTGATTTGCAGAAATGCGTAGACTTTCTTAAGCAGTGGAATTCTGTATGCCTTCTTATCTATGTTACCTATTTACACAGAAGAACTAAAACTGATCTATTCATGAGCACATTTGTTGAAGATGTTGTGAAGGCCAGAAAATATCAGCATTTTTTAATAACTGCCAAAACACCTTTTATCACCTAAACACCAAATCAGAATGACTCATAATTATAGAACTTCATTTCTCTTTGGTTATGATTTATCCAGAGTTAATATAAATCTTATAGACTAGTTTTGTCTAATTCATTTGGCAGTGCTGAAGAAAAGATTCACATGCCTAACATTTGAACAGCTATAAGGAGTTTTAAATAAGCAAATAACCTGGTGTTATGTCTTGTTGAAAAAGCTCTAGTAACTAAATAAATAAAAACATTAATTTCATGTAAAAGACTTTGGGGTAACTGTAGCATTCAATAACGCAGTGAAGAATTGGATAGTTTTTGCGTATTTTATTTTTTAATGTATTTTGAATAAAGCAACTGATCGTGGATGATAACCCAGGGGTATTTTGTATTATAGGAATATCGTTATCTTTTTACCTGCCACTGTGGAGCAGAAATAAAAAAACTTTAGAAAAGCACTGTTCTCCTGACAATCCTGACAGGAATGCTAGAGTATGCATTTGATTTTTATTATTATTTTGTATCTTGGGTGGGGGTTTTGGTTTGATTTGGTTTGGTTTTCCTTGTTTCTGTTTTAATGCTCTCTCTATAACATCAGCATCCTTCCTGTGTGTGATGTACGTGATATATTTGTCCTAAAATGTCTCTTTTTTCTGCATATGGACCGTCATTGGACTGGACATTGCACTTAGTGCTATGGTTCAGTTGATATGGTGGAGTTTGATCAAAGGTTGGACTTGATCTCGGAGGTCTTTTCCAATCTTAATGATTCCATGACTCTTTGATGACAATGTCTGACTCTATTTTCCCTGGGGATGTTATGGAACCTGATTGCTACTCATGAATTCCACCAGTACAGCCATCATAGTTCAGCTATCATTTCACCCTGTTTTGCTGATTAGTTTGTCTGCCGAGTTTCCTGTATTCCCAGCAGTCTGCTCACGCTGCCGTAACTCTACATAGCTTTTCCTCTCCCATTCTATGAGTCCTCTAAGCTGAATTTAATTCTCAGAACATCTCCAGAACATTTATAATAATGAGAAACTTGTTTATTTCTACTCTTGCTTCTGCTTATAATGTCTCCTACTATTGTAAGACATGTTGGGCCAGTTTTCTAGCATATGCTGTTTCTCATTTTTTAAAAGCTCTAATTAATCAACTGTTTTGCCATTTTCTTCACTAGGAAAAGTCTTGCTTTCATTATTACCAAATTAAGTTAGCAATCTACCTAAATTTAGATCATAGAAGTGGAAGTGTAACTAAGATTATTCATATGCATTTTTAAAGTGTCAATAGTATAATCAAGTCTATTAAAAAAAAAAGGAAAAAAAACCAAGCCAACAAAACTACAATAAAAAAAACAAATAAAAAACACTAGTGCATCAGTCTTCAGAGAACAGAATTATTTATAATGAGGAAGCTTAATGAAGAGGGTCCTCAAATAAGCTTAAAGAAAAGCAGAAAATTAATAATTTCATAATAACTAGTTTGACACTGAACTTAATTCAGATACTTTTTAAACACATTTAACACTTTGAACAGAATCCTTTCTTCATGGTCTTTGATTTAGCCTCTCCTCCCAGCCATCTTTACAGTCATGTAAGCAGTTCTCTTCTCTACCTTAAAAAGTGTCTCTACAAATGCATAAATGCACAGATGCACCATGAATAATTTTTTTAAACCATGGAATAATAAGGAAAACATAAGGAAAATGTAGTTCATAGATAAAAGCGATGGCATTTAAATTCCTAAATTTTAATGTTTGTATGTCCTATCTGTATAGACAGAATGGAATAACTAATCTCATATGGAGGATTTCTTTGAAACACTTCAGCTGAAAAACTATGTGTTAAAATGACAGACATAGTAGAAGAATTGTTCTAATCAGTTAGTTTTAGCAGAGGAATAAGAACTCCCTCAGTATTTTCTAAACACAGAGGTTCTCAGAGGACTAGTTTTTAATTTGAAGTCACATTATAAGCACAGAGATGTAGACTAAATATTACTGCTATTACATATTAACAATCACTTTGTTTTATAGGATAAGATGTAGCAGAGAGCTATAATCACATGCTCACTAGAGCGGCCAATATGTACTATAGTAGTTATAGTAGACTTCAGGTGGCAGAAGATACGGTTATTATATGTGATTTCTTTGTCATGTTTTCTGGAGGGCTGTGTCTCTGTGGAGTTTTTATCTCTAAGCTTGGAATTTTAGCTGTAATATTTGATTCAGAGTCTTATAGATTGCTTTTGTAATCAACACTGTACTAGTCTGATAGTTTATCTTCAGGTACTTGATGAAACAGAAATTTTTGTTTTTTCCCTCTTATCCAATTCAGACTAATTTAAAACATTTGTTTTGGTCCAAAAAGAAATCAATCCTTTGAGTTAGTTTAAAAGGGTAAAATTGTTCCGTGGCTCATTATTGACTACTTCCTCTGGTATAACAAGTCTTTTTGAGGATGAACGAGCAGTTCAATAACATTTAATTTTTTTATCCAGCTTTTAAGTATCAATTGTTTTCCTCTATGCACAGTCCATTAGTGACTTTGTCATTTAATCCCCACTGACAGAAGTGGAATCAACAAAGCTTATGTTTACTTACTGTTTTTATCTCCATATTGATATTCTAAAAGAGCTTTCACTGTTCCTGTGGCCTATGAGTTTGCATTCATATCATATGAATGAAAAAATTACTATTGATGTTCAAGTGGATCACCCATAGCAAAGGAATTTCCAACCCTACTCCTCTGAAGAAAAACTCAGCTTCATTTCTTGAGTGGCAGCAATGAAAGAATAAGGATGATCATCTTTAGAATTCCCATTGTTTAGGGTTTTTTTAGAAACAAAAAAGAGCTTGAGCTAAAACTAGTTACATCATTACATGTAGCAATGGGGAACAAAGCGACAAGGACCCTCTAAGGCATCCAAAAAAGATCTCTTTATTGCAGAAGTCACCCCTCTTTATACCCTTAATTTCCACTGGACACAACCGAAAAAAACCCGAAACCTAACAGAACTTAAGAAGAAGGGCACTCATTGGCTGGCTCAGCTGCAGTGCTGCTGTCCACGCATCCTATCACCCAATCAGCTTCCCATTCATATGCTGTGCACGCGTTCTTCCAGCCAATCACAATCTCACTTCCAGCTCTCACTCAACTGACTTCCTCCTCACCCTTCAACCGAATTCCAACCATCCAGCCTGCAGCTGTGCCTTTCCCACAGGGCCTTATGGTGAGCATAAGCCTTAACAACTTTAACAAATATAATCCCATATTCCACAATTACAGATCTAGGAAAAACCTTCTTTTGTTCTCAGTGACTTTAACTTCTAAGACTATCTATCTTACCAGATGATGTAGATATATGAAGTGAAGGAAATGAAGCTTCAGAAAAATCTAAAATCTGTAAGAAAGGATGATCTCATGCTCTGTGTGTATGAAATCACTGCTTCACTAACTGGAGACTGTCATTATGGCCATATTGCTGGCTGAGTTATGTCTCAGGAAAGGGAAAAAAAAGAAAAGGAAAAGGAAAAAAGAAAAAAGATTCTGCACAGCGTTAGACCTCTTAAAATCAAAATCAAAACCAAACAATCCTGAATTTTCAATATCCTAATGATTGTGGTTCCTGGAACCTATGACCATCTTTTTGCAACATCATCATTCTTGTACAGCAGAATATGAAACAATTTTATACACATCTTTGATACCTTATATTCAGATAGCTTAGCTACCTACTTGATTTTATAATTATCATATATCTTGGTCTGACATGGTAATGCTTATTTTCTCTATAAATATCTATGGGAAGCAATTGGAAAAATAAAAGCCCGTATTGCAAATGAAATGCACAAATAATATGCAAAAGCTGAGAGGACTTTTTGATATCATGTGTGGTATCATTCTCTAGTCATTGCACCTTTTCAAATTTGTAAGCATAATGCGGCTCTCCAGCTGTGTCTAGCGCAGTAGCCGAGGGCTCGTGTTCTTCCCTGGCCGCTGCCGTGGGTGGCTGGATGCTGCTTCGATGGCAGGAGGGCGAGGGGGAATTACACAGGGCCCGCTGCACCCACCGGTGGTAAAGGTGCAGGAGGAAGCAAAAGAGACAAGAGAGGCTCCTCAGGATGGAAGGAAGGGGTTTATTCTGGGGTCCAGGAGCGGGGTTGGAGAACCGGGGGGAGCGAGGAGCGAGGAGTGGGGAGCGAGGAGTGAGGAGCCGCGAACCGGGCATTACAGGGGGTTTTATACTCCTCAAGCGGGGCAGAGGGATACATTCAAATAACCCAATCCGGGCAAGGACAGAGGGCAGTACATAGGTGGGGGAAAGGTACAAATAACCAATAACAATCGATTCTCTGGAACCCAACCAAAGTTGGGAAAAACTGGGGAGGGGAGAACAGGGAAAGGTATTGTGGGAGCTTCAGGGATCTCTCACCCTAAGTAGAAGGGCAGGGAGATGTGGCAAGGTCCGACCAATGAACCCTCCCTGTGAACTCTGCCACAGTCTGGTCAGGGAGTGCAGGTAGGCTGTGAACTACCGCAGCATAAGCATCTTTTTAAGATTTTAAAACCATTATATTTCTCAATTTTGCAATATGTTTTGCTTTAAAACTTACATTAAAAAATCTCCCATTATAATATCCAACTGATGAGAAAGAAGAGATCTGAAATATATTTTTTTGTAAACCCTGATAGTTTGAAGAGAGTATAAGGACCTCTTTCTCATAGCAAAACAATAATTTTACAAGTTTCATTGAAGAAATTAAAGAATGTGGGTAAAGATTCAATAATTAACTTTTGTAAATTTTGATATTTCATTATATGAAGTAGTATGGTTATATGCATAAATAAGCTATATGGTGGCCTTTATTTGGTACTCTTCTAAATTAGATGAAAATGTTTTGTATTTCTTTTATTATAGAAAACCATTTAAAAGGCTAGAAAATAGCATCTACATAATAATTATTACATGACACTTTTTCATGGTCTCAAAGATAGGTGCTTGATTCTATTGTCATTGCTGTTTCTTTTTCATTTAAACTAAAATTATTAAATAACTACAGTGCACTTTCTTCTCTAATGTTCCAATTATTGTTACAATGAAATGGATATTTACATGTATCAAAATGTAACAAGTTATGTGAAAAGCATATTAATTTAGGAAATTAATTTGTATTAATGAAGAGTTTTCAAAACAGTGGTGACTTGGAGTCAAGCATCATATAAATATTTTACATCCCAGGGAATATACAAAACTTAGATTTAGGGAAATAGAGCAGTTGGAGTTTAGGATCCTTCTTCTGTAAGTTCTGCATATTTTTTTAGTTGTAAGTGTCTTTAAACTGAAAAAAATGCATGTTATTTTTTGCAAACCTTGCTGAATCAACATTGTAAATTACTTTGGACTAGCATTAGGTTTTTTCCCATTCAAAACCATAATTCATAATGATGGAAAAATGTATTGTTAAATGCACAGTTAAGAAGAGCTGTTAGACAAATGAACTAGCTTTGAAAGACTTTATGTATTCAGGCATCTGATTTGTTACATGAATTGGACAGAGCAGGAACTCAAACATGACTGTTTAAAATATTTGTGTCAACAGCTGGATCTGCCCTCAACCATGAAAAATTAGATAGTACACTGATACAACCCTTACTTGTGGATTTGTTAGAATATTTGCGCAAGCACCTTTCACTGAATACTGCTTTCCCACATTCAGTAACACCAGACTGATGTGATGCACATCCTAAGAGTTCTCATGGACAAAAATTCATTGGGTTGAAGAAGCCAATTGCTAGCACATATTTCAAACTGACTGACTAATCTATTGTCTGTGATACTTCTCGTAAATTTACAAGCAAATAACTAGTCATTCCTTATACATGTGAAAAGAGGAGTTGTTACTAACTCCAGCCACTGGATTTGAGTACAAAAATATTTAAATTTAACTATATGTCATGTCCATTTCATTTTCGTTCTAATGTTTTAGTCATTTCATGGCGGATTCCACAGACATAAGAATAGTATTCGTATTATCAAAACAAGCATATGACGATTGCACTGGCATTTCTGGGAGGATATTTATCTACTGTTTGAAAAAGGATAAATGCAAAATTAGATGCTATATAATTGGTCTCTGCTGTATGCCTGATGGACTTTTCTATTATTTAGGCATCTAAGGTTGCTACCAGTTGATCTGGTCCCTAGTCAAGAACACTGGTTTCTTTCAGTTTAGTATTTTGCTAAAAGGTTCGAGTCCCCAATTTTCATCTCATTATCTAATTATCTTATCTGTCTGTAGTATTTTTAAATCAATATCTGAATTAGGTAATTAGTACAGCATCAGAGTACTTTAGATCCTTATTTTTCTGAGGATGATCCATCCTAGCTCCTTTTGGTTCAGATGTCATTGAAGTCACTTCTTATTTGTAGTAGAAGAGTGACCAAGCAGATAGTTTTGAATGAATAAACAGTTTTATCATCAGAACTACCATGGTCTTCAAGATGACTATCCACTTTGTTAAATCATTTAAAAATTTGCCTCCCTGCTATTTAAGTACTGTCACATGGCCATTTCATCAACTTCCTTGAACACTTATTTGTGTCGAATTGGGCCTTCATGCCTAATCATACAAGCTTCTTGGATTGGCTTCACTGCTGGCTCTGTGGGACAGGAATCTGCCTCTAGTAAAATCTCCTCACTGCCTCAAATTTGGGTTTGCTGGTAGCCAGAATTACAGTTTAAGCATGCCAGGGGAAATGCTAAAACTCATCATGAATCTGAGATTCTTAAACTAAACTTGCTGTTTCTTGATTCAGCAGTCATGATAAACAGCAGTGCATACTGAAAGCCAGATCTCTTGATCTGGGTCTATGCTGATATTCTTCTTGCACTGAAGATGTACCTGTAATACCAGATCATAACTTCTTGGCCTCCTCTGGACCCCAAATAATGCATGTGGTCTGGAGAGATAAATGTATGTGCATGCTCCTCAAGTAATAACAGTGGTAGCAATGGTGAAGTCAGGCTCATACTCCCACTACAGACAGTTCTCATTTTCCTTCAATGATGTATGGATATTGAGCTCGTGAATATTGCCAGTTATAGACAAAAACAGGATGAGGAAATGTGGAATGTAGTGTGGATGATCAGTACTAGAGTGTTAGAGTGTCTCCACGACTTTATTCTATTTACATGGTCAGTAATCAGTATAGTCATACTTACAAAGGTCTGTGTGTGACAGAGCTAGATCAGGATATGACACTGACAAAATGTAGGATGAGTATTTGACACTAAAATTGAAATCAAAGAAATAGAATGAAAATAAAACAAAAAGCGCAATTAAGAGCTACCATTATAAAAATAAAAAGAAATAGCTTGGAAAAATTTAAGGTATTTTCTTTTGTTGGCATCTACAAATCATTGATGATAAGGGGACTATTTCAATATTAATTCACTATCTCAGTTATTTTGAAAAATTAGTTGTTTGGTTTCCAGTTGTAAGTTGCTTTATTGTGTGACAACGAATAGAAAGGAATGAGATCAACCTTGAATCCTATTTCTTTTCCTTCTGTTATTTCCTGTGTTACTATCATTATACATTGGTTTTATGTGTAATTAAAATGTGACTAAAGCATTATCCGGCTTGTACAAACACAAAAGGCCGAAGAAAAATCTCTTTGAAATGCAGGTTTGATATCCAAATTGGTCCTTCACTTACACTTCCATTGTGTTCTTTAAGTAGTTTCCTTTTTCTTACTTGGACAACTCTGTCTCTCTCTCTCTGCTCAACTTGTTGAGTTTATATGCTGTATGAAATCAGAAACTATTGCAGTAAAAGCATCTTATTTACCTTACAATCTTCAGTTCCTCTGGCACTTTACAGACATATTTGACTCAGCACTATAAAAAAAAAGCCTTAGAATGACTCAAGAAACTTGCCCCTCTTCTTTTTACAGATTATTGCCTTGGTTTATTTGAGTATGAAAATTTTAGGCTACTATACTAAAAAACTTTGACTGTCAAAACATTTCAGCGAGTCAGAAGCTTCTTTTTTGGGCATAGTTTTTTCAGTTTTAAGTACAGCCAAAATATGCATTATGCATATCAAGTACTTTTGCTAGTTAAAACCAGTAACATTCAGCTCTAATCTTCTTACAGGGAATCTGAAATAATCATATGTGGATAATACTTTAAATATAATGGAGCTATTTTAAGCCCTGGGATCAGGTAATACTACTATTATATTAATGTAAGATGATGAAATAGAAATAGATTTATAACATTCTTTTTAATGGAAACAAATTCAGCAGCATATCTTTTATATATTTTTTAAAGTCTCTGTTCCCCTCCAAAGTTGACTGATCTTAACCCAGCTCAAACTCATTAGGCTTGTATTAACTGTCTATTCCAAGACCATGGAATACGGTTCATGGTCAGAATTTTTACCTGGATTGGTAAAACTGACTTTTTTTTTTCAAAATAGAGGAATTAAACTGGTGTAATACATTCTTATCAGTTATTACAACTGCAAATTCTGATTATAAGGGGTTTTCTTTCTGCCCAGTATGAGAAAAAAACCCCAAACTTTTAGCAATAGTGTTCTGATTTATTATAAAGATGTGACTGGAAGGTTAACATAGTGTCTTAATAGTTACTGATTTTTAGTGGGATATTTTTATGTAAAGAAAGAACACTTTTGAAACTGTGAAAATAATCTGCATTTACGGGACTAATAATTCCATGTTTTCTAGAAATTTCAGGTTAGGTTTTCGTACTGAGGTATTGGTCATCCTAAGGTCTCCTCTGAAACACTCTGGGGATGCAAGCTTCTGTTCATATCACTGCATGCCAGCAGACAGAGACAGGTTTATAAACACTCTGAAATTGCAGAATTTTTTCTTAAGCTATTATGCTCGCAAAAGCACACTTGTTTTTCTGATACATACTACAGAAAGAGGTCTTGTTTATGTGTGCGTGCGCATTCAGTAAATGACATCAAACTGTAGTTTAAATCGCTTAACTAACTGAAAATGTAATTATTTGCTTCAAATTTCCTGCAGTGAAAAATGATGTCCCCTGCAGTCTACATTAAAATTTGACTTTACATGACAAGAGGCCCATTCTTGACTCTCAATTTTATTTATAGATGTCTCCTGATTGATAGTTGTCTTTTGATGACAGATTAGCTTCTTTTATGTTGTTCCCTTTTTCATCCTTCCCTTCCATCTCCTCCATGCTATTCGGTCTGAGTGTACAGGGCAAAAGGTAAAAGAGATTTTGATAGATACATCTATAATATTTCAGACCACCAAAGTTTCCTTCTACTGTGTTCAGTTTGATTCTAAATATGATCTGACATTCTGAACCAGAGAGACCCTTAGAGCAGCCCTACTGAAAATGAAAGTAATTCTATGATCACTATGTTGCAAATTTTAGCAGTTAGCTGATGGGAGCATCTAATTTTTCTCATTATCAGAGAACAAAACTTTATGTTTATTTCTAAGCGAAGTATTTATTTCTATATATCAATGTGCTTCATAATTCATACCCACAGAGAATTCTGCCGACAATGAAACACTGGTACATCAGACCTATAAGAAGAAATGACATGCTGAATGCTCTGTGTGCTGTTTCACTAATTCTTCATGACAAGTTTGAGTTTGATCTCTGTGTCAGTATCTGATTTTTCCTGGAGATTAATTTACAATGGTACTTTATTCCTTTTGGCACTATATAAATACCTACAAAGATATTCTCAATGCTACAAAAAGATTGCAATTTAATGGCAGACAGAGACGAAGAAGACAAGGCTATGAACAATATGACAACTGAGTTGGGAAGGGTAGTTATTTAATTAGATTTCTTATTCCACAGGCTATATTTATTGAAAGTTGACAACCAGTCATTTAAGGATTTTTTTAAAACAGGATTTTAAGAATCAGGATCATTTATTTTTGCATTTTTGTGAGATTTTACATGAGTGAAAACCAATATATATTCTAGTCTTAGCAGTTAATGTGGGAATGATTGTGAAAATTTTTCCTCTGCTTTTTTGGAAGTTTTGGATAGGAGATACTTGTTATTATTCTACTTTCATGACACAGGGATTCTCAGGCATGAAAATAACCCATGAACGGGGAGAAAAAGATGAGTGTGAACTACTCTCCCCAAGTAGAGAGGCTGTTTTACTCAAGGATTGTACTGTATATGCCTTCTTGTTCACCTAAGCCTTTACAATGTCTGTGTCTTCAACTTGGTTCTGTCTAATCAATAGGTGCTTCTTATGCCTTATAAAGAATAAATGACCACTATTCAAAATTTATACTTGTCTGGAAACAAACAAACAAACAGACAATATATCTGAAATATATTCCTCTTCTGCTCAGAGAAATATGAGTCATACATGCATCTTCCCTTAGAGGAGGCTACGGAAAATGTGCAAAATTTGATTGCTAGATAGAAATCCAAAATAGCGGGGAAAAAATTTTATCCTCTGGCAATATGAGATCTCTCCCATGGTGTTTTGATGCTGAAAATATCAGGGTGCATCTGAAGATTTTCTGTGACACAGGAGAATAAATTTGGAAGGGTGCTCAACACTTCTACAATTGGAACATCAAATCTGAACAATTGATGATTCTTTAAATGATCAGACAATCACTCCAAAATGAGAAAGCCTTTTTTGTCTTTCCAAGTGCCATAGTTATTTTATGTTCTTTTCCCATCAAACAACCCAGAATAATCTCTAGGATTCTGGTACTGGAGTAGCCAGGATAGCTTTGATATCTTATACATAGGACAAGTCTTTCAAGTTTTTATAAATGTAAAGGATGTGGTGTTGGTGGGGTTTTTTTGTTTGTATGGTGTTAGGGGTTTTTTGGGGAACTGAATTCGTTCTTTTGGTCATTGTGGGGTTTCTTCCTGTTTGAAAATAATCTTAAAATGAAAGTGTATACTTTAGTTCAGTTCCATTCATCAGTCTTAATGCAACATGTTAGCTTGTTAGCACTCTGCTAGTGGCTTTTTCCAGTGAGTTTAACAAATAAAAAGTCCAACAGTACTGCTCTGTTCAGAATGCCTGTTTTAGAAGTGACCTTGCATAAAATCAGTATCTCCGATGAACCTTTGTGTAAAAGCATCAATGCAGATAAAGTATGGAAATAATATGCAAGAAGCTAGCCAGTAATACAGATTATAAAATAAATAATAATAATCTGCATTTTATCTTTTATTTGTCTGTCTCTGTATAATCGACTCACAATTCAATAGCTAGAGGATTCCAACATTCCCTTATTTCTATATTTTTACTTGATATCAATTATTGCTTGGGTTTTACATGCTCCTAAACAGCATTGATAAAATTTCATGTAAATATGCAACAGACATAAAGCAAATTATTTTACATTTAGCTTAGAATATAAAAAGTCTGACACAGAAATATTATGTTGATCAATTCCACTTGCTGCATGTAAGAAACCAAATACACATCTTTTTTTTTGCTCTTATTTAGTAAACAAGTGTTTAAGTTAGTGCATTTCATACAGATTTCCCAGCAAACACATTTTATTTCAGTGCTACATTTTAGAAGTGTACTTTGGGTAAACACATCAATTTTAGTGATAGTACCATTTTATGGCTCAGTTTGGATGCTATAGAACATTTGTTTCATAAAGGAACCATGATTTACAGTATTTTCTTTCATTTATTTTATTGATTATTTTTAAAATGTTGTAACATGTTCTGTAATCATTAATATTTTGCATGGATTTATGTAGATTAGCACTAGTAGAAGATAAATATGTTTGTTTATACTTTACACATCACACTGTAAAATTGTTGAAAGCAAGATAGTTCTGTGTTTTGCTAAGGAGAGCAGCTTAGACATGTGTAACTTTACTTCTCTGGTATTGCTAAAAGATACAGTCCTATAAAAATAAAACTCATCATGCAAAAATTATAGCATTTACAGTGAGAATACTCTGCTTAAAAATCAGAATTTGATGTTTTCTGCTTAAATGCTTTGTTATTCAAACTGATCTTGGTGTTAAAATGTTGCAGCACTTCTGTTGTTATCTGAGGTTTTAGTGGCAATGCTACACAATACTACAACAAAACTACATGCAACGGAGGTATTTAGAGAGAATTTCGATATACAGTGTTCCACAGAAAGGCTGTTTGTTGGTTTTGTTTATTTGTTGGTTTTTTATTTGTTTGGTTTGCATTTTTTTTTAAATAAAACTTTCAGGACGTAAGCAAAAAGAAATTTCAAATATTACAGTTTAGTCTGTACATGCCATAGACAAAGCAGTCTTAATAGTTATCTCATCTTTCATCTCAAGACTAGACAGATTGTCTTGCCAGCCCTTCTAACTCTAAGACAATCAGAACATTTTGCTATCTAATCTTCTGGCCAGGAAAAACTTAGCATTACTGTTTCCAAGTATTTATAGCCATATAATTCCTCCTTTCCTCTTAGGATCAGTGAAAGCAAATTTTGAGTTACTTCATAATTTTACTTGACTTTTTGTTCCTTCCTTAGTGTTCTTGTGACTTTTTGTTCATTTATTGTGCTGTACTTCAGAGGTTGTCTCTCCATTTACAGCACTTAATATCTTGAGCCTTTTCAATTCACTGTTGTGTGCATGTCCTTAGTAGACTGCTTCACTCCTCCATGAGCAAGTGTCTCCTCTTGACTGAAGCTCACCTGGGAATTCGGTGCAGTGGATAAGAACTGATGTATGACAGAAGCAGGACTTCTGCTGAGATGAAATGAAATGAACCCATTTCTGTGGTCCTAAAATAGATTGCTCAGCCACCAGTGTGCACTAGCATTCTAACCCAGATCTATTTATGAATAGTTGTGTTTGTTAATGTGATCTTAGCACAATTAAAGTGTTTCTTATTACCCATTGCTGCCCTGAAGGGATAAGGTAACCTGCAGTAGGAGATGGTGGACCAGGAAGAGAGTAAAGAAGATATTTCCCAGGAGCAAGGGTTGCTCTCCAAAAGTGCTTGTTCATTTTATCTTTCAATCCCATAATTGGATTATCAATTTGTAAATTGATAAATTCAATTTTCTTAAATTCCCTCCATATGTTTAAACTTTTACCTATGAGAGCTGTATGCAAAAATAATTTTCTATTTGTCCAAGAATTGCTGAGAAGTTTTCTTCTCTGATTTTATTTTCCAGTTAATCAACCTTTTGATAATTGATTGTCAATGTAATGCATTGCTAGATGTTATAAAGATCTATGGGCTACAGGAACACACAGTACAGTTGAATCTGAACACATTGGCGGAAGGGAAATATGAAAGATTACAAGCAATGTACTTGTCATCTGGACTTTTCAACAGGTGATACTCTATTATTTGAAACTTCAGTCGATCAACTGCTAGACCTGTGACAACACACTTAAAAAATTCCATAATTTTCTGTCTGTCTGTGCAGGTTTAAGACTGGAAAAAGCAGTTCCTAATACAAAACACACGCAATACATTGTAAATAGAGTAAATAAGCAAAGATGGAGGCAAGGGAACTAGCTCTTTTCATCTGAAATAAAAGATTGTCCGGAGCTATGAGACTGCTGCAGAGCCCAGATGTCATAACACCACAGAAAGACACTCCACATACCCTTACCAGTGAATGCAATTGACAAGGTTTGTTTTTCCTTTCTCCCTTATAATTGGACTGAAAGATTTGTGTCTGTGTTGTTGTTTATGATTTCCTCTTTTTCTGAAAATTTTTCTGTTGAAAAGGCCGTTGACCACCCTTAAAGGACCAGCCACTCTCCTTCCACATATCCTTACATAAACCACTGCAAATTTTAGAGCTCTGCATCACAGGCCTGATACTGACAGAAGGATTTATTGAAGTTGAATTCTATTTTTTTCAAGTCACTAATAATGGTGAGAGGTTTGACCATATGACTCACTGTGGTCCCTTCCAACCCTACCCATTCTGTATGATTCTGTGAATTTTCAGGATACTAATTAACTTGTAATTTTGTGCTGAAATTCTTTCTTAAAATATTTCAGAAGTCCCAGGCTTTTAGTGCAGTCAAGCAGAAATTTTTAAGTATATAATCATGGAGTTCTTCAAAGTCAACTTCGAAAAACTAGGTGAATTTGAAATTGAATTCTTTATTTACACTTGCATTTTTTATTAGAGTTGTATTTAGCCGAACTGAAGAATTAATATTGGAAAGGATAAATTGAATCCACTGCATTATCTTCACTCCATATACCCTTTTGTTATTTAGCTCTGGCTTTCAGGGCTGCAGGTGATTTTCAGTGTGAATTTCTAGTGTTCTTAGTAATGCTGCTGGCTAACAACATTCTGTTGGTAAAGGATAAGCATCCAGTGTTGTGTACATTGGCTCACTATAACAGCACTCTGTGTGATAGAAAAGAACTTATAATCAAATCAGAGATAATGATTGTCATGGTCTTGCTGCTCTTGCTAATAAATAGGCATTCACACAGCCTTTACAATTAGCAAACAATGCAATCTGTAATCATAGACCTAGTATTGTTCTCATTTTTAAAGGTATTTACTGAATTTTTATAAGTTCATTGAGTTCTATCTACTTCTGTGAATGGTTGTGCCATTTGAAATTATTCGTGGCTTATAGCTCCTAGTTTCCCTATATCAACTGGATGTTAACATGACCCACTTCGGGCACTTTGGAACAAAAATAATAACCTTATTAACTACTTAGCTGCTTAATCTAATATGGCCAACTTTACATGGAACTGTAAATGGCAACTGCATTGTGCTTCTTGTGTGCCCTCTTTGCAGCTGATTCCTGCTTGCAGCTGATTCTGAAGTGATTTTTGACAATTGTCCCAGACATTTGCTATTTCCACTAGCTGTGATTTTATCTTTGCTTCTAGTTGGGTAACTTTACATGGAACTGTAAATGGCAACTGCATTGTGCTTCTTGTGTGCCCTCTTTGCAGCTGATTCCTGCTTGCAACTGATTCTGAAGTGATTTTTGACAATTGTCCCAGACATTTGCTATTTCCACTAGCTGTGATTTTATCTTTGCTTCTAGTTGGGTAACTTTACATGGAACTGTAAATGGCAACTGCATTGTGCTTCTTGTGTGCCCTCTTTGCAGCTGATTCCTGCTTGCAACTGATTCTGAAGTGATTTTTGACAATTGTCCCAGACATTTGCTATTTCCACTAGCTGTGATTTTATCTTTGCTTCTAGTTGGGTTCCTAGCACTTGCTTACAGAAAAGAACATGTTCAATTTGAAAGAGTTCTGACTTGGAAAACGATCTAATTTCTTATTAAATTTAAAACATTTTCAGAACACTTAAGTGGTTGTTCTGGTACTGTAATTACATTTTGCTGTTTGAAAAAGTTACCTAAGATTTTAATCTGGCTAAGCAGTTAAGCTGAAGATCCCACTAGTGGAGCAAGCTGCTATCATATTTCTAGGCATAAAGAAAATTGAGGTTTGTGTGTGACTGATATTTCAGACTTTAGAGAATGGCAGAACTGAGTTTAGCTTTGAAACTAAGGAAGAACAGTTAAAAAACACACTTTCTTAGTAGAAAATTGAGGGAATTTTAGCTCATTTTAAACTTCAGAAGAAACTTCAGTGTCAGGTGAATAGGAAAAATACTGTAAATCCTTTCTCTACAGAATGCTGTGGGCTATAAGAAGGAAGGACTGCAGTTTGGAAGGAAGACTAGGAAAAATAAAGCAAGGCTGAACATTCTTCATGGGAGATGCATATAAGAGAAGACCTCAGAGAGATCTCATTTATTTGTGGATTTTTTTGACAGAGGTTTAGAAAAGATTTTCTATTACATATGTCAAATCTAAACAGTCCCACTACTCTCGGTACTTGAAAGCTGATTTTAAAAACACACTAGAAATTAAATAATCATACATATATATATGTGTGTGACTGCAGATGGATGTGCTGCCTGAAGCTTCAAGTTCACTCTAAGGTTAAATAAAAGGGACCCTCTTCCTCTGAATTTCAGCTCTGAGTTAATTCTGAGAAGTATGGAAGACCTAGAATAAAACTTTGTGTAGCAGTCTTGTACAGATCAAGAACTACCTGGAATTAAAAGTTTCAGTAAGTGCAGGGCAGTAGTAAGTCTGGATTAATTATCCATCTGGACTGATTCACCTTCTGTCTTGGTTTGAAAGACAGGTGTCTGCTAAGGAAGGCAGGAGCCTCCCTTGGAATAGAAAATATGACCCCTTTCCCTCCGAATTGTTATAATTTTGAAATTAAGGGGCTTTCAGGCGAAGCGATGAGAATAGAAATAACAGTTCTTTACTAGTGTGTATAACAATGCAAACAAACAAACAAACAACAATGGCAGCAACAACAACCAGAACCAAAAACTCAGTAACAGCTTTCGCGGCTGCACGCACTTCTCCCTTTGGTGCAGTTCCGGTCACAGCCAGCAGGGGCGCCAGTGGCTCCTGGTGGGCAGGGCAGGTGCGATGATTCCTCCACACCTGCAGGGGGTGCTCCAGTGTGAGCTTGGGGATGCGGCAATAGCGGACTTGACCAAGACGGGAAGGGATGGAAGAAAGGTTTGGTTTACAAACCTCCAGGGGCAGCCGATCCTGGTGCTCCAGCAGGACCCTCAGAAACAGCAAGCTGGAACAGCAGGAATGAGCAAAAATCCCAAAGTGGTGGAACGAGATGCATCAGAAGCTCTGCAGCTGTAGCGGGAACCACAGGATGTCTCAGCATGCAGGAGGTATGGGGCTACAGTGTAGCGAAAGCTTCAAGCAGTGCCAAAGAAGCAGCGGGGGTAGGGCAGCAGCAGCCCGGCTCCAAGCAGGGCGGAGAAAGGTGGGCTCGGGATACTGGGGTTTTTCCCCTGAGGTACCCAAGCAGATGGTGAAAAGTCCCAGTGCAATGGCCGCTCTTACGAGCAGAGCTCCATTCACAGTAGCAGAAAGGCAGCAGGAGATGGAGCCCCGCAAGTAGTGACGAATTCTCCCCACAGCGACTGCAGCCTCTCTCTCCTCTGAATGCCGAGAGCACAAGGGAGCTAGAGGCTGCACCCAACCTCATTTTCCAAGTCCAAAAGTCGCAGTATCTCTGCCCTCCACGCGAAACTCCATGAAAAGAGAGAATAGCCAGATGCACCCCTCCTCTGAGCTGTGACACCTTCTTTTGTCTCTCTTAAGTATCTGGTCATTATGGTGTCCTAGCAACACATATGGGGGGAAATTACTTAAGAGAAAAAAAACAAAAGGAGAACTCCTAAAACCCCAACACTTTGGAAGATGGTTGTGCGGAAAAATGAAATTAGTATTTTTAGTGGATCCAGTCTATATACTATTGAACAAAGAAACACAGGAAGTGTTTGCAATTCTTTGGACCGTTTCCATTCAGGAGAAGGATCTCACTGCTTCAGAATGTGGAATTGGGCAAATGAACTACCTGACAAATCCATAATCATTCTCATCAGTACATACAGTAGACTTAGAAGAGTTAAATATCGTCCTGATAACTACTAATATGTCTGTTTTATTCAGTTTTCCTTCCAGGTATATTTCTATACTCCTTCTCAGATGTACACAGCATTCTAGCCTTTAATGTTAACTTCCGGGTGGATACATGAGTGCTCCATCCAGGTTCTGTCCTGTCATGCCGTTGACAACATCAGCCTTTGCCATTGGCTACACTGTTCTTCATACTTGCCTTCTTTTACTCAAGCTGAGGCTCTAGATTGAAAATGGATTAAAATCATTGAGATAACCTCTGGAAAGTTGGTGTTTTAATTTCAGAGAGATTTTTGAGGGAGGCTATGATGATATTGTGACATTAAGAGGGGAAGAGAATATTGCAAAAATAAATGTTCTTATATAGATCTTTGATACATTCTAATACCAAAATCTTACTAGCAATATTTCACTGTTTTACAGTCACAGATTAGAGATACTCTGTTTTATTAATCTAATATCTGAGTGAGTGGTCCAAGACTCCTTTGGGTTCTTTACAAAATTTGTTAAAGAACAGAAAATTATCTTCAGAAAGGAGTTTATTCTGTTTATTTAAATAACTGACTTTGACATCTGTAGAGGATGACTCATCTGTCTTCACTGCTGACTAGTTTAACACTGGAGAGACAATTTAGGGATAATTAAATTAAACTACTTGAAATTCTATCCATGATCCAAAAGAAGTCTAAACTGATGATAAGATTAAGGCTTAATAAAAAGACCAAAGCAAGTAATAAAAATAACTGTTTATGTGTATGAGAGAATGTCCTAGTATAACCATACTGAGTTACACAGAAAATTTTGAGTCTAGAAAAAGGCACAGAGATCTATCAGATGTGTAAAAAAACCAATATTCTTGTATTCATTAAATGAAATTAAGAACAAATATATTTAAAATAGAGGAGAGATAGCATATACTTAGTAAGTTGAAATATTCCGCATTGTGATATATTATATTGACAAATCACTTCGTAAATGTAGGCAACTAAGAGAAGTAAGTTCATTTGTATTCTGTAAGGTTGAAGAGTTTTATATTCTACATCTTCAAGGTATAAGATGACATTAGATAAAACTTTTTGTCCATATTAGAGCATTGTGGTTATGAATGTTAATAAGAATTTATGCCTCCCTATGGAGATATACATAATGCCTCAAGGGCAACTATTCTTCACAATATTATGGTAGCTTTTATAATTTAAAAATTGTTTAAAATATTTACAGAAAAAGTTTATAACATAAACTATTTACTCAATATCTGCCTTTTTGGATTTTCTCTCTACACATGTGCATACGTGTTTATGATCTATATGTCTAAAACCATGTACAGGCTCATTAGAATTATGTCAAATGCCTATGTTTACCAGCTTGTTGATTAAGTGAATGAGCAGATATTTTAAAAATCCAGTTATTCTAAAATGCTTGCAGAAGTCAGAAGAAAGTGAAACAGAAAATTCTTCCTCCCCTCATGAAAACATCCGTATAGGTATTTAGAGTCATTACACTTGTCATTTAGAACAGAGTGATACCTCTAGAAAAAGAAAATTTTGACCAACCTATTCTACTGTGGCTGTTTGCCTCTTGGGCCAAATGACACCGTTGCAGAGAATTATCAGGTTTAGGTTTGATGCCGCTCTCCGGCCGTTGGATGGCTAGCTCAGGAGCTGGGAGCACGCGTCCTTCCCTGGCCACTGTCATGGGTGGCTGGATGCTGCTTCGATGGCAGGAGGGCGAGCGAGAACTCACAAAGGGCCCGCTGCACCCACCGGTGGTAAAGGTGCAGGAGGAAGCAAAAGAGGCAAGAGGGGCTCCTCAGGGTAGGAAGAAGGGGTTTATTCCAAGGTCCAGGATGGCAGCGAGGGGCAGGGAGAGAAGAGCCCAGAACAGGGCATTACAAGGGGTTTTATACCCCTAAAGCAGGGCAGGGGGATACATTCAAATAATCCAATCTGGGCACAGAAAGGGGGCAGTACATATGATGCCTAAAAGAAGGCTACCTGGAACAGAGGCTGGACAGAGTTAAAGAATAAAATAGATATTTATTGAAAGGCCTTTACAGGACACACCCTGGGAGTACAAAAGTCTGGCCAAGACTACAGCTAAGATGGACCCCCAAGACGGACCCCGGGTCACACGTTCTCACCCTTTCTATAAGTTTTGGCCCATTTACATATTCGGGCCAACTGTCCAACCACAGCTTCAGTCCACGCAGTCCCATCCTTTCAGACTGTCCCCTCTCAATCCGTGGCTGTTTACATTCTTGGGGTCTGAAGCTGCAAATGTCCTTGGTTCTTTGGGCTGGAAACGGTGTGTTTTGTCTAGCCAGGCTAGGAGAAGAGCTGTTAGCACTATACATGAAGCCCAGAGTTACAGACACACTAATGCAGTATAAAATCTAAAAAATATGAAAGTTGAAACGAAAGGTATCAATAGGTGGGGTAAAGTACAAATAACCAATGACAATGAAGGGCGGGGAGGAATAACTGGGACCCAACCATGAACCATGTAACAACAAATTCTTTGGAATATAACCGAAGTTTGGGAGAGCTGGGGAGGAGAGAACAGAACCCAATGGGGATATGGGGATTAACATAATTAACATATGTGGGGAAAGGTATTCTGGGAGCTTAAGGGGTCTCACCCTAAGCAGAAAGGCAGGGAGATGTCCTGAGGTCCGACCCACCAACCCCACCTTGGGAACTCTGCCTGAGCCTGTTCAGGCAGTGCAGGGAGGCTGTGAACCACCGCAACATAGGTTTCTTTTCTTGTGGTTGATTTAAAAAATCTATATGGTAAGAAGGATTGTCAAAAATAATATTCTCAGCCAAGAAAACAAAGAAGCATTCTTGCACATCCCATCCCAGGGTGTTGATGGAATTAGTACAGTCTGACATTAGACCAAAGATGATCACAGGTGCACTGTTCCTCTGAAAAGCCAAGTCAAAAATTTGTTTGATAGCCCTGTGGCTCCCTTAGCAACTATGTCTCATGGAATGTTTTGCTGCAAATCCTCTATTTGAGGAGAGAGTAAGACAGTAGAATATTTCTTTACAAACACTTTCCCCAAAACTTTTGTTCATACTATTGTAGGGATAAAGAAAGCAAAGAAAATAATGATCTGCCCACTACTTGTGAATATAGCACAGACAAGAGGAACACAAGAATGTATTCAAGTTGGTGAGATCTTTAGAAAGTCACTAGTCCTGTTGTCCAGTGAGATAAATGAAACTTGGGTGGTTTTGATTAGGTTTTGCTCTAAAAGAAACTGGGAAGAATGCACTATAATGCACAATACCTAGTGGTGGGTTTCAAAACACTGAATATTTCAGAGAAGCATCTAGTACATACTCAAAACTTTTCTAATAAACAAATATTAAGTAAATTCTGAGGCTGACGAAAATGTTAAATATCCTCATTTATTTCCATTTTTTCCAATCTTTTACCAGTAAAATATGGGCTTTTTAGCCATTTTCTCTGTAATGGAGCTGCTGTATAATGTAGCTAATAATGGATTTTGCTGTTTTAAGTGGTTCTGGAATTTTTTTGGTGGAGAGGTGAGCAGCCTGTATAAGAATGACACAATAATTTTTTTAAGGAGGAACATAGAATCAGACTATTATTCCAGTTCCAGATTCTGTTAAGAAGGTAAAAAGAGTAGCCAGACAGAAATTACCTGTGGCTCTGAGGTGCATATGTAATTAATAGATACCAGTCCAGCAGTCTACTACATGAATGTTAGTTGTCATGTGGCCATTGCTGTTGCAGCAGTTTTCCAAAAGAGGTTAGTTAAAGTAAGCGCTTTGTGATGTAATTTGCCTTCTTTTTTCTTTTTTTAGGGAGATATCACATTGTAGTATATAGAAATTTAAAATTAGCAGATACTGAAAAATGAGCAAGGTTTACTACAAAAAGGTGTAGTATCATCAGACTGTTCTATTCCCATCCTCATTTTGGTACTGTGAAAAGAAATATCTTGCTGCTGCATTGATTTTCTGGAAATCAGGGGCATCATGTCTTCTTTCAGTACAGAGGCCTGACAAACACCAGAAGAATTAATTGTTTTTGAAATTTGTAAACTTAAAGTAAAAAAAAAATTATTCTGTTAGACTTTGTGTGCTTTGCACCAGGAAGTCAATGAGATGTTTACTTTTATTTGGTAGAAGACTAACAAAATCATTTCGTAGAATCATAGAATATGGTGAGTTGGAAGGGACCCACACTTTATTAAGTGGGGTAAACCAGAAAAATTTGCTATGTATGCATATTTCCTTTCATGTGCAAAGATGATCAAAGACATTTTCTGAAAATGTTGCTTTTAAAAAATGCTGTCTTGCAGTAAGCAAATCAATATCTTTTCTTTGGGAAGGTGAATTGCTAGCTTAGACAAAAAATAACAGCTCAGCTTTTCACTTTGCATCTTCTGTACTTGTGGAAATTTACTTCAAAATGAGCAGCAACTCATGCCTACACTCCACACTTGTTGCCTGCAAAACAGTGGCACTTGTTAGAAATACAATGTAGAATTCCACTGTTTTGCTCTTATTGGAGAAAATGTTAGGAAGTCCTTAATCAACATCCATAAATAAAGATGAGACTTTTATATTGGGCTTTTTTCCTTGCCAGATATGTATTTTATCAAGTAAGGACTAGCATGTGTCATCAGAATGCAACACAGCACTGCATGGGATGATTTGTATTTAGGTCCCTAATTTTAATCCTGTCTCATATAACACTCATATAAATACTCATTGTAGTTCAGAAGCCTGTTTGTTTGTTTGTTTGTTTGTTTGTTTGTTTGGTGTTTTGGGGTTTTTGTTTTGTTGGTTTTTTTGGTGTTGGGGGGTTTTGTTGTTGTTGTTGTTTGTTTTTTTGTTTGGGGTTTTGTTGGTGCTGGTGTTGGTGTTGTGTTGTTCGTTTCTCATCAAAGCTCTAATACTAAGAAAATTTTTTTTTCTTTTAGAAGTTTATAGAGCAGTTTCTGAGTCAAGAGCCTGTCCATAGGAACATCTTTGTCAGGCAGGACACATGTCACCTGTGTTCTCAGCCTGTGTATTACAGGAGTTGATGAATGACACTGGAAGCATGACTGTAGGCCCTGGGTGAGGTCTCCAAGAAGTCTATATACAGTTATTCATTGAGAATGGGTGTACTGGATCCGGTTGGGATGTAGACAATTTTCTTCATACCAGCCTGCAGCATGATATGTTTTGGACCTGTCCCCAAAACAATGTTGGTAATACACCAATGTTTTAGCTACTGCTGAACAGCACTTGGACAACATCTCTGTTTCTCACTGGCCCCACCAGTGAGTAGGCTGGGTGTGAGCAAGAGCCTGGGAGATTACGCAACCGGGATAGCTGACCCAAGCTGACCAAAGAGATATTCTATATATCAGGCCTTGCTCAGCAATGAAACCAGAGTGGAAGTTTTTGCGAAGTAACTATTGCCTGGGGACTAATTGGGCATCAGTGTGCTGGTGGTGAATGATTGCTTTTGCATCACTTGAGGGTTTGGGGATTTTTTTCCCTTTTATTTTTTAAGCAGTCTCTTGATTCACACGTTCTCTAACATTTGCCCTTCCTGTTCTCTCCCCCATCATGCTGAGACAGATTGAGTGAGTGATTTAGTGAGTGGATGAGTGGGGACTTATTCGCCACCCTAGTTCACACTCTAGCTAGTGCTCTCTTAGCACTAGGATTGCACCTCTCTTTCTGTGAAGTGGCTCCGTTTCAAACAAAAAGTTGCAGAGTGATCCACTCATTTTGCACCCTAGAGGACTCCTCTGCAACTGGAAATGGATTGAGCTTGCTTCATGTTCAAGTGAACTTAGAAATCAAATTCTTACATGTGGCATGATGGCTTTGTTACTATAAAACAATTTTGTTTGTTTTTCATACATGCTTTGACCTGAACTCTGCATTATCTGGATGTATTAGATAACTTTAGATAAACAAGATAGGCAGGAATTTAGATGGAATTTTGTTTCTTAGCAGTGAATTGAAACAGCTGTGAGTCTGTAATGGGCATGTGCCAAGATGACCAAGGTCCAACACTTTTATTTTAAATCTGAGAAATGCCTTGATGTAGGCAATTGAAACAGTTCTCAGGGCCTGACATCTCTTTTTAACCTCCAGAAGTGGGCAATGAGAAGTCACCAGTCACAACCTAACACTGTTTAATCCATCTGAATAATGATTAAATGTCTCCGATTTAATTTTATTTGGCACTTTTTAAAATGTTTATTCATTTGATAACTTCCAAAATAACTCTTGGTATCTCAATCACATGTGAAACAATTATCCAGATGTCTTACAAAATCAGGATCCTGCAACTGTTTCTCAGGCTATGGGTGGCGCTAGCTGCTAGGTAGCTAGCCCTTGGTGCTCTTACCACAGGAGGTGTTTTCCTTTTGAATAAACAGCTAATGTCAAGCAATTTGTGCTGAGTTAGGTACATCTCTACGTAAGTCAGCTTACTGTGCTGACTGACCTCTGGTCCTTCTTATAACAGGAAGTCTTAAACTTTCTAGTCTTCCTAAATTCTTTGGGGTTTTAGGAGGTTAATTTCTAAACAATTTTATGTTGTGTTGATCTAAGGGCTTTTTTGCCCTGGGAGACTAGTTTATGTAATTGACTTATGACTCTACATATGGATAAGCATAAGAGGTGATGGACTTTTCCCAGCATCTTATTGTTTATGTAACTGTGAGGAGTCAATTTAATCTTTTAATCAATTTAATCAAACACTGATTGTCAGAGACATGTAGGGGAGACCTTGCACATGTGCCACTTGCAGGAGGCAGCTAGGAGAAGACGGGAGAAAGCCTTGTCTCTGGGGAGACTTTGCCTGGCAACAATTTCGTGTCTCGCATGGGACAGGCAGTCAGCAGAGAAACACCAAAGACACTGTACCCCAGAGGCACTCTCCTATCAGATGGCAAAAGGTCTCCACCCATGGACTGCAGCAGAACGTTGGACTGGGCCAAAGGTCTCCTGTCAGCAGGCAGACTTTGGGAGGAGCCAGGGGGTATAAGAGCAGCTGCATCACAAGCTCTGAGATCTTTTTGGCTTTGGCTTTTTGAGTCTTGTCTTTTTGGGGCTTTCCTGAACTGGGGCTTTTGAGTGTGGGTTTTTGGGTCTCATCTTTTGTTCTTATCTGCTTTTTGCCCAGGCTTTAGCCTGCCTTTGTCTTTTTTGCCCTCAGTAGCCCTTGCTTGCTTTCACTCACTCGTCCTCTCTCTCACTGGGCACTTGGCTGGACACCAGCTGCCCGTCACCTGTCTTGCCTCCCTGTGTTCCTGTCCAACCCTCTCCCTACTTCATCCCTATGTTCCTGCCTGATCCACCTGCCTCTAACCCTGCTTCACCAATCCAGCCTGTCNGAGCAGCTGCATCACAAGCTCTGAGATCTTTTTGGCTTTGGCTTTTTGAGTCTTGTCTTTTTGGGGCTTTCCTGAACTGGGGCTTTTGAGTGTGGGTTTTTGGGTCTCATCTTTTGTTCTTATCTGCTTTTTGCCCAGGCTTTAGCCTGCCTTTGTCTTTTTTGCCCTCAGTAGCCCTTGCTTGCTTTCACTCACTCGTCCTCTCTCTCACTGGGCACTTGGCTGGACACCAGCTGCCCGTCACCTGTCTTGCCTCCCTGTGTTCCTGTCCAACCCTCTCCCTACTTCATCCCTATGTTCCTGCCTGATCCACCTGCCTCTAACCCTGCTTCACCAATCCAGCCTGTCACTGTGATCTCCACCATGACCCTGTCTAGGATTCTGGACCTCCATCCGAGCACCCACTCACTCACCTCGTGTCCAGCTGCCCGTCGCAGCAGGAGCTGTGCCTGTGGAGCCTCTCCGAGAGCTGTGCGGGCTCCCCAGCAGGCAGCGTGCACACACTCCCTGCCACTTGGACGTCAACAGCACTCCCCGACCTTCTGGTGGTAGCATCCGCTTGTTCTCTTTGTCTCCCGTCTCTCTCTCTCTATCGCTCTCCCATCCTTTTCTGTCTTTTCCAGTCCTCTTTAGTAGGGCAACTTTTTTCGTTATCAATGAACGGTTCTCAGATATAATGTTGTCTGTTTTGACTTAATTTTGCCCTAGACCATACATTCTGAAAGAACTCCTCGCAGTTCCCACAGGGAATGTGACAGTAACTTTGAAAGTTTGAGAGAAATGGTCTCAATACTACCACAGAGGTTGAGCTAGTGGGATTTATAGGGCAGATTTCAGCCAATCTACCTCTCTTCTGATGTCTGTTACTAATTACACCTATATAATATCTAGTTATACACAAAACAAAACCCATCTGATAATTTAATTTCTAATCGTCCTTTCCACTGATCCTACATTTTTTTCTTTTCTTAGAAAAGTATTATTTTCTCAGTATGTGAATGTTTACATTCTCATGAAAAAATCAACTTGAAGTTTCTAGGATAGCTTTGATTATGTCTTATGTCTTAGTGGTAAGTAATTCCTTCCAGATTTGATGGCACTTTTGAATGAATGTCACTTAAGAATGTATCATAGTATTCTTTCTTGTTCAGCTCACTAAAAAAAAAAAAAGAATACATCATTGTTCCTGTCAGTATTGCATGGCAGTCTTAATGATAGTTAAGATGCCCCTATGATGTGCCTTTTAAGTTAGTATGTATGACTTACATGTGAAACAATAAATCCAAAAAATAACTCTGCTATCAGCATATCTTTATATGTTTATTCTTATGACTAAAAATATCTTGGTTTACATTAGAACCATTGCCAGCTGCTCAGTGGAGGTACCTGAGGTACTGTGCTCAGTTCTGAGCTCCTCAGTACAGGAGACATGGACATACAGAAAAGAGTCCAGCAAAGAAAGGGCTGTGGACACAATGAAGGGACTGGAGCATATCTCCACTAAGGAAAAGCTGAGAGAACTGGGACTGTTCAGCCTGGAGAAGAGAAGGCTCAGGAGGAAAATCGTTGCCGTGCCAACCCAACAACCCTTCAGGGTGCCTCGTTGCGACCGGGAGGGCAGAGCCCTTCCCACCACCGGTCCGGGGTGGCTGGCTCACTTCCAGAGCAGGAGGGCTGCTGAGTTCACACTCAGGGCTCAACTAGCCCACCGATGTTAAAGGTGCAGGAGAGGAAAGAGAGATGGAGGGGCTCTTCGAGGTAAAGCAGGGACGGTTTATTCCTCTGGGACAGAGGTTGCAGGAGCACGGGGTCCAGAACACAGGGCAAATGGGGGGCGAAGAACCCAAAACAATGGTTACAGAGGGTTAAATACTAAGTAAAGGGGTAGGGGATATATATGAATAAACCAACTGGGGCACAGCAGGCAGGTAGACTGACAACTCATAAACCAATAACAGCAACAGTGGGGGAAGAGGGGCAACAAGGAACCAGTGAGGGACTCAGCAGCAGGGAAGGTTCCAGGACATTGCCGTGTATGGGAGAAACCAATGCACGTAGGGGGATTAACATAATTAACATAACCAAAGCAAAGGCAACTGGGAGGCACTCAGTTTCTTGCCGTGAGTTGAAAGCTATGGAGGCATGGTGAGGCCCAGCCACTGAACATGTTTGGTGTTCTTGGCCTGAGGTCTCTCAGGCAAACTGTTCAGGGCTCGAACCACCGCCACAGAAAATTACTCATGTGCACAAATACCTGAAGGCAGGGTGCAAAGAGGAAGGAGCCATTTTCAGTAGTGACCAATGGCAGCACTACAGGCAATGGGGACAAACTGAAATGCAGGAGTTTCCATTTGAATATCATGAAGCTCCTTTTCATTGTAAGGATGACAGACCACTGGCACAGGTTGCTCAGGTGGGTTGGGTAGCTTGGTCTCACAGGAAGAAAAAATTGAACATAAGTGTCTAAAATTAGGTAAATTAAAATAATAAAGCAAGAGCTCTACCATACAGAATCACAAAGGTTTTAGAGTAATTCTGCTAAAACTGCAGAATTATGCAATCTATGTATTATTGTTTACTAAAGTGCAGAGTTTTGTAGCAGTCTGTTTATATTCCAAACCATCACAGCAAGTTTTGAACTGAGTTTTAAGTTCCTTTTAAGCAAGTAGCTTATCTGGAATTGTGAAATTAATTAAGTGCATGGATATTCCCATTTAAGGGAAACCACTTTACATAAGTTTTTTGGGTTTTAAAGCAGCATTTATTTAAATTACACTTTCTACACATAGAATTTTGGAACATTTTATAATAATTTCTTTTTTTTTTTAGTGTTGTGTTGTTTTTGTTTTCCTCCTGGTGTAAGTTTTATTCTGAGTTTGTCAGTTTGGGCAAGGCTTTTTGTTTTGCTGTGATGTGTTTTCTTCAGCAACTGTTGTGCTGCATTTATAATGTTGTTATATAATTCAACATTTCTTGTAGGGAAGGAAATGCTTTAGTAGATAAAGAAATTTTGAAATTATTCAAACGTTTTTCATTGAGTCATAAATGTCTCATCAATTCCTTGTCATTTTCTGTCTTTACGAAGAATTTGGCAGAAGTTTAGGATATTTATGCTATTGATATTTCTACTCCTGATCTCTTTGTCTTCTGCTAGCTAGCTATAGCTTGTTGCTTTGGTTAAATTGCATTTGTTTATTTTCTTTGACCATTAGGCAGATCTGAAAGGTCTCTCTCTCTCTCTCCCCATCACTTTCCCACCCCATTTCGATATGCTTTCCTCCTACCTTTCCTTGTATTTCCACAAAATTGCTTTTGATTACAAAAAAGTGTGAGGGATTATCATAGTGGATGGAAAGGAAGGACAATGATATACACTTTATAGACTGGGAAAAGTCAGGATCTGCAATGCTTTGGACCTCTGTCCCTAAATCCTTTTTACCGCCATGCTTTCAAATTTCTTCTGAAATTATTTTTGGTCTTTCCTGGAATCCTTCCAAAGTGGCATAGCCAGACTGGACTTATCTTTGCTTTAGAAATCAGTCTGATAAAACATGATTTAACTGTCTTCAGGTATTCTGTTCCAGGGCAGGTGTCCTTGGCTGGTATGGAGAGAGACAAATCTATGGACTCAGAGGTTTCCCTGCAGAACTTGGCCCCTACAGAAGAGACTACTTCATGGTATGCTAGGCCTTCCTAAAGTCCAGTCCCTGCACAGATAAATATTGTACTAAATTTGAGGCTTCCATTGCTCAGATTTTTCACTCAGAAGTAAGGGATCTGAAGTTTTTCGATCAGAGGAATTGGAAATGCTGTAGATGAGTCTACAAAAAGGGAGACCTCATAAGATATTTAGTGCAACTGACATAAATTTAACCTTTTAAAAAATCTATCAGATGAGCAAAACAAACTTGTATAGTCTGAGTTGTCTAAGCTTTATTATTTTTAGTGCATGCCATATAGAGTTATGTTATACTTCACAAACTAAATGACAGCATATAAATAATTCCTCATGATGGATTAGATTTGTGAGCCAAACCCAAACTTGTGATTCATCAGCATCCAGTTTCAAATAGAGATGTTGATAAAATGTTAGTTGACACCTGAAAAAATTTTAAAGCAAAATATATCATAGTCATAAAATAATGCATGTATGACTTTGATCCATTTTTGTGATGATTCCATCAAGTCTCATCTTCTGCCTTTAACCACTTTTTTATTTAATAAATATTCCAGAGAGATGAGTATTAACCTTCTCTTCTCAGATGTAAAGCTTTCATTACATATCAAGCAACTCACCTGAAAAAAAGTTCCAAAGAATGTGAATTTGTAAGGTCATGGTGGTTTATTTCTGTTCAACATTGATGTGGTTTTTCTCAGAAATTCACCAAAATTGACATTTATAGATATGTTCTTTGATATAGAAAAAAATAACATTTTAGCTGTCATGAGGGTAGCAACACAAATGTTACAATTTTTTACTCTAATGATATCCTACAGTAGATAAAGTTTTTAATTTAGAAATTTAAAAAACCTAGACTAGAGCAATGCAGAGGGGAGGGACTGAATAGAAGGAGCCTCTAGAGATGTGTTATTGAGATGAGCAATAAACCTGGAGATGCACATATAGTAAAGTTATGAAGATATATGGGAAAAAATAACAAATGTTAAACATTTTCTTCTCTTTCAAAAGAGATGAAGAAAAACTATCTGCATTGATCAAGCAAGTACATTGATAATAACCTGCTGAAGATTCCAAACTTTGGGATAAACCCTGCAGCCTCACTGATACTCTTCAAAGTCTGTCTCTTCCAGAGAACCTTTAGCATTAATGTTCTACTCTAGCTTTGTTTTTCTCTGCAATAGCTATCAAGGGGAAGGTGAAGGTGGGAAATACTGCCGTGAACAAATGTAAAATGAAAGTCACACAAAATTGTTTTATATATTCAGGTCCAATAACACTGCTGTCTTTCTTTCCTCTTTCAAAAGGACAAATTCAAAAGATTAGTCCTTGTGGTGATTCAAACTGTAGAGGGGGAAGTTCTTATACCATGTAATCATCTAAAGTAACAAATTATTTCATACCAGCTAATAGTCCAATTTTTCCTCAAGTATCTTGTTAAAACCTGCTTATTCTTTGAAAGCATGGTGGACAAAACCCATTTTAACAAATAAGGAAGAATCAGTCTTAATCAATATGCGAGAACAGTTAAAGTAGAGGCATTAACCCTCTAAAAAAATATGGAACAACATAGTTGCTTTAATCCCTAGATGACAGAAAATGCTCTGATTAACAGCACTGATGAAATATTAAAACAGGTGAAGATCCCAGTCCTTAATCTAAGAAATTGTTTCATGTTGGCTTCTGAATTAAACATTATTTTCTTTATCAACATTTCTATGGACATTTCCCTCCAGCAAAATATCACTTCCAAGGCAGTTCTTAGCCCCACAAATTACATCACAAACATACATTAAAATGGTTCATTGTTTCTATGCATATATATATACATATCTATCTACACTAAAATAAAGCATTTTGTTTTCATGATCCCAAGAGATGCTGCATTGTTTCTTTTCCTCTGTATATAGTAGCTGAAATTTTAACTGTTGCTACCTAGTGGTTAATATAGTGGTTAATATAACCTCTCCAGATCTTTCCCTCATCTTTCTCAGGACATACTGTTATTTTCCACTGCTCAAGATTTTTTTCTGAGCATGGCATTGGTATATCTTATCTCATATTGAGTAGAGAAGAATTTTCCTCTTTTTTAAAACAAAAAGATACCAAACGTCTCAAATCCATTTTCAAAATCACTGTTGTATTCAACATTTAGTCTGCACTGCTAGAAGGCTCTGTAAATTGTAAAATCATTGAAATAATTGTTTATTCTTTATAGGTATTAAACACAATTCAGTACATTACCTATATCATCTAGACCCAAAAGGCAGTAATATATCATTTAGCCTGACATTTTCAGCGACATCCACCATGAGATTTCAAATGTATCTCAGTCTGTTAACTAATTGTCTAGGTTTTGGTGCTAGCTGAACACTAGTGTACCCACTAAAATCATCTATCCAATTTCTGCTGTGAGATATGGATTAGAAGGAAGCAAAGCAGGCCCAAAACTTTAAAAAGCATAAAGTTAACTTTATTAACAGAACTAAAAGGAAAATAATAAGAATCAGAATAAACCTTCAAAATACTTTTCCTCCCCCCACTTTCCATCTTTCCTTTCCCACTGACAACATAAAGAGACCAAACTTAGACTTTTCAGTCAGTGCATCACTTCTAAAATAGTCTTTTTCTAGTTCACTCAGAGAAAGAAAAGTTTCTCTTGCCATGCCATAGAGACTTCTCCACAAGAAACAGTTCTCTTGTAGATTTAATATCACAGCAAAGCAGCGCCCGGGTGGAAATCTGCTTGTACCGTGAAGGTCCCTCCCACATTTGGTAGTCTTCCCATAACTACCTCTGTGGGCCACTGACCCATGGGGTACACTTTTAAGGATGAGTTGTTCAGGAGCAAAGGTTCTCTTCATTATCTCTGAGATCATCTTCATTTCTGAGGACAGAGGTCCCCCCCCTTTTTTTTCTAAGGGCAGGGGTCTTCTTCACCTTATCTCTCTCTCTGTTCAAGCTTCTCATTGGATCACAGTCACTTCAACATCTGCTGGCTTTAGCACAAGTGCCTTTGCTCGTGTCTGCAGTTTGAACGCTTCATCCCCCCATGTCTTTCATGAGTTACAGGGATAACAGTCCGATTGTTCATGTCTTCATCATGGCTTACAAAAGAATTTCAGTCCCGAGACATAGGACATCTTCTCATTCTCCCCCTTCTGGACTTCAGCTCTGCCCTCCTCACTGACCTTGGAGTCTCCATGTTGTTCTCCTCAAGTGTCTTCACCCTTCTCCCCGCTCTTATTCGCTGGAGGATTAGTATCTGTAGGTTTTATCTGAGCACGGAAAGAGTTAACATCTCTCTGGGCTCCGGCAGATGGTCAGGTGATCCGGTGCCGGGCGGCGGCGGGACAATCGAAGTGCAGGATTTCAGGCCGCGCTGGGGGGGCTGTGCCAAGATCTCAGGAGTCGGGCCAGAATGGTGGCGGCCACTATGGCTGCATGGGTGCTCCTCCGGCCCCTGCCGCGTTCAACTCCAGTCGCAGGGCTGCTTTCCGCACAGGCTGCAGACTTGCCCCCGATCTCAGCCGCATGATCTCCTGCGGCGCCGGTAGGACGGCTCAGCGGCTTGTGGCCCGAGTGGGGCCCATCTCAGCTCCGCCCAAAGCCGAGCGGAGCCGGCCCGGCCTCGCCGGGGTCCTGTGGAGCTGGCGGGCTCAATAGCAACAAGATTTTAAAAGTCCACGCCGCACTGGGGGCCGGCTGGGCCGGGCCGGGCCATCCCAGCTGAGCCGGGCTGCCCTGGCCGGGCCGGGCCCGGCCCTGCCGGACCGCGCGGGCTCCCCAGTTACCTGCTTGAAAGCTGGAACTAAAAGGGAGCTTTTTCGTGCCTTGCTTTGTTTTAAATATGGGATCTGGAGGCGTGTCCAACCCTCACCATTGGTTCATGCTCAACCCAGGACACTAATGTAATAAAGGCAATGTCGTGCATGAAAATTTTGAGATTATAAATCTTTGTCTTTGATAAATGATGGCATTGTGGACCATCTTTTAATGTTGCTTAGTTCTCTAGTACTGAAAGGTCAAATCAAAATCAATGTGAGGATACTGGATACAAGGGACACAATATAGCTGAAAATTTTCACAACTGAAAAATATACAGAATATCCAAATCTTGCATATCTACACATTCTATCCATTTCAAATTCTAATGGCTTATAAACACATGCTTATCCAGGGATTTTTTGCAGCTTTTTAAATTGTGGAAAATAGTATGGAGATCCAGAGTTCTAAATTCTAAAGCATATGTATCAGTATAGCCATTTAACTTGTCATTCTAGTTAAAGAATTTGAAAAGCACTTTGTACTAAAAAAAATAGGAAACCTTGGGGAAGAGAAAACAAGCCTTGAGAAACTTGTGAGAAGTGCTTCTTGGTGTGGAGATAAATAGAGTAGCAGGTATTGATTTACTAAAATATGGATAAAGATCTGATATCGATATCCAACTGAGACGGACAAAGACTCTCTAACTCAGTAAGTTAGAAAGTGTATGTTTATTTCAGCGCTGGGCTTCGCGTGGGATAGTTCCCCGACCCGCAGAAGTGAAGCACAATCCAATACAAAGTGTTTTTATCTACAAAAGTCTTGAATATTCAAAATACAAATACACATTTATCACATAAACACCACCCATGCCCCACTTCGTATGGTAATTAGCTAAAGAAATCATTAAGCATGCGTAGTTGGTTCCTGGATTTGGGTCGGTGGTCTTGGAATTTGGGGAGGGGTCTGAAAGGATGAAGTAAAACTTGTCTTCCTCGTTCTGACCTTTCTACCTTTCTGGTTTTTGACAATACCTATTACTCTTGGGGAACTCTCAGTCCTTCTCCTCATTACTTTTGAATGGTAATTGTTTAAGTTTCTTTAGATCTTTAACCAGTGCAATTTGTTCCTTGTTATGAAGGCAGCTGAATAAACCTAGCATGACAAGCTATCATTTATTTTGTGTCTTCAATCTTATTCTAAGCCTGGCTTCTTAGCTAATTATTAACCTTTTTAATTAGCTCCAGCTGTATTTGCTTGCTAGTTCTATTCTAGCTAATTTCAGCAAAACTAGCCTCTAGCTAAAATGATTAAAACTCTACGTTTCAGTATTAATGTGGAACCATAACAGGAGCTGGGTGGAGAAAGAATGGAGTTTTTTGTGATAATCATCTTTAATGTAAAGGCATTAGTCTCCTTTATGTCTTAAGGTAGCGTGTGAAAAGATACAACCTCTCATAGGGACTTTTCCTACACTGGGTCATATTTTCTGCTGACAGCTGATGAAATTATGAGGCCATTTGATAAGACTTCACTCCTGAAGTGAAGATGTGAATATAGTACAATGTGTGGAGATAGGGTGAAATACTTTTAATTTCCAAGAAAAAAATGTAAGAATGAAGACTTAATGGTCTTCCTTGATATGACAATCAGGGAAAAAAATTATTCGTCAATGTAAATGGAGGCAGGTACAGGAAAAAAATTATAATATTATTATATTATGAGTTTTCCATGTTGTAGTCAAAAAAGGGGATGAGTTTGACCAAATATGTATTCTAAAGCAAACAATTAAGCATGTTAAAGGAACAAATGAGGGGAAAAAAAGAAGGTGATAGTAATTCGGATAAAACAGAAGTGTGAAAAAATCACATAGGGAAAGGAAAACATCAGGAAAAAAAATGACCAAAGATAAAGACTCTGAGAAATGGAGGTTTTTATTAAATATATTAGAAGACTAAAAATTCTTTCAGAATAAGCCCACTTAGTTGGAAAACTGAAGTCTTGAAACAAACCACTGGCTTCCTCTGTTAAGATCTTCCAGAAGTTCATGATCCTAGCTTTTGAAAAGGATCTATTTTTTTTTTTTTTTCTGATATGGACGCATCTGATACCACCAGTTCTCAACAAGAGCATGTTTTTAAGCATCTAAGGTCTTCCATCTTTGGAGACACTGCAGTTTATTATCATATCCCAGTCTTCCCTTTGCTAAATATATTCACAACCTTAGTTTATTAAGTCATTGAAGATTTTTGCTATAAGGCTTTTCCTAACCCACAAGTAATTTCTGTAACTCTTTTCTACGCCCTCTGCAGTAAGACATAGACTAAGGATCCCTGAAAATTGATTCATCTTACCCATCTGAATCCTTTAATTTTGGATGGAATTACCTGAAATACTGAAAAATCCTGGTGTCAGCTGAATACATAGTCTGTTTATATAGGGTAGAATACCAAAAAAAAGCAACAGTGCTGTTAAAATACATTATTTTCTTATTATTCAGTTATTATAAATCACTAGACACAATCATTCACATTTTGAAATTTCCTGGAATAATTTCACAGAAGAATGCAACAGTCATTAAGACTACAAAGGGGGATCTTACACTGGAAGAGTCGGATTTTCTTGATACCGAAATCTCATTAGAAAATGAGCCATTTTTTCTAACTATGTATCTCCAAGCCACTGTGTTTCCATTTCAGAGGAGCAGGATTATGAGGGTGACTTTAAATACTAAAAAGAAAGCGTTTGCCAGTACTTCATCAAAACTGCAAAATATGGTGTGTTGTAGATGAGTCCATATGATATCAGTCTTATGATATAAACCCAAAAGAAGTACTTGCAATTTGGTTCTAAAGGTTTGAAGGAAGATCTGTAGTTTAAAATAATATTAAAAAATAAAATTACTGTCTAAAAATGTTCAGAGATTTATGAAACGGAAGGTATCATTTTTTTTCAGTCCTTTATTTCCAAGTAGAATCAGGCAGCTTTAATTTCTGTCAGATATTCTCACTTTCACCAGAGCTGTACACAAATTAACAAGTCACCAAATGAGGAAGAACATCAATTAGAGGGTGGCAGAATATCTGTATGAATTTTTATTCTCTTCTCAAGGCTTTTTTTCAAGACACAGTTACAAGCAATACATAGATTTTATTAAGCTACTCATAGGAGACTTTTTTTAGTGATGTCTTGTCTATTGTTTTGCAATGTTTTGATCATAAACAAAATTATATATTCTCGTAACAGTTTTAGATATTTCTGAATATTCATTCATAAGGCCTTTAAAATGCTTTCTTTTCCTAGTACTCACTGCTTTCAGGAACAAACCAGCTTGAGCAAACATAAATATTTTGTAATCTTTATTTTTATTCATTTCAGTTTATATTTATAATGTTATTTTTAGTAAATATTGACTTTTTCATATAATCAAGGTTTGTGTTGCATAGAACAAACATCCTATCTTTAGGTCTTTAATAAAGCATATTACATTTTAATGATATATAAGGAAATAAATATTCACTGCTTATTCTAAAGGATACATAATAATTCCTGAAAACAAGCTTTTATTACAGTCCATTTTTCCTTATGCATCTTGTGTTTTTTCAAATGTTCCCATTTTGGGATAGTAAGGGATATTAAAGAGATTCCAATGCACTTAATTACGTGACTGTTACCAGTATAATTAATCATCTGCATTCAATGCCCCCCTACTCTTCATATACCCCTTTTCAAAAGTCTTTTCAAAGCAGCTTGTGAAAGGGAGTAATGTCATTGGTTCTAAACAAATACTGAGTGAAAAAGCAAAGCAAAACCCTTGCTGAGCTCCTTGAAGAAGGGCAGTCTTGGGGTAAAAAACGGACCTAGGGTTAGATACTGAATCATAGAATATTATACGCAGCTTAACCTTGACACTTTTATTACCTTTTGGAAAGCCCGTAGTAAAACTGAACTGTGCTACAATGGTGTTCCTTGCAGGTTTGATAACTCTTATAAGTTGTAAAAGTTACAGTAATACAAAGGGTTGTCATCTTGGACCCATTTGAAACACCAGCTAAAATCACTGCATTTCATCTTTCATAATTCTTTGCAAGAAGTCAAAAAATAGAACATCACCACATATGCATGACAGCATGCTTTTTAACTCCAGGTGTGTTGCCACCTCTGTCCTACCTGCATGTCTGCTCTAGTTTCAGCTGCTACACCTGCATTGCTGAGATACAGGGGACTAGAACCTTCCTGAATCCTACTGATAGTGGGATGACATCAAACAGCATGATTGAATCATATTAAGTTTACACTTACAACTGTTTTCTGTTTTGGTCCATTTCAGTGTATTTCAAATATAAGGTGAAATGTGACTAATTTCCAGTTAAACCAGATGATCTGTGTTAGTGTCATAGTTCTTTTGATGCTTCACCAAGCTGTGGGCTTCCTGCTGGAAATAAGTGTAGTTTTGTTGAACTTGTGATGACAGAAAGCATCAGTTATATGTGTCTTTTAAATATATGGTATTTGCTAACGATAACATTTAAATTACTCATTTGTCACT
This sequence comes from Melanocharis versteri, assembly GCA_013397845.1. Taxonomy (NCBI): domain Eukaryota; kingdom Metazoa; phylum Chordata; class Aves; order Passeriformes; family Melanocharitidae; genus Melanocharis; species Melanocharis versteri. Next base: position 47,043 of record VZTG01004601.1, read on the forward strand.
ATTTAAAATAATCAGATCCATTGTTAGGATGACCAATGAAATTCCCACTAAATAAGTCAGCCTGTTACCATAACGAGCTCTTCACTCTATGCATTTTCCTCTCTGACTTTAAATTACCCATGAACAACTTCTTTTACAATGCTCCAAGCACACCTCTTCCTTAAACACTTACATGGAACTCTTGTTCCTCTGCCAAATGATCATAGCTCTATATAGTCTTCCAATGCTCTGAGTAAGATACTGAGAGATTGTGTTTTGAACTACCAGGAAAATAACTTATTCTTGTCTTAACAGCATGGAAGCCAACAAAAAACTTTCCAGAAATAATAAGTTTCACCCTGTTCCTTTTTTTTATACTGCCATGACAAAGGAGTATGTTCATGTGTACAGTTACACAGCAATCCAGCAGCAGGAAGTGTGTTGTTGGTAGTGACAGTATAAAAAGGGAGCATTTTACTTTACAGCTCTTTTCTCATGCAGCTTTCGAAGTATATCAAAAAGTAATGAAAACTGGCCCAGTAGAACTGCTATGTAGAACTACTGAGGAATTACAGGGCTTAATACGAGCACAGTGACAGAACCTACTGCTCTTGGATGTATGAATTCAGGAATTTGGTACAAGGTACTGGAAAAACAACAGCAACAACAAACAAGCAAACAAAACCAAGACAAAATCAACAAATAAAAAAAAGGAAAATATCAATATCTCACAGAAATTTTGTACAAGATGATAAATAAAACTCCTCCTTACATTTTGAATGTGGTTCAAACTGGGTTTTTTTCCCTGAAAACCTTTCCTGCTTTCAGAAGAATGCTCTCATCCTTTATTCTTCGTTTAAGCTATATGTAAAGCTACATTTTTTTTCAATTAAAGTAATTCATTAAAATAAAATTATTTCTTTATTTTGAGTCCTTATTGCATTTTTGAATTTGAGAGGGTAAAAAATCATTAAACCCAAGATTGCATGAACATTTCTGATTCTCCACTGGAATCCCTATTTTGGCCTGAAAACGGAATACTTAACACAGAAAATCTAGATATTTTGAAAGCTCTTTTTAAGCATATGGTGGCAGGAATGATCAGCTTTATCTTTTACAGGTACCTTTACTCTCTTGTTAGTTCATTAAATCATTTTGCAATCCCACTTAAACACTGTCTAAACTTTCTCTAAACCATGTCTAAACTTTCCCACTATTTCAGTCCACTTCTGTAACAGCCTTAATGATAATGTTTATGCTGTTAAGAATTCACAGAGAATTACTGAGAGTAATCTCCTCATTAAGAGCATAGACCTTTTGTTATCACATTTTATATCTAATTGTGTATATGTGTAGGAAGGGAGGAGAGCAACTCCCTTATCTTTTTTGAAATCATGGTCTCTGCAATAAATACGTTGCATGATGTCAACATACAGCATCAATAAGAAATGAAAACCTTTCTGCATATTCATGTCACTTTATGCATTTAGGCACTGGAAGGATAGGATCATTATCCTCAACAGTCAGAAACTCATAGAAATAGAAGGCAAGACTATCTCTGCCAATGTTTTCTCACTTTGACACCTGCTGCAATAACATGCTGTAAGTAATCATGACATGAGTTAGTAACAAAAAGAAATAGCATTATCTGCAGATAATTCTTTCCTGTTACTGGAATATTTCCCTTCATTAAATGTTTAGTCTTCTGGTAATTTGAAGAATTTAACTGCAATCTTTTCTAAGGCAGGAAAGAGCAAAGTTAGCATTGAAGAGACAAGCCAGAAATATGATGATGAGTTTGAGCAACGGTAATGATTTGTACTTACATTAAACACAAAGGCACTAATTAACTTGAACAAGCATATGAAAAGTGTCAGGAGAATTGTTTTTAATCCCTTACAGGGACAAGAAATAGTATTAAATTGCTCTTTCTGCAGTCTGATCTAATAATTTCTACAGACTGTTACTAAATGCTTAGTCTATTGTTCCTTCAGTTATTTCCCTTGATGGATCTCTATAAATTAATACTCTTTTTAAAATTGTGCAGGGTACATGGCAACGGGAAGAGCTGCCTTACTATGACACATACAAAGGAATGATATGTACTAAACATGAGTCTTCTGCATGTACAGTTAGTCAGCCACAGACATGAGAGTTTCTGAGAATAAGCAGAATAAAATACAAACTTGTTTTAATAATGCACTAAAGTACTGTTATTAATATGGGTAGTGCATAAAAATATTACTGAACTCTCATTTCTTTTTTTCTGAAATGGGTATTTCGAGAGTTACTGTTCCTGTGGTGAGACACTCTCTCATTAATATAGTCTAATGATATTTTTTCCTTAATTCTGTATTAGACAGTATAGAGTTAATCGTAGTGGTTAAAAGGCACATGCATGGCAATTAGAGGCTATCTGATCAGTATATTTTATGTATTTGTCATGGAAATAAGCTTGAGCTTGCAAATTTAGGCTCAGTTATTATACACAGCAGATGCAAGCACTTGACCCAACCAGCTGTCTCTTTGATGAATACTATATTCCTTTATACATTTTCCATTTTATATACCTTTGACATATGAATGTTGAAATGATTGTGGGTTTCTTTTCTAGACTATCATAGTGATCATTATACATTCAATATTATAGAAAATGCTAGCAACCTAGGAGATTTCAGCATGTGCTAAACCTATATTTTAAGGCCTGATGCAGATTCTTGATACAAAGCATGGAAAATACAACAGAAATAACCTTTCACTGCCTTCCACAGAAATTATCTTCAGCTGTTCTCAAAGACAAGATGAAATGATACCCAAATACATTTTAGACAGTGACAATATTTGATTCAGGTTATTTGGTCTTTACCATTCACTGCCTTTGTCTATGTGGTTAATAAAAGATCAGTCATAGTCAAGAACCTTGGGTAGTCATACAACTGGAAATTCAATGAGTTTCTTGAAATTAGAAAATGCCATCCGTATTCTTTTTAAATAATAATTTAACAAGTACATATGCAAGGCTTAACTATAGAAGATACCCTTTCCTAGTAAACCTAAACATTCCAAGTTTGCCAAAGCCTTTTAACACAACTGTGCTTTTTAAAATTTAAATTGTATTCATTATTTCAATATATATACTAAATGCCTTCATCCTTACAATTGCTTGTAAAATAAAATATCCTTGAAAAGGTTTCTTGTAGTTAAATATTAAAAAACTGCAGACACAGAGTGGAAGTAACTATGTCTGTCGCATTCCTTTCCAAATCTTCTCATTAATCCACTCCGCTGTATGTCACAAAAAATCCACATATCTTCCGTACCTCAAATAATCTATTCATTTGACCAAATGCGTCTTTAGTAATTGATTCTGTTTGATGTGGGATCAAAGTTTTCTATATTTCATATTATGCCTTAGAATCTCTTTCTGATAGATGCTCTCACAAATTAATAATTTCTGTCTTTCTGTTTGATTGATTTAGTGATTGATGTAATTTGATTGGAAGAAGGGAGGAATGACAATATTGTTTATTTTCATTTTTCCTTTCTAATTTTGCTCCTTGTAGAAACCTTGACATGCAAAACTGCTTGGTGGTTTGTATATTGTGGTTTCATTACTGTTTCATTACTGTTTCTTAAATTTTACTCTGTGGCTCCCTATATAAAAATATTTTAAGTGCCACATACAGATATCTGAAGCAATGCTTCAGAAAGTTGTGTTAAATATGAACCCTTGTAAACTCTCTGGTGAAGTATTTGATCCATTTCACATCTCCCAAGACTAGCTGGCTTATGCCTGATCAGACACTGACAATTTCTTGAAACCAGTTGTAAGATATCATATCTATATCTTTATCACTCATTGAAATAAAGATAAATTGCTGGGAGAAGAGATGACTTTTGTCATTGAAACTGTAGGACAAAAACCCCAAATCTATTATACCTCCTGGATGATGGCCAAAGTGATGCAGATACATCTATTTTGAAGCAAGCTGAATTTTGGAAATATGAACAATTGTTTTCATACTGCAGTGCGTGCACTCTTCATGACGGAATTATAACTATGCAATGCTGCCAATTGTCTTTAAAACGAATGTCCTGGATTATTGAATTACAGTTTGGTAGCAGATGTTTTTTGTATTTGTCCTGAATAACACTAGACCAAAATTATTTACTGCTTTGGGAAAAACCAGGTGAAAACCAAAGTTTTGGTTTTTTAATCTCTATGTCCCAATATTTTAATGCTGTCATTTAGATACAGAATAGCTATGCAAATAATTGATTTAGCTAGTGGAAAATAAAATGCAATGGCTGTGTGTGGTGGTGTGTGTTTTTGCTTTCCGTTGCAAAGCCTTTTATGTCAGTAATCCCTGCCACCTATGGCATAAAAATTCTCTACTATCTGTGGAGAAAGGTAGAACAGCAAATTTGGAGGAAAATGTAACTGAAGATCATCCTCAGGTGGGAATTTTTAATAGCATGCTGGTTCCATGCAAGAATCCTCTGTTGCTTAGTGTGTCACAAATCTGACTGTTTTGCAAGGCTAATGGAACCCCCTAAAGGTCTTTTTCTGTCCTTCACAAGACCTTTTCCTAGCAAACAGAAAAGTTTTTTGTTTGATCAGGTGTTAATCACCACTAAATTAATTCAGTTACAGAAATCCTATGTGCTTTGAGTCCTGTAATATGAAATGATGTTTAAATCTGTTGGGGCAGAGGGGTGACACATTGTTCATGCAGCATTTAAACCTTACAGGAGAACTGAGAGAGTTTGTATTGTGATGGCTTCTTCCACAGTCTAGAAATATATTTTTCTGTGGCTAAGAAAATGAAAGCTGGCTTCAATTGTACTAGGGAAAAAATTAATTATTTTCTATCCAACTGTGATTGCTTTGTAAGTATTGGTTAGTATTTGCTTGTTTATTGGTGGCTTTTCCATGAGAATAAGAATACCATTAAATATCTTCTACTTCCTTCTGCAGGAGCAAGGACAGGGAAGTAGCTTTAGTTGCAAAGTAATACACCCAGATCTTGGAAATATTAGTTGCCGGGATGTTTTCAGGTTTTAGCCTACTGAAATCTCTTCTCATGGTAAGGGTTGTGTCACCATAAAAAAGTCCATTTTGACTTTTGAGAAGCTGCTGCTACAGCTAATGATTTTCACGTGTGATGCTTTGTAATGCAAAAAAAAAAAAAAAAGGAAAAAGAAAACTTCTTGTATACCATTTTGTGCAGAAACAATTTTTCCCCCTTCAAATACAGAAATGTAAAATACAGTAATAGTTGTCTAACTGTTGTGTAATTTTGTTGCATGTAATTGAATGAAACATAAATAAGTAACTTTGATGGAGAGTGTAGAAAAAGGAACTGTAATGCTACTGACAGGCTTCTTATCTTATAATTTTACAATTCAGTACATTTCACCAGAATTATAAAATTTATAGAACCTTCTCAAGCAGACAGGAAATTGAAAATCTTCTTCAATGTATGAAGTTTTTTAGGGTCAAAACTATCCATGTTTATTGTCATCTGCAGTATTCAAGGCCAAATATAACAGTCCAGAATAAGTACAGTTAACTTTCAGCAATCTATAGCAAATTTAATGCTGTAGATGCAGAGATAGTTCCCTGTCCAAAAGTAAAGTTCCCTGTCCAAAAGTAAGCAATGATTACTTTTTGCTTTTTTTTTTGCTTGTTGATTTCAAGACAGATGTTCCAGCTGTTTTTTACTGGGAGGCACAGGCACTAATCATACTGGAAGGTCTAATAGGCTTCATGCAAAGCCAGCAGAGGTGGCTCTGAACTGTAGTTCCAGTGAGGACTGCTGAGCGGAAATACCTCATTGTCCATATACAGAGTGGGTTATGCATATATTTATATATGACCTGGGTTCATTTCAGTCAGATGTGTCTTGGAGGACATGCTGGTGTTTTCTCTATACTTATTAAGAAGCAATTATTATCCCTTTGAACCATGTTTTTTGTTTGCTTAGGATACCCCATAGACAGCCAACTCCTTACTTCTCCAGAGACTTGAGTTGAGGCTGTAATATTTTTTAAATTTGTATTTTTAAATATGAGTTTATAGACTGCCCATAGATGTTTACATTTGGTGGCATTGACACTGGCAACCTTCATCTGTATCAACCAATTCACTGATGAACATGCATTATTTTGTAGTTTCTTGGCTCAGAAATTGAATAAATAAGTGTGTTTTGAATATATATTTGACACATTACTGACTGGAGGAGAAAATAATTCTCAAAATAGAGGACTACAGTGTGACACAGTTCCATATCAAGTTTGTCAGTTTTACAAAATGGCCCACTAACTCCTGCTAACACAGTTTGGAAAGCATGCCGTGGATGTAGGATGAGATCCTTTTTCTCCATAGTGATTAACACATGAATATAAAACAGCACCTCGCTGCAAATGAATGTGTTCCAGGCTGCTGTGCTATGAGCTCTCACTACACTGAAACTGTGGATAACTTCTGCTGTACAGCTGAAGAATTGTGTTAAAATGAAGATAGAGACACCAGCTGTGTATCAAGGATTATCTTCTTGGCCATGATAACATTTTCCTTATTTTATTCTGTGTAATTTATTCTGTCCTAAAATTTTAAGCTAAAATGTAGACTTCTGTGACATTTGAGAGTTGCAATTAAGGCAGTGTGTTTCTGTAAGAAAATGCCAAGACTTTGATTGTGGGAATTCACGTATCAGCAGCATGAGCTAATCTTCACATCTCTGCTGCCAAGTTCAGTAACAGGTTCATCAAATTTCAAAGTCCTTTCAAGTTTCAAAATTATTTTTTATTATCAGGATCTCTAAATTAATAAGCACTTTAAATAATATGTATTTCACATGAACGATACCTGCATGAGAGGTTAAATCATTCAGCCTATGCAGCTGCTTGGCTATCTGGTTTTTTTGATTTTACCAGGTACCTACCAGAACCAAATTTTTGCAAGCTGATTACTATTAGCTGCGGCAGCTCCCATTCCTTCTAAGCCCTTATCTGCTGGAAAGCAGATATTTAAATATTTTGAAAATGAAAATCCTGCAATCTGTATAACAAAAATTGCTACTTATTTGTGTACAAGAAGCAGCAATCCTTGGAAAGATTATCATTGCAATACATGTCAGGTCAATACTACTGCATGCAAGGCATCCACATTGGTTCTGAGTTCAGTTTCTCAATTCCTTTCTATTTTTTGACATAAAAGGGAAGCCAAAGGCATGTTAAGCAACATTAGCTACTAGAACTGGTTTGCTGCTGCTGAATTAAAAGGCTTGAAGCTTTTCTGGTAAGTCCTTTCCTGGTGAGTCATTTAGCAAAACTTCAGTTAAACAGACGTAAATGTTAAACAGAGATCACGTGCCAGAGATCTATATTTAAACGCAAATGTTATTTCTAATGCAGAAATAATGGTCCTATTTGGAAGCATTGGTTTGTAGTTTTATTTTCTAAGCAACGGATTCGAATTTTTGTACTTACTCTCTCAAGTTTTTGTAGTGATATTTATACTGAAAAACTCAAAAGTGGTTGGTAATAATGCTATTTATTTTTTGTTATGTTTTGAGTCTTGCCAGACATGAAATTAATAACACTTTTAAATTTGCTTTTGACATTGTTTCTTCACTTTCATAAAGCAGAAAACCTTCTGCATTTCTAAGGTACACTGGAGAATAGAATCATTGTTGAAATGTTCAATTGCTGTTAACAAGAGTGACATGAGTTGCATTCCTATTCATTAATATCTCTTTCCACAACACACTAGGCTTTTAAACTCACGTTTTATCCATTTTCAGTTCTTAAAGTATCATCTATGACACAATTTAGTTTTTAACTCTTCTTGTATTCATTATTCAAGTTCAAAAAAGGAAATAAGAAATTGATTATTTTTTACATGATCAGTAAGCATTTTTTTGGTGTTTTATTTATCTCCACTGCTTTGTTGATGAAGATTTCTCTAGTATCTAGTGTTACAGCTTTCTGAATAAATGAGTCACAGACTTAAGATCTGAAAACTGTCTTAATTAATAATAGGAATGTCCATAAATTAGTAGTCTGTAGTATTTTTTTATTTTATGACCCTGTATTTTCTGTGTTCTTCAATTTTCCATATCCTGGTCTGGTTTTCTCCTCTTTTCTTTTTTTTTAATAGGCCTCCAACACTTCTTTTAAAACAGTATCATAATAAATCTCTGATTATATATCTTTAATTTTACTTAGATCTGATAGAGAAAAAAACAAGGGTGATTTTTTTTGCTGGTCAGACTGATAGACTTAGATTACTACTAGAAACAATTACTTGTAGTTCTTTTTTTCACTACTAATATTTACTTTAAATTCTATGTAATTCCTGTTGTATAAAATGCAGAAAGACTATCAAGAGCAGAAGCACTCAGTGTAGATTTGTGTTTGGTAGTTCTGCATCTGTTACTCATAATCATTTAAGAGTTTCATATAGTTTTGGCATCTGTCAGCTTCACCTAAAAACTTTTTATGACAGAGAAATAATTCATAGGAAGGATTTTTAAAGAAATTTATATTTATTCTTTTCCCACATCTAGTTCTTCATCATGGAAACATATGGCTAAAGGGTGTTTAAGAGCTCAGTTGTCAAATTCATGGTCCTAGATCAAATTAGATTCACTTAGATTTATGCCAGCCTTCAGAGTTTTACCCAGGCTTGGTAACCTAGTAGTTTTCCCACACACTCTATTCCACTGGTCTCTACCTGCACCATTGAAAGTTCTTCCCGGGTACTGAAATTAAATCCTCCTTACTGTAATCGAAGACCATTATTTCTTGCTCTGTCCACTCTGGACATGGAGAACACGCTGTACTTTTCATATTTGCTGCAGCTTCTGAGTGTTTTAGAGCCACAATTACATGATCCTCAGCCTTCATTTTTCACATTAAGTGATTCACTGCTCTTCTCCCTTGTCAGGTTCCTTAAGCCTCGTCTCAGTCTCTTTGATTTTTTCTGGAACTTCTTCATTAGTGTCTTAATGTTCTTGAATTGCTACATTCCATACTGGAAACCATACTGCAACTGAATCTGTACTGCCAGTGAATATAGAGAGGCTGCTTCACATTTTGCAGACAATGTTCTTATTTATATTTTGGTCTCCAACTGCAAACATTTGCAAGTTCCTTCCAGCATAATAAACACATCTCTTAATAGAAGTGTGAAGTGTGCTCCCTCTTTCCACCTCTGCATGTTGGCTGATGGCAGATTTATATGCTTTTATATTTGCATCAATATTTAAAGGATTCAGTATTTTCATTTTTCCTGTTTTGGATTTGGTGACAAGGCATCTTGCTAAACCGTGGGAAACAAAGCAAGAAGTGCTCCTTCTTCCATCAGGCAATAACTTTCACCATCAGAACCCTACAGCATAATTATCTGTGGTTGTTCCATGCTGACTTCTCCATTACATATTTTTAATTAATTCTCAGTATTCAAGGGGAGTCATATTATACATGTAATCATAAGCAAACACAAAAATATTAATACTTATTCATAAGGGTTTGTATAAACAAAGATTTATTTTTGAGACAGAGCACTAGAGATAACTGTCAAATTTTCACAGAATCGAAGTTCTTACAACCATTTTATAAAGCTCCTATTTTTATTTCAATGTGATAAGCTAGAAATAAAGGACAAAAAATTTTGAAAAGCAGAATATTTTACATTAAAACATTTATCTAAAGAACAATACTGTCATGCCAGTTGTCATCTAAAGGTGAAAAGTCACATGATGTGAAAATTGCATTCAGCAATCTGTGATACAAAATCACATATATATTAGTGAATTAGCAAATGAATGGATAAAATGAAATCATGTCCCAACAATTAATAAATTACATGTAAGCAAGGATTTAAAAACATTATCTTTTTCTGATCTCCTTTATAAAGTGAATTATTCCATCAATCTTTCTGGTTATTTTTTTCCTTTACTTGATGTATATAACACTAAGTATTAAAAGAAATTTTTATTGGTCAGTACTGTAAATAACCACACCATTTACACAATATTTCAATCTCCATAAAAATAGTTTTAGTTCTTTATCTGTTTGTTTGTGCCTTACCACCTGTTGACATGGATTTCAGAAACCTGGCACGTTCTATGCAATTTCCTCAATGTGTAGATGAAAAATATACACTGTGAGGAAAATTCTTCTCTGTGACCCGGAACTACAGCTCTTCTCTGGAATTATACCATTATTCATTTACAAAATGTCATAGTGTAATACCTTCTGGAATAAGCAATCAGTTTCACATTTTAGGTAGCTGTTAGCCCTAGCCTTAAATATATTAACATATTTTAAAATTGATAGCAGGTCGTAAGGGTGTTCAGCTTCACAGTAGAAAAAAGGTGGCTTTTTTTCCTCTGGAGCACACAAATCAGAATGACATAATCTTCCATGTATAATTGCAACACAAAATCAGTAGGTCATAATGCACAAGTGAGTGTATGCTGTATGAAATTTATTATTAAATATTCTTTAAATGCATTTTAAGGCAACATAATTTCTTTAAAATTATTCATAGCACACATTTATATTCTCCAATAATTCTGGACTGCAAGAAGCAAAAATGTGCACAATTCTTTTTCATTATGTTACATTTTCCTGACCTGTGACAGATAAGCAAACTGGTATTCCTAATACAATATTATTGCAGATATGAAATTCCAAAACACCTATATCTGCAGTTTAAAAAGTCTGATTGCTGGAATTTGTTTCACCAATTACTTGAAGTGAGTATTCTAGTTTAAAATAATATCAAAACCCAAAGTAAATAATATGCAGAAACCAGTACCTAATGAATCCATATGATACTTGGCATGCATTTTTTATTAACATCTTTTTATTAAGGCATGAAAATTTTGGCTGATGACTTGTTTATTGAAAGTAATAATCCAACTTTTACTTTCCTTAGTGGAGTTTGGATTTAGTTTTCTGCATAGTAATGAAAGAAAGTAATGAAACTGCCATCAGAATTTTTCATTGCAGAAACATAGATGTTGAGCACTTTGCCTTATCATCCTTCACTTATAAATTCATTATGCTGACATAAGAGTCAATGTTGTAGAGATGTTCATTCCTCTGACCTGAAAGCAGGGATGAATTTGTGATTCTATACATATACATAGTTCGGAACATAGAAGATGAGTGTTGAAAGAGAAGCATGAATGACATACTATTGGCCTTTTTCATCTAGAGTCTCTAAAATGCAGAAGCTCTGTTTTGCTAATGCTCTGTTTGGAGAAGGGGTAATATTTAGCCAAAAGGACTGTTACTGTTTTCCCCTATACTCTCACAAGTGACTTCAAAAATTACTAGATAGCGTATTAGAGGCTATAGTTCAGCTAAAGCAATAAAAAACTTCTGCACATTTTATCCAAGAATCTTAGAAGTTCTCTACTTACATTAATAAAATAAATCCTGTGACCTTGCAGCAATTCTAGAATTATTATCCCATTTTACTGTGAATATTGAGAAGATAAGGTCGCACACATGTTTTTTGACATAATCTTGAGTGAAAGCTCATATATCCTGACTTTATTCTATGGATAAAGAATGCTGTTCTTTATTCATAGGGTCATCAGTAATACAAACGCAGCAACTATTTTAAGCTAGCACTATATTCAGGAAATGTAGTCCATTTTCTTTAAGGGCTTTTCTATTCAATATCTTCTATTAAAAAATCTTCTTTATCTGGAATTACATCAAGAATGATATATGCAAATTTTGCAGATTAGATCTCAGGCCTTTCAGGCTAGGTCAAAGGCATGTGTGTTTCAATATTTATGTGTCCTTTTCAGTCTGTAACATTCCTGTTATCAAAAAATGCAAGCTGTGTGATCACAATGAGAAAAAACTAGCCAATTAATTATAGACTGCTTAATTTTTTCTGTGTATTTTTGGAAGGGTTGCTAGAAAACAAAAAAGTAAACTATAGGATTAACTTTGTGAAGTTTTGCTTAAATCAACCACTTTTTGAAGAGGCATTCATATACCACCTCAGGTATGTCTGTAAGTCCCACTCATGAACAGCAATAATTTTAAAAGCCATAGTCAAGCTAGCATTATCTTTGGCAGAAGAGGGATTTTTGTGTGAACTCTAGATTCCATGATAGAGAGAAATTCAGAACAGCTGTTGCATCATGAAATCTTGAGTGTAATGCAAATGAAGGCAAGTTAATTTCACTATTATAACGACTTTTTTCCAATAGGCGCACACTCAGTTTTTATTAAGCTTCTGCCTCATCTGAATCTTGGAGCTAATCACTGTGAAGGAAGAAGTTGGTTAGGAATGTATGCATTTGGAAGGTTTCCGTTTTTCAAAACTCAACAAACAGTAGAAACACTTTCATTTTTTAAAAAACAAATGAAGTTTTAAAACTACCTTGTAGATATTTCAGGCCTGAATAGCATTTCAAATATGTCTTTTATTGGTCAAACTTAAGTCATAAAAGCTATGACTGAATAAATTCTTGCATTTTGAAAAGGTCGCGGACAATAGTCAGGAGCATGTAAACTGTAATGTTGTAAGGTGCAATGGTTCATCTAATGTATACTGTCATCCTTGCTTCAGTGGACAAAATTCTCAAAAAGATGAAGCTCATCTGAAACAAAACAATCAGATATACAACATTTTGCGTTATTGGAATAGGTTTCTAACCTCTAAGTAATGACTTATCGCCCTTAAGTAAGAAAAGAAAAACCTCTGGCAAAAAAGATTTTGAATGGTTTGTCTGGAAAACAGGAGGTCTCTGTTTCCTATTTTGCCTTATAAATATATTCAAGTATACAACCTCTCTTTAGACATTTAAATGCTGTTTCTTTATTCATAATCTACAACAGTGGTACATTCCCAACATACTGCTTTACCACTACTTACAATTAAATCCCCCATTGGAATATCTGTTTTAACAGAAACAAGGATAATATTTCCAGTGTGGCCTTGCTCTTGTTATAGTTTCTGTAAATATACAATTATCCAACAATAGATGAAGTTATAGGGACAGGAGACTCAGATACCTTGCTCCAAATTTCATCATGGGTGTTTCTTATGTTCTGGACTCGCAGGACATGGTAATGGTGATAAAAGAATTGCCTGATTTTTGAGTGCTCAGCATCACATCCAGTATGATATGAACCACAAAAGAAATTAGGTGCAGCAGTTTGGCAGCCCTGTAATCATCATATGCCTACACTAGGCTTTTATGGTGTAATTTTAGACATGTTCTTGGCACTCTCTCAGCTCTGTTTTTCAAAACCAAAACATAATTTCCTCATAGCTGGTAAGATCATGGTTTTTAATGTGGAGGAAAAATGCTAGTTTTCACATATTTTTCTGCATTTGTAAAAATGTTTTGCATAAAATCTCAAAAAAAAAATAATTCACTTTGAGAGAAACATTTGTCAAACAGAATTGTAGTCTTCCTAGGAAACAGGACACAACTGTGTGCCAGAGCTATAGCCTACAAAAGATTTCAATTTTGCTTCTCTAAAACACCATTGACACCTCTTCTACCCCTGTCAGGATGGTTTTATTATTTCAGCTTCTGTACGTCTGCATTCATGTTTGGAAAGACATTTTGGTACTAAGAAGTGTATTACTCTGATTGTATTATATTTTCTTTTTTTTTTATTTTATTTCTGTTGTTGAGAAGACTAGAGATCATAAATTTTTTTCACTCTGCTTTCACAGAAATTCTCAAAATTGAAACTTCTATGGCTTTAAAAAAACACAACCAACAAATATGGTCAGGTAATCTTAATCCTATCTCTTTATTAATACTAGATTTTTCCCTATGATTTTTTTTCCATCACAAAGAAAGAAAAATTTTTACTTCAAACCATTAGAATTTTTTAGTGTGGGCAAACTCACATGAGAAAATATGTTATATATTTAAAATGTAAAGGCTGCATTTTCTACTGAATTCAAAGCTGGCATTGCATTTTGTATGTTAAATATATGGCAAGTATCATGAGAGAAAAATAATCTAAGATATCTGAAATTATAACACATTTTTACATAAACTATGAGAATAATTTCAGCAGTAGAATTGAAATGGTAAATCTGCTTATATGGTGATTTTAGTTCTAAAGCTTTTTTTTTTTTTAATGTGTCTGTTTCCATCATTGGATATGAGTTTTTTACTGCTGTACAGAGTTGCAAATTATGTATTTTTAGAAATATGTAGAATTCTATTGTTTTTAAAAATGAAACACTTGAATGGAAAATACTATTTTTAGATTACTGCAGTAGAGAATACACATAGAGAATTAATTTATTTTTTTTTGCTAATTATAAGCCATATAAGTTTTTATCAACATACCTATCATATTTATGAAGTCATCATGGCGGTGTTGCAATATCAGGGTGAAGTCCTGTTCACAATACTCCCACAATTTTCTCCTTGTTTCTGTTAGTGAACTGAAACACAGAACTTTCAGAGGTCAGACCTATCTTTTCAAGCATAGAATCAATACTTCCAGGGGCAGGTTTCACTGAGCATCCCAAGGTCCTTGCATAACTGAGTACATTGCTAATATTTTTAGGAGCATTAAATGGATTAATACCAATGCTCGGTCTCTTCTGCAGCTTCAGAGAAGGACATGAAAAGGTGAAGTAGTTACGCTCAATTGTTCTGTTGTCATCCAAGCGTAAACAGTTCCCTAGTTAACTGTCAATAATGACATTGCAGTATACACATGTTAAATACAGATATTTAGATATTTTATCTATAAATATACATGTATTCATTACACTGTCTGATCATGTGTTGTTCTTGATATATTACTATAATAAATGACTTTTATAGTGGTCCTTCACTTTGTCAATATTTGTGTCACATGAATCATCTCTGTGAAATTCTGACAACCATAATGTAAAGGGAAAAATTGTATTTTCTCTATGTAACACTCAAAAAAGTATCTGTATGCTCTGAAACCATGTGTGGTTTTGTAAGTGTCTGTTAAAGAATAAATGAAAGAAACTCTTATATATTTTGAATTTTTCTCTAGTACTCATGCATTTCTTGGCTATAAACTACAATTAAATATCTCTCAACAGCAAACTGATTGATCATAATGTTTGCTAGATTCCTTTTGACAGCATGTACTGTATCTCTCAATTAACCGACTGATAGAAGGACAGTCTGGTTCTAGCCAGCAGTGCAATAGTACATCCAAATTACTGGGTAATTTAATAGCTGGAATTTTGGATTTCCAGGACTGTGCTCCTTATGATAAATAATGAGTGCTGCCCCTGTAGTTTTTTTCATTTTTGCTATGTTTTCATAAAATATTTTCAGCAAGGTGCCTTGCCCTCTGCTCTTCAGAATATTCATCCCAGAACCATTTATTCAGGCATTTCAGACCCAATTGAATTTTACAATAATCCTTAATTACTGCTGAAGCTAACTGGGGGGAAATACAGTTTCCCATTATGAGGCATATCCTACAGCTGGAGCAGAAAGAGTGACAACTGAAATGCTACAGGGTTCCTATGTGTCTATGGAAAAAAAAAATCATGGAAAGAAGAGACTATTCCATTACAAAAACTTGGTAAAATTTAGCTTTAGTATATCTTTAGCATTTGGGATTGGATACAAATTAAATGACTCTGGCTAGAGAAAAGTAATTTTATGGTCTGTATATACATTTGATTTTTGATCCCTTCACACCCAATCAATAATTTTCTGTTTTGGTTTTACAAAGAATCCAGACTGCCTGGGTACTTAAAATGCAATTTTATCTTTGTTTCTAATTAGCCCACTTCCTGAATATTCTCTACACCATGTGAAGTCCTCACTTCATACTGTGCTTTAGGACTAGTGGGCCAGAAGAGACTACTGATGTAACTCAGTACCGACTTTGGCTGGGATGGAGTTAATTTTCTTCATAACAGACCACAAGGTTCTGTGCTTTGGGTTTGTGAGCAAACCAATATTGATAACCCACTGGTATTTTGACTATTCCTCAGCAGCTCTTGCACAGCATCAAGGTTTTCTCTACATTAAGACTTTTTGTAGACTGCTCTCATGTCTCCAGCAAGTGCACTGAAGTGAGCAAAGAGATGGGAACGGACATGGCTGGGACAGCTGTTACAGGCTGAGTTTTCTGCCACATAACATCACACTCACCATTAAAAACTGGGACAGGAAGAAGAATTGGAGTTTTTGTCTTCCAAGGTGGCCATTGCTGAGAAACTGGGCAGATGAGGGATTTCCTTTGTGTTGCTTGTTGTTTTCCCCTTTCCTTCTCCTATTACACTGTTTTTCCTTGATCCAAAAATTGTCCCACTTCTGCTCTTCCTGTTCTCTCTCTTTCCTGCTGTGGGGCAGGTGCAGAATGAGCAAGCAGCCAGCACTGCAAATAAATATTACACAAACACATTAATATATGGGTTCACATATGCATGTGCGTAATTTGTAAAACATGCTATTTGGATCATTACCATTAGAGTGAGGATTCACATTATGTGATAGCAACTGAGGTTGTACCTCTGATTAGTAGTAACAGATAACAAACTAGGCAATGAATTAGAATGCATCGATATATCTATGCATCTCTCCTTGTCACCATAAGGCATTTGACAAAACCTCACTCTGATGCTAAATCTAAGATGACTCTCTTGAATGTATCTCAAGATGTTTAGTGTTTTAAGTTTATTTATGCACTGCAAGGGATTATTTCCTGGAAGTAAGCACAAACTGGAGAGCTGAATTATTATTTCCAGGTGTGTGTGTGTTAATTACTATAAGCAAATATTTTTGACCTTTAGAAGATCTGATTAAAGGAAAGTTTTACCTTCATCTTCATTGCACAAACTCAGTAGTTTTTCTGTGCTAGTTTCTGAATAAATTTTATTAAGAAGTCAGATCAGGTCTTCTCAGTCATTATACAGCTCTTAATTTAAATATGTTTTTCACTATGTTTCTACTTATAAATTAAATAAAAGGTTAAAATAATGCATTAAAAATAATTATACAATTGGAAGAAAAATAACTATTTAGATACAAGAATACAAGAATGTTTCTTCTAAATGGTTGAACATTCACAATAAATTTTGATATGAGGAATACAAATATTTTGTTATCAAATTGTTTTAAAATTAAATACATTATTGACCAGTTTTGGTTTTACAAACAGAAATGGCTTCTAGTATCAGTCGAAGGCCTGAAGAATTCCTCTGACATAAATTGTTGCTGCAAATTTCTTAAAAACCATACTGGTATTTTCTATCAAAATACAGTGATAAATATAAGAATTTGTGGGAAGTTCAAGGAAGAACTTCTCCAGCAGGTCAAGCAAGGTGATCCTGCCCCTCTACTCAGACTTCATGAGGCGTATTTGAAGTTCTGTGTCCAGTTCTGGGTTCCTCAATGTAAGAGAGATGTGGAGCTCTGGTGTGGGTCCAGTGGCAGGCTACAGAGATGGGGGACAGGAACATCTCTCTTATGAGGAAAGGCTGAGGAAGCTGAGTCTTCAGTCTTGAGAAGTGACAACTAAGAGGGAACCTTATCAATGTCTGTCAATATGAAGGGAAGTGTCAGAGAATGGACTAGATTCTGCTTGGCGATGCCAAGCAATGGGACAAGAGGCAATGGCCAGAAACTGATGCACGGGAAGTTCCACCTGAATATGAGGAAGAGCTTTACATCCACACTGGAACATGTTACTGTCACGTTCCACTGAGGGAAACTGTGAGGAGTTATTTTAGAATTAGATGGTCAGGAACAAAATTTAGCCAAACATTGTATCTGAGAATTGTTTATTGCTAACAAAAAGCGAAAAGAAAAAGGAGTTACCCAAACGAAAGAGGGCTGGAAAAGACAGAAGAGAAGGAAGGAGAAAGGAAAAGGAATAGGGTGGCCGGGGGGATGCGGAGAGAGAGAGAGAGAGAGGAGGNAGAGCCAGCGAGCGAGCCAGCAAATGAACAGCAGCGAGCAGCAGCGAGCAGCAGCGAGCCCCCCGCCATAAAAACAAGTCTCAAAAGGCCCAAGTAATCAAGCCCCAAAAAGCAAAAAGCATAAGACACAAAAGTCCTCAGTCAAAAAGACAAATCTCGAAAACCCCCACGGCTTGTGGTGCAGTTACCTTTTATGCCCCCTGACTCCTCCCAAAGTCTGCCTGCTGACATGAGACCATTGGCCCAGTCTAACGTTCCATGGCAGTCCATTGGTGGAGACCTTTTGCCATCTGATTGAAGAATGTCTCTGGAGGGTGCAGTGTCTCCTGCTGACTGCCTATCGCATGTGAGGTAAAAGCCTCCCAGAGAAGGAGACGGAGACTCCCTGGTGAAGTCTCCCCAGAGAGAAGGCTTTCTCCCATCTTCTGGCTGTCTCCTTTAAGCAGCACATGTGCACCCCCTCCCCCACATGCCTGTGACGATCATTGTTGAGACAAATCAAAACGAAATTGGCTACTCATAGTTGTCCAGAGAGGCTGCAAGTTTTCCTCACTGGAAATACGCAAGAACCATCTGGACGGAATCCTGTGCCATGTGTTCTGGGATAGCCCTGCTTGAGCAGGGAGGTTGGACCAGATGAGCCTCTGTGGGCCCTTCCAACCTTACCCATTCTGTGATTCTGATTCTGTGATTCTGTGATTCTGTGAGCACAGTGGAATGCATCCACCTATCAGTTAGCACTGGGCATTTCCCAGTGGCTCACTGCAGTCTGAGTAGGAAGGGTTAATTCTAGTACCCTGGTTAATTCTAGTTCCTCTAATTCTTGTAGAATTGGAGGGGCAAGGTTGTGTGGACTGAGCAGTTTAGACCATCTTTTGTGAATTTCCCAGTTCTTTGATCTTAGTTTATAAGACATCATAGACAAATTTATCTAGACCAACAGTCTAAAATTTCAGCAATAATTGTCCCCAAACAGTACCTAGATTAGATGAACCATTAGACAGCATTTCAAACAATTAGTATAAAATAATCTCTAGTATTTTGCAGAAGTGAGACTGAGTTCACTGTGCAGTTAAGGTGGTATTAAGCCACTGAAGAGCCCTTTACTAACATCTAATGAGAGCAAAAGAAGTGAATAATTTCTTCCAACATCTTGGTTTTTCCACCACAAATTTTACTTTGTAAAAGTCTGTTAAATCCCTTGTTCAGTATTATCAGCATAGTAGAATTCCCATCATAATTGATGCTTAGACAAAATTCTGATTATAATTAGGGCCACATGGGTAAAGGTAATTTACAGAAAGGAGTGGAAGCAAAAAATGCACTGTATAGTGTGAATTTCCTTGTTATTTACAATATTAGTCTTATTACCTAGGCACAACAATGCAAGCAGCAATGTATATTGAATGGAGTTAACAGGGATGAAAACTTTCGCTGTGTGGCATTTTGTATTCCCAGTGATATTACTTGTTTTTTCATCAGAATATTGTTAGCAGTCTGCTATGGTTAAGACTAATGAGTCATCGGTTCTCATTCAAGAAACCAATTAATATAATGCATTTTCTTACAGTCTATTGTGGTGATAAATTACTTAATGTCTTTCATGCCACAAGCAAGCAGAAATGTCAGTAGAATGTGTTTGGCATTTAAGGCAATTTGTTCACCCAAATTATGCTACCATTTGTTTCTGTCTTTCTAAGTATATAAATAATATATAGCCATACCTATTTAGATGCCTTCTCCATGCTGCAAGTATAAGCATTCAGAACAATTAATGAGTGGGAAAAATGAACCTTGCAATGTTGATTCATACTAGCTGGTACCTGCTTTTTCTGTTTCACTTAAAATTGCTGTTAGAAAATACATACAATGGTAAAAGCAGTGTCTCTTTTCAAGTGAAAAGGTGATCAGTTAAGAAGTCTAATATATGTGTAATATGTAAGGGGTGTGGGGGGGAAGGAATAAAAACAAAGATTGTAAACTACTGTAGGCAAAATAAACAGAAGATATTGGAAATTTAAGATATTTTAAAAACCAGCAAAGGAATCAAACACAAAACCCAAAAAGAACAATGATCCCTGTGTCAGGCAGGTAAGATGAAATGCCTGTGTAAGCGGTTTGTATCTTACATACACCAGATGCAATATGATATGTAATAGATGTGATAGTTGTAGGCCCAGTGTGATAAGGAAAATAGTGTCAGTATGTCAGCATTGATAGACAGTCTCCCCTTCTAAAAAGGCATGTCATTCAAGGAAGAAGAAATAATCTTTTCCTTGGTTTTTCAGGTATATTCTGTTCACTTAGGATTTTCTGCTCTGTGTGAGGCAGATGTTTAAATATCTTCAGGTCAGACTTTTTTTTATTTAAAGGTCATTTCTTTTCCTCAAAAAATGTTTACTCTTGAGAGCAGCCTACTAAGGAAAAATGGCCATAATAATTTTCTTTTTAACGTCAGGGCCATATTTTGGTTGAACAAGACTTGAAGCTTAGAAGTTCCTGAGATGGTGTGTCATATCCAGAGGGTGGTGGTCAATGCCTCAGAGTCCCAACTGCCATCAGTGACAAGTGGTGTCCCTCAGGGGTCTGTACTGGGCCCAGTGTTGTTTAGTATCTTCATCAGTGACATAGTCAAAGGGGTTGAGTGCACCCTCAGCAAGTTTGCAGATGACACGAAGCTGAGTGGTTCTGTTGACACACTGGAAGGATGGGATGCCATCCAGAGGGAC
This sequence comes from Melanocharis versteri, assembly GCA_013397845.1. Lineage (NCBI taxonomy): Eukaryota > Metazoa > Chordata > Aves > Passeriformes > Melanocharitidae > Melanocharis > Melanocharis versteri. The sequence goes on from VZTG01004601.1 coordinate 67,689, forward strand.
CTGGACAAGCTCGAGAAGTGGCCCATGGGAATCCCATGAGGTTTAACAAGGCCAAGTGCTGGTGCTGCACATGGGTCAGGGCAACCCCCGGTGCCAACCCAGGCTGGGGATGAACAGATCGAGAGCAGCCCTGCCCAGAAGGACTTGGAGGGTGAGAGCCTGGGGGTGAGAGCTGGACATGAGCCAGCCATGGGCACTCCCAGCCCAGACAGCAAGTGTGTCCTGGGCTGCATCCAAAGCCCTGTGGGCAGCAGGGGAGGGAGGGGATTCTGCCCCTCTGCCCTGCTCTGGTGAGACCCCACCTGCAGAGCTGCCTCCAGCTCTGGGATCTCAGAACAGGAAGGACATGGAGCTGTTGGAGAGAGTCCAGAGGAGGGACACCAAAGTGATCAGACAGATGGAGCACCTCTCCTAAGAGGAAAGGCTGAGAGAATTGGGATTGTTCAGCCTGAAAAAGATGACTTTTTCCAAGGTCATGTGGTGACAGGAGAAGGGAGAGTGGCTCCAATCTGACAAAAAATAGGTTTAGATTAGATATTAGGAAAAAGTTATATTATGTGAGGGTGGTGAGACACTGGAACCGGTTGCCCAGAGAAGTTGTGGCTGCCCCAAACCTGGAAGTGTTCAAGGCAAGGTTGAATGGGGCTTGGAGCAACCAGGTCAAGTGGAAGGTGTGCCTGCCCATTGCAGGGGAGTTGGAAGGAGATAGTCTTTATAGTCCCTTTCAACCCAAGCCACTCTATGATTTTATGATTCTCTTGAGTACCTTCTAGGATGAAACAGTCACTAGACAATCAAGAAGAGTTCTTTAGCTGAAGGAGACAAGACTAAAACAAATAAAGGAACTGAAGATGTGGTAATTACTATTTTTGCTCTCTAACTGATGATATATACTTGCTGCATATCTCTTAGATTCCTGGACTGTAACCCTCTGTTGCTTTCAGACAATCATATAGCCTTATTAACCAGAATGGTTTCTTACTATCCATGTCTTGTGCATAGGTTGCTATAATTGTGCTGTCCTGCAGATTTTGAAACATTCTCTTTGAGGTGTAGGGTAGTGTAGACACTCAGAGAGGCAACAGCCTGCTTGTTAGTAGAGGTGTGAGTACTCAGCACTAGTACATGGAAGCAGTGAATGTAATTCTCGCAGTTTTTCAGGAACAGTACAGATGTTGGTTTTCGGCTGTTGGGTTCTCCATGTTTCTAGAGCAGCTTAGACACAGAAGCTTAAAAACTCTACATGGAATTGAAAATACAGGGGTTTTGTCAGTATGAGAGTACTCAAACTAAAATATGTTAGGGAATGCAGTGATATCAAGCTTATACACAAAATTTGCCACTAAAGCAGTAAATTAGCTACAGAAAATTATTATGTTTCTCTGCACTTTTCCTAGCTGTAGCTATCAATCAATCAGATACGTATATATAAAAATGATAATATTTCCTTATGTGCATTCTAGTGAGGGCTATAGTCGCAGATTTAGCCTCTTGGGCAGCAGCCCATTGCTTATCGAAGTAATGAGACTGCATTTCAGTTATCGATTGGAGAGAAGTATTCACAGGCAGAGTGATGTAAAATAATTCCTAAAACATAAAAGAAATCTATTAGTCTTGAAACTAGAAGGAGATTGTTGGTCGTTAATATAAATTAGAAGGTAAAGCTTCAGTAAATCAACAAAGTTTCAAAGATTAAATTGGCATCTGGGACTGAGAGAATTTCTTATTTTTTCTGGGAAGTAAACAATAAACAAAAAAACTTTCAATGATACCTTAATGAGACCTTCTGAGAAAAAAGTATGTCTCACAGTTATGGGTTTGTTGTGTATGAAGTGAAGGGTGGCTATTGCAATGCTTTCAAGTGTAATAAGAACTTGCATGGATGTTAAGCAGCAGATTCTAATAAATTTTTCAGGAGCTGCTTAGCTGCTGGATCACTGCTAAATCATGGAACTCTGAAATAGTCTTAGAGGGAGGGAAAAGCAACAAGAAATTCTATTCAGGTATGGACTTCTCCGTAAGAAAATAGCCCTCACCAGAATACTGAACTAACTCAATTCAGAAAAAGAATCAGAAACACAATCCAGTTAAAACCTATAAATGTTCATGTTTTATGTTGGGGTTTTTTTCCTATGAAAACAGAGTCCTTTATGTTTGTGTGATATTGGTTGTCTTGATTTTTATCACTACCTTAGAAGAAAACATAAAATTATTATGATAATTATTATAATAAAGGTTATCCCAACACACAGAGCTACTAGGAGAAAATTTAAATAATGAAAGATACACTGGTGGATCAGGACTATTTGGTAATCTGAAAATTAGTAAAAAATATTAATTTCTATATCAATATTCAAAGTGATGCATCAGAAAGTAGGAAAGTAGTTTCTGTTGTCTTGAAGCGTAGGATTCTAAGTCAGTGTGAAGTGTTCTGAATAAAGCTTGGACACACAAGGATAATTAAATAAATGTGAGATTTTGAAAGTTAGCACACATTCAGTTTATTTTGAGGTAATATATCCAGCTCAGGTGCCCACAAATTCTTCAAGGTCTCTATCAACTGAAGAATATTCAGGAAGAATCATATTAATTATTGGTACAGATATGAACCAAATAAATTTGTACTACTTATTTTAATGAATGTGTATGTCTTTTAATAATAAGCCCATCAGGCAAGGGTCAGTAAGATACTATCATCCAAATGTAAAGCAAGTGAAAGAAAAATTATTAACTCCATTTAAAAATTTCATGAGCATGAATACTAAAGACTTTGCATCAACTCTGTCTCTAGAATTTAAATCCTGATTTCTCCTGGCATGTTGCCATTGTTCAGCAACAAATAATTAATGAAAACCTAGAGCTTTTGCTGAGCTAGTGATGCCTATTGATTTTTGCCTTTTTTTTTTCTTTTATATATTATCTGTATTCTTTACACATATTTTTGGAGCTCTGTAACCTATTATTGCATCCGTAGCTAGTTTTCTCAATACTTTTCCCTGCCCTGATAGGCAGAAAGACAAAATATATTCCAAAGCCCCTTGTCCTCTCTTGGTTGTCCTTAGGAAACAAGGCTGAAAAACAGCTCTTCAAGACATATTTTCATCAAGTTCAGTTTCTGTCTGAGTGGGAAGGACTTAGGAGGGGCTTGATGGGGGAGGAAATTGCATCATCACTTGTGCTCCTAATAGGTGCTTTTTTGTTAATTATGCTGATTTACCAGACTTATAAAACTGTATGCACCCTTGTTTGGGTGGGCTTTTGTGGACATTTTTCCACAACTGCCCGTGGAGGCCTCCAATAAAGACAAACTTTTATATTACCTCCTATACTAATATTATCTCAAAAGAGTGTGTTGTTCCATTCCTAGGTTGAAAAAGGCATCACTAGAAGTCAGACAAGGTGATTGCAAAAAGTCCCTTAGGAGTAACTATATCTCAGTCTTTTGGACTAATTCTGTTCTCTGTCACTGCCCACTTAATGTCCAAAATGGTCCTGCTAGATCTCACTGGCAGCATGGTTAAGCCCAGCTAGGTATCCCTTGCTCTGCATGCTTTTTTTCTCCATGTTTCTACAGTTTATGACAGTGACAATTACATCTTAAACTAATATTTCACACACTTTTGTGCATATTTTCAGATATTTCTTAAAATTCTGTCTTAATGGAAGGGCTCTTTATTTACTCTGCCATGATGGCCAGTAAGTAGAACACAAGAGGATAGATTCTGATCTATCTGTTCAGTGTAGCACCTTGTAGTAAATATTTTTAAATAAGTAAGCCTTTATTACTTAAGTAAGCCTTTTTTATTATAAGTGTTATAAAGAAAGATCCTGAAATGCCCTCCCCACTCCCCAGTCACCGTGGGTGAATGGATTGATAGCCCGATTGGGGTGCATCTACACCAATGAATGCAGCATAGGCAACAAAGAGGAGGAGTTAGAAGCCATTGTGCAGCTGGAAAACAACAGTTTAGTGTGGCCAGCAGAAGCAGGGTATAGATTGTACCCCTGTATTCAGAATTTGTGAGGTCACACATCAAATCCTGTGTCCAGTTTTGGGCCCTTCATGACCAGAAAGATATTGAGGTGCCAAAGTGAATCCAGAGAAGGGCAGCAGAGTAGGGGAAGGGTCTCTACCATTAGTCTGATTAGAAGAATCTAAGGGAGTTGTTGATGTTCAGCCTGGAGAAAAGGTGGCTCAGAGGGGACCGTGTCAGTCATTTCAACTGCCTGAGAGGACACTGTAGCCAAGTGGGGGTCAGTCTCTTCTTCCAGGTAACAGCCGACAGGATGAGAGGAAATGCCTCAAATTGTGGCAGGGGGCATTTAGACTGGATATTGAGAAAAATTTCTTATCCAGGAGAGTTGCCAAGTTTTGGAACAGGCTTCTCAGGGAAGCAATGGAGTCACCCTCCCTGGAGGTATTTAAAAGATCTATAGGTGTGCCATTGAGGGACTTGGTTTACTGGTGGATTTGGCAGTGCTGGCTTAACAGCTGGACTTCGTGATCCTAAAGGTCTTTCCATTCTTTGGCTCTATGACTTAAAGACACAGCTTGGTCCTGAAAAGGTGAGATAGAGTGCTTTTTATGAAAATACAACTGAAGAGAACTACCTCTGACTGAAGATGGTATGTGCTTCAGTGTAGCATAAAGTTAATGTTTTGCTGTTACAAATCAACATTAGAAAGAAAGGCAAGTAGCATCAGTTTGCTGTGAGGTGGTTAAACATCAGTTTGCTGCAAGAAGCGTTACCATAAGTGGGAGCTGCCTCCAGATAACTTCTGCATGCTGACTACTCCTCTCTCTGATACAACTGATCTTTTCCATAGCTCCATATAAAGACTCCTGGCATGTATCCCTGTGGAAACCTGTACAGGTCATGTGTGAAATTTCTTTCCTTTACAGCATTTTTCTGTGTAACACGGGAAATGAATTCTGAATTTACAGAAATGGCCACTACTGGGACAACTGATAGAACTGTAAGCTATGTCTAACGTGTAGTTTTAACATATTTAAAGATTTAGTTATATTTCTGATTAATTTTGTGTATGTCCAGAAAGAACTTGTTGTGAATAACAAAAATAATCCTTCTATTAATTGTGAATAAAAATTTTTCGTATATGTTTTAACATTTAATAATTGGCATCTGTTTGGAGGGAATGTCTATGAAATTTAATAATTAACAAAGTAGGATCAAACTGGATGCAAATTTAAAGGCTCTATTTGATTCATCTAAAAGAAGAGTTATGGCAGAATATATCTCACTGTTAATCTTCAGCTTCACCAAAGCTGTTCATAAATGCTGACCTCTCCTATGCAGTAAGAAATTACATGATGAAGCGAGAGACTGGATGGCTAATAGCCTGAAAATTTGTAGACTACTAGCGTTTGCATGTTAAAAATACATTAACATGCTGAAAAAGTATGGCATTGAAGAAGTATTCTGGAAATACATATGGGACATAACTGGGCCTGAATCTTCTAAACATGTATCTTTCTTAACAATTAATTCTACCTACATACCATATCATAATATTCCAGGTGTTACGGAGGAAATGTGTTATTTCCACAGGCATCAGAGATTTCCTGCATCAACACAACATATATGAAGATGGTACTATGATAAAAGTCCTTTGGCAGGGGGGTTGGCAGAGGGGTTGGATGCCAGCCAACATCTAAATGCACTACACTGATGTAAAACTGTCCTGCCAGTTTGCTGCTCCTTTCATAGTGGTCCTGCAATCAGTTATTACAAGACAAGTTCATGGGCCTCTGGAATCATATCTCCTCCAGAAGCTTGGAATATTGGCAAAAATTGATTCAGTTTAATAATTTAATTAATAAAGTTCAGGCCACAGATTTAGAGATGAATCTCTTTCATGTTGTCCAGCCAAACAGAGTTTGTGGAGATGACTAGAGTCAGAGTTCAGATTTTGGTCCAATGCTGATATGAGCTATTTCAGTCCTCTGGTCTACTTTATGTATAATGGCTGATCATTGCCTTGGCCACCCATTCATTAGAGACCTCTTTCCTCCATGCGGATTTTTTGTCTTTAATATATACACTCTCTTAACTCTTTGTAGTGACATTTTGACACATGACATTAGGAAAAAATTGTTTTCAAAGTCTCTGAAACCTGCGTCTTCTAAATTACTGTGCAGAAAGAATGATTATAGTACACATCCTGCCTTTTTCCATCACATAAGAAGTAAGATATCCTGAACATATAGCCTTAGTTATCAAATACTATCACAAAATTATTTTCACAGAACAGTGGGAGAAAATGATCTGAAAATACATTTCAAAAAGTCAGGTAGTCACTAAAATAAGCAGAGAAAAAAAACATTTCATTTCAGTAACTGCATGGGCTCCAGCTCACTATTAGATTAGATGGTTTTGTTGAACAGTAGATCTATCTCTCTCCTTTTATGTTATATTTATTACTTTCTATTATTGAAGACATACACAAACTCTTCATTTATTCATCTGTAACCTGAAATCAGTGCATGGCACAGACTGATGCATATTAAAATTGGGAACAATAGGCTAATCCCCAGTGTCATATCTTTTAAACTGAAAATAAACCTGAGTTATTTTGCTGTGGTTGAAGCAGCTAATGATGGTTGACATGGGGACAGGACAACATTCACTTTAAGCTTCGTATGCTTTGCTCAAACTAAGTTTGAAATTTATAGAGGGAGAGTGGTCAAATTCCATGGGATAATGACTCTGTTTAGAGTAACTTTGCATGAGAACTACATTTGCTTGCAATAGAAAAACAGAGGCCACTGAAAATATCTTTTACAAGTGACTTGAAAGCTTCTCCTCTGTGTTATTGTGATCCTCTCAGCAACCAATGACCTGGAAGCCTCTTTTTCTAATACATCTTTGTTCCCACAAGAATTTATGCCATTGTACTGATCTAAGTTAATTTATTCTGTGATATTTAATGTGCACTTTAGGCTAGTGATGGTGGAGAATTGTTACGAATAGATGTGGGGGTTTAGATAAGTCCTTGCCTTTTACCCAGGAGTCTGGCAGCAGGCAGTAGCTTTATTGAGGTGGCCAGAACCTCAATACCCGCTCTTGTTCGCGAGTTCTTTAATAATGGCTGATTCAGTCTATTATAGAATTAATTATTTATTTAATAGACACAAAGCTAACAGACATAAGACTTAGTGCAGACTATATACTACACAGGAATAAGGACAAAAAAAAGAGACTACTAGTAGGTTAAGGTTCTGTGCACGATAAGGTACCCTTTTCAGTTACAGCTAGAGAAGAAATAGTATAAGCTTAGGATTCAATGTATCTTNACCCAGGAGTCTGGCAGCAGGCAGTAGCTTTATTGAGGTGGCCAGAACCTCAATACCCGCTCTTGTTCGCGAGTTCTTTAATAATGGCTGATTCAGTCTATTATAGAATTAATTATTTATTTAATAGACACAAAGCTAACAGACATAAGACTTAGTGCAGACTATATACTACACAGGAATAAGGACAAAAAAAAGAGACTACTAGTAGGTTAAGGTTCTGTGCACGATAAGGTACCCTTTTCAGTTACAGCTAGAGAAGAAATAGTATAAGCTTAGGATTCAATGTATCTTACCATCCAATTGTTGGTGGAGCACACATCAAGATCCTTTCCCCCACTTCCCAGGAAAGTAAATTTGCGTCCAGACTCTGGGGAGAAGTCCCTTACTCCTTCAGGGTGTGCGTGTAGAGGTTTCTGCCTCTGTGATAACTTGTGTGTGCTTTTATAGTTTGTAAAACAGTGTCTCTCAGGGAATATTTATTTTCTTTATCTCTCCCCACTTTTGCTCNAGTACTATGACATACCATCATCTCATTGATCCAAATCATGTTGTTCCACAAGTTGATAAATGAATGTTGAAATAGGTTCTAGACTATACTAGAACATGGAAAGCGATGTGATATGTCATGCTTCCCTAAATTTGACTGTGCACACACATGTTTTTACACACACATACTCACATTATATATATTTCAGATGAGACTCATAAAATTCTTGTATCGTGCTAAGAACTGATAAAATCAATGGGGTAATATCGTCATGGACTTCCTTTCACAAAACTTCAAGTGGTGTACTACTTACTTACTTCCACCATTACCTCCTGTGATAAAATTAAGAGGATTTTCAGTGATTTTCTTGGTAGTCAAGGCTGAATGTGAGCATTCCATCAGAGTGAGGCCTTCAGATTTTTGAACCCTGAACTTACTGGGAATAATGAAAAAAAAAACACATTAGAAGTTATTTACTAAGGAGTTAGTACTGTACTGTATTTACTCAGGGAGTCCCACCGGGAGTTTTCTTGACCTGGATACATCCTTTTTCATATTTGTATGCAGTTTTTGTCTGTCTTTTCCAGTTAGAGACAATTTTTTCTTTTGATTTGTTTCGTATTGTTTTTAATTATAAGTGATTGTAGAGAAATATGAAACGACATGGTTAGTAGTAAACCTTGTATATAAAATTTCATCTTTTGCTGCTCATGAATTTATTAAGGCAACAGAGCTTTGAAGACCTTGATTTTGGGCAATGATTATGTACTAATATTTTTATTTTTCACCAGGTACTTTTCTTAAAATTAAGTCCTGATAAGACTTGAATGTTTCATGTAGAATTAGAAAGATCTAAACAAGAATCTGCGGGTTCCTATGCTGGCATCTGACGTGAGAGTCTAAATGCCTGTAACTGACCCAAAGCATTTGTTTTGGCAAGTCATGGCATTTGTTATATTTAATTTTCTCCAACTCTGAATCAGAAATAATAATACTCATCTTCCTTTAGGAAAGCGGTGCTAATATTAGTCTATTATTAAGACATTTCCTATATTAGGACTTTTTTTCCATGAAAGTTGTGCAAATTATACTTTATTAAATTGAGTCCACTTACAATAACAAGTCCAGTCTTAACTGGTTCTTTTCATAGGCATTTTTGATATTGTTTTGTAACCAGAGCAGCAAAAGCAGATGGGTTGCAAGTGTGAATCTTCTCCATTATTTAAGTTTGCACTCAGTCATCTTTCTAAAATTGGCATTATGGGTGTTTTCTATGAACCTTTTTAGGAGCATCACCTAGTTTATTCTCTGTTGAAAGTTTAAACAAAATGTTTAAAAATGTCTACAGCCGGAAATATCTAATTATTTTGCTTTGTCCACTGCTCACAGGTTCCATTGTGATTTCTCAATGGACCACTGAATTAGTTTCACAGATCTTCTGCTTAAAGTATCCAAGAAAGCAGCAATAAAAATAGATTGCATTAGTCACTCTTGTCTCAAACAATTTTTGTGGCATGTGTATCATATATTACTGTTTTTCTTCATGCATGGTATCTAGGCATGGATGAGAGATATATTTAAGACCTCTGTCAACAAATACCGACAACAAAAGCAATACATACTCTTCAGATTGAATTTAGCCTGTTGTGACAGAAAAAGACATTATACCATCACTGTTTNACTTTTCTTAAAATTAAGTCCTGATAAGACTTGAATGTTTCATGTAGAATTAGAAAGATCTAAACAAGAATCTGCGGGTTCCTATGCTGGCATCTGACGTGAGAGTCTAAATGCCTGTAACTGACCCAAAGCATTTGTTTTGGCAAGTCATGGCATTTGTTATATTTAATTTTCTCCAACTCTGAATCAGAAATAATAATACTCATCTTCCTTTAGGAAAGCGGTGCTAATATTAGTCTATTATTAAGACATTTCCTATATTAGGACTTTTTTTCCATGAAAGTTGTGCAAATTATACTTTATTAAATTGAGTCCACTTACAATAACAAGTCCAGTCTTAACTGGTTCTTTTCATAGGCATTTTTGATATTGTTTTGTAACCAGAGCAGCAAAAGCAGATGGGTTGCAAGTGTGAATCTTCTCCATTATTTAAGTTTGCACTCAGTCATCTTTCTAAAATTGGCATTATGGGTGTTTTCTATGAACCTTTTTAGGAGCATCACCTAGTTTATTCTCTGTTGAAAGTTTAAACAAAATGTTTAAAAATGTCTACAGCCGGAAATATCTAATTATTTTGCTTTGTCCACTGCTCACAGGTTCCATTGTGATTTCTCAATGGACCACTGAATTAGTTTCACAGATCTTCTGCTTAAAGTATCCAAGAAAGCAGCAATAAAAATAGATTGCATTAGTCACTCTTGTCTCAAACAATTTTTGTGGCATGTGTATCATATATTACTGTTTTTCTTCATGCATGGTATCTAGGCATGGATGAGAGATATATTTAAGACCTCTGTCAACAAATACCGACAACAAAAGCAATACATACTCTTCAGATTGAATTTAGCCTGTTGTGACAGAAAAAGACATTATACCATCACTGTTTATGTAAGGGGGAAATAGCAGAATGGAGCTCATAGGTGATGACAGCTCTTGAATTAGCCTGAAAAGTAAGAATGTATTAATAATACGGCAAAGAAAACTCCATTCTGTTGTTGGTAAGTCTCAGAAGTAATATTTAGCAAACAAGGACTGGAAGCAAAGGTGCTAACTCTGTTCTTGGAAATTCTGAGTCTTGAGAAAAAGGAGAGAAAGAATGGTGCATTTTCACCTTATGTGTGAAAATTTTTGAAGAGTTATTTGCCTGCCTGTTCTTCTGATAAGGATGTGAAAATGCATCATCTTTGGGTGCTACAACACACTGAAGTGCAAGTCCTGTGCATTTCCTCTTGACAGTACAGCTGCTGTTATAGAGAGCTTGGTGCTGTTGGAAACTCTCATCAGTTTTCCTTTATTCCTACGAGCAATATTATTTATTTTAATATTTACATCTGTAACATTAGCAATATGTAGAATCTCTAGCATGCGGACATACTAGCTGCTCCACTCCCCAAAAACTTTTCTCTGTGTTACCCAAGGAAAGTCGAGGAAGGGGACTGGACTCTCACAAGGAAAGTATTCCTGCAGTTATTTCTGCTGAGCAAACCATACTTACAATATATCATTTGTCTTAATTTTAATTTAATTTCCTCTTTGCAAGTGTTGTGAGCTTCCTGAACCTTAGACGTCCCTTGCAGAGCTATAGACAATCTATAGTTTTTACTGAAGATGTGTGAGACAGCCTCAGTAAGTGGTACTGACCATAAATAACTAATCATTGCAAGATGTGTAATTACACACAAAAAGTGGGAATGTCCTAATTTTGGTGGGGCTAGAGTTGTTTTTCCTCCCAGCTGTAGCTGATACAGTGCTGTGCTTTGTACTCAGTGTGAGGCTTGTGTTGATAATACACTGATGTTTTGGCTCTTGCTAAATACTTACTCTGCTGCTAATACTTACTCTGAGTGAAGGACTTGTCAGTGTCTCATGCTTTGCCAGTGAGGGGCTGTACAAGAAGCCAGGAGGGACCACAGCCAGGACAGATGATCTGAATGGGCCAAAGGGATATTCCAACACCACAGAAAATCAAGCCCAGTACATAAACTGGGGGCAGCTGGCTGGGAGAGGCCAAGCGCTGCTTGGAGACTTGCTGGGCGTCAGTCAGTAGGTGATGAGAAATTTTGTAGTGCATCACTTCCTTCTCTTGGGTTTTATTCCTTTCTCTCTCTTATCTCCATTACAATGTTATAAGTATTCTTATTATTATTATTAGCAGTAGCATTATTAGTAAAATTTGTTTCAACTAATAAACTATTATTCCACAAGTTTCACTTTTTTTCCTGGTTATCCTCCCCATCCATGCAAGGGCAAGGGGCAGTGAACAGCTGCATAGTACTTAGCTGCTGTCAGGGTTTAAGTCCTGGCATGGAATAACAAACCTAATTCCTGTTAAAATCCCATATCTCTCATATAGTTTCTTGCCTGTATTATTTGATAATTACAGACACACTCTGAGATTTAAATGTTATCGTTATAAGGAGAAAGACTAAAATAATACTCTTGTATAACATTTACTTTTATTTCTTTATATATTTTGCATGAGCAGAGTAATTAACTGGTCAGTGGAATACATCTTGTATTTCTTAAAAGCATCTTTCTGTTTAAAACAATGAATATTCAAAGAAGAATCCCACATCTTGCTGGTAAGAAAAGCTAAGTACTTGGACAACACAGTTTAAGATAGCTCAGTTATTTGAAGTGCTTACTAGCGAGTCAGAATTCAGACTATTGTCTGTGCTTTGAGTGGTTATAGTTGTTCATAACAGACCCATGTTTCTGCCTGAAGATATAAAGTAATTTTCCCGTATCAAAACAAATAATATTTTTCATCATTCTTATTAATTAGATGTTGATATAATTCAAAGGAAACTTCTTTATGATATTAAGCTACTAAATCATAACAGTAACTGATGCTGAATGAATTCTGTAGCTGGAGCTTCTTTTGTTATCTTTCCCAGCCTTTCTTTTCCATGCATAGGCTTCCGTATTGCGGTGGTAAATGTTGTGCATTGTTCAAAATAAGCTTTGAAAGATGACTTTTACTTGAACTTTTCATATGCCCAAAAGAGAGAGGCAGAGCTGGATTAGTCACTGTAGTGTTGTCACACTCCTGCTTGCTTGTCTTCCTTCCTTGACTGCTGAAATATGCTTGTGATGGTACTTCACCATTATGTCTTTTTCTTTATGTTTTTCTTCCTCATCTCATTCAGACTCAGGCATTTTACAGTGATAAGGGACTCTAGGGAATATCTTTGGTTTGAGAATATCAAAATAAATATGTGTAATAAGTTATCTGCTTTGTAAAAGTTGAAAAAGAGCAGATTATACTTGTATCAGTGGATTAAATACTTTCATTCACTGAAATATGAAAGACAGTGATAACACTGTTTTAAGATGAAAATTAGAACCAAAGAAATCTGCACTTTGTACACATAAACCACTCAAAATACATTGAAAGCAGTTCATAGGGTACTCTTGAGATGGTGATATATCTGAAAAAAAGAGATAAATAATCATTCAAACAGTTTTGAATTAGTTATTTCTTGGTTACAAGAGGTAAAAGGACTCTTTTTCTTGTATAATTTATACAAATATCTTTTTTTTAATATGGTGATGTAGCCACCCTTTCAACAAAATTTTGCACACTTCACATTGTAATATTGCACAGGATAAATCCTGATGTGCTACACAAAGGACCTTTGACAATCTATAAGATGTTTTTTGGTCTCTGTACTTTGGAAATTACATCTCTCTGACTATGATTTGTTTGTATCTCATCAGTAAGTATGTCAGTCAGTAAATATTGATTCTCAATTGAATGACAGAATTTTCATGCTTGCGACAAGGATCTACAGGGGCACCCTATTCCATCTCATTTTCCCTTGTTAATTTCTGTATTTTTCTTCCTTTCTGCAGAAGAATTTTTAGGAGAGACCTCTTAAGTCTTTAACAGTGCAACATGACATCAGAGGAAATTTGGAAGTATACCCTAATTTTTGGAAATTTATCTGGGAAATCCTTTACATGCATGATCTATGCAAGATTGTGTATGATTCTACATGGAGAGAGACACAGTAGCTCTTCATATTTGTGCTTGTCAGGAGTAATAACTTTTGGCTTAAAGAGTAAAAGAGTTACTATAACTAAAACCTTTCCTAGAGGAAGAAAGTTTGTGCAGTTAGTCTGTCTCGTATGAGTTGTTGGCAGCTGTGGCGGTGGTCAACCGTCTG
>VZTG01004602.1:24498-54603 GCA_013397845.1 Melanocharis versteri
AAGGTGTTTTTTTTTCTTTTTTTTTTTTTTTTTTTTAATCTTCTCTCTCATTCCCTGCTTTAATTACCAGCCGCAGGCACCGAGCTAACGAACAGGGCACGCTCTCCTTGCCACGGAGCTGCCAGCAGAGCCCAGGCTTAGGGAATTGCTGAAATTCCTGAAATTCCGCTGCAAAGGCTTCCCAGGACCCTGGTCATAAGCTGCAGGGAGAGCTGAGGGGATGCTGGGCACACCTGGGTGCTGGGAACTCAGCCCTTTTCTGGGCTGCTCCCTTCCTGGTCATTCCCAGAGGATTCCTGGCATGTGCAGGGCCGGGAGTCGGGCTGGATGGTCCTTGTGGGGCCCCTCCAGCCCAGGATATTCCGTGGTGCTGTGGTTTTACCTGCCCTGCTGCAGGTGCCTCCTGGGGCCCCTGGGTGCTCCTAGGGATGCAGCTGCTTCCCAAACCCTGCCGAGGATTGGCCCAGCTTGAGGAGCACTCTGTGCTGCTGCGCTCTCCACCTCGCACGGATCCATTTAGAGAGGGAGATGCTTGATTGCAAACCCATTTAGGATTTGTTTTCATGGTTTTAGGCTCTTCCTTCTCATTAAAGTGCTCCAAGACTGCAGCCAACCGCTAAAATGCAAAACCACCCATAAGAAAATATACATTAAACGAAGCAAAACAAAAAAACCCTAAACCCACGACTCAGATGAATTAAGTGAAACACACCATAAAACAATAGGAACTATTATAAATCACACCTAACCAACAGAATCAACATACCAATATCTGGTTTGCCAGCACATACTTCTCTGATAAAAATAAACTGTTCTTGGAATGAACCCCTGCTTTGATTTATATCTCACAGTCCAAGTACACACAGGGAGGATGTAAAATCTGCTAATATAAATACCACTGGTCTCAGGCTTTTATCAGATGCCTTCTACCAGGAAAGAAAAGGCTCCTTTTTTTCCTGCTCAGGTAATTAGCGTGTTCCTTTGAGCCAAGCTCCCGTGTTTCCTCCTTTTTCAAAGCCATAATCCTGGGTGTGGGCCCCACAGAAAATTACCCCAGCGCTCCGTGCCAGGGAACATCTCGCAGCCCTGAGCCCGGCCAGGCTCACAGGGAGGGTGGGCAGCTCCTGGGGAGATGAACCACGGCCACAACCAAAGGCTCACGGCAGCTGCAGAGCCCCCAGCGTGGGCTCAGGCCCCTCCTCGCTCTGGCTGAACCCCCAGGGCCCTGCTCAGCGTGTGCCAGCTGGGATTCCTGGGGAGGTGCTTGGGAAGCACCTGCTCTCTCCACAGCCGTGGCACGGCCGTGCTGGTCATCGTGGAATGGTTTGGGTGGGAAGGGACATCAGAACTCATCCCATCCCACCCTCTGCCACGGGCAGGGACACCTCCCACTGTCCCAGGCTGCTCCAAGCCCCAGTGTCCAGCCTGGCCTTGGGCACTGCCAGGGATCCAGGGGCAGCCACAGCTTCTCTGGGCACCTGTGCCAGGGCCTGCCCAGCCTCACAGGGAAGAATTTCTTCCCAAAATCCAACCTTAACCTCTCCTCCTTCAGCTTAAAGCCATTCCCCTCGTCCTGTCACTGCATCCCTTGTCATCCGGGCACGTGCAATACATGGCACGTGAAGGAGACCTCTCCCCATCCCAATTTTCACCCAGGGAGCGGGGCAGGGAATGAGAGGAATATCCTGGAGCTGCTGTGGGTGCCTGTGCTTGCACCTCACCTTCTGGTGATGCAGCAGAAATGCTGCCCAGCTGCTGCCTCCTGGAGCTTTCGGAATGCTCCCTCCTTTCTCACTCGATCCTGGGCAAACAACCTGTGATTAATAATTTATTCTGTGACTTTTACCTCTGCGGCTTAAATCTAATTATCCCAGCTCTAGACTGGCCAGGCTTTGGAAACAGCACCTGGAACAAGAGGGGATTTATCCCGGAGTTGCCATTTACCCTCTTCCATTTGTGTTTTCCTCGGAGAGGCAGCCGGGATGACGAGGCTTTTACCGGCACTTCATGGAGCTGTGCTCAAACTTCCATCCTCTCTCCGTGCTCGCAGTTCGGAGCTGTTCGTGGAGGGGCCCCAGGGAATGGTTTGTGCCCGTGCTCCCGTGTGGGAGTTCAGTGCTCAGAAAGGGCTTCGGGCTGGTGCAGAGCTGGAGAGCAGGGGAGCATCATCCCCCAGGTCCCTCCTGGGGGGGATAACTCAGCCTGCTGGGATCTGCTGCAGTCAGGGTGGGGTCACGGATCTGGGAAATAACACACCTGCGGTGCAATGAAAGCCGCAGCCCAAAAGCTGGGAGAGCTGATGGAAAATACAGCTTTGCCTTCCTCTCTCTGGGTTTCCCTTTGAAGGATGCGCCGCCAGGACATTTGGCATTCCTGCGTCTCCTGCCCCCTGAGCTCCCCTCATCCTCCTGCGACCTTGCTGGAGCTGTAGCTTTCCTCTGAAACAAACCAAAAATACTAATTTTACTCTCTTCCAGCGAATATGTCCATTATTCTTTCCTGTTCTAAAGAACACGGGCGACGCGGGGTACGCAGGATTCATTTCTCCTTCGCCCCTTCCCACCTCGCCCACTTTGGCTATTTTTTCCGCGGATTTATGACCACGATCCAGTTTTCACCGGAGCCAGGGGAAGGGCTACGTTCCCCCAGGATTCACGGCCACGGGAGCGATGTTCCAGCCCCGGCACTGGAAGGACGGCCTCGGGAGCAGCAGGCGTGACCGGCCCCGCCGGAGGAGGATCCTGCGGGGCGTGGGGAGGGATGCCTGGCTCGGGTCAGGTTGTTCCGACATTCCCGGGGCAGCCTGGCATCCCGCAGCTCCTGCGGCTTGCTGCCAGCCGCCCGCGCCTCGTTGATGGGCTGAGGAGACGCAGATCCCCCTTCCCCAGGTTTTAATCGCCGGACAGCGCGCAGGCAACGATGTCCTGGCAGAGGCATCTATCTATCTATCTATCTATCTATCTATCTATCTATCTATTTATTCTGCTGACTTTATGGGTGACTCCCCCTTTCTGGGTTTATTTTGGAGCCCCGTGGTTTTCTGTAGAGAGGCAGTTCCAGCCGTCCCTCCCGTGCCTGGGTTTGCCACCGTGGATCCGCGTCCAAAGCGAAGAGACGCGAGCGCACGAACCCAAACTTCCTGCCGCTGCAAAGCTATCATCAAGAGCCCTTGACTGCTTTGAATCCTGTCCTGATTAGTAATGATGTTTTTAATTGAAATTTCAAGGTTCATTACTGAATGCAGATTAATTAAATTGCGAGGAGAGATAATGAGAAATGCTCCCTTCGGAGCCATAAAGGAGCGCACGTGTCCTAGCAGGACTTTCCCAGCCCGACCTGCTGCCCATGTCCCCAGGGAGCCTCTCCCAGGCTGGAGAGCTGCCCTGGAGAGGGGGCTCATCCCTGCTGAGCACCAGGCACGGGGGGCACGCCTGGCACCCTCCGAAACCAGGCCAGCAGCATCCGCAAGGCAGGCTCGCCAGGCTTTTTGCCAGTCCCTGCTCGAGGAGAAGCTGGAAACCTGTGGGTTTCCCTGTGGGAAAGGTTAATTGAAAACGGAGGCGGGGAGCTGGAGATTTCCCACTCCGGTGCAGGGGGCCTGGGCGATGTGCTGGGCTGACTGGGATGTCCCCAGGCTGGTGTCACCCTGCTGCACACCCTCGGTGGGGCAGGAAGGGAGTGAATGTCCCCATGGCTCCACTCCCCCTCTCACAAAGCCACCTCTGTACCCGCAGAGAGCTCTGGGCTCAGAGTGAGCTGGGCTGGGGCTCTGCTGGGGTTTTTAGGCAGCGTTTCTTGCCCTGAGGCAAAGTCCTCCCTGCTGTGCCGCGGCTTTGCACTCGGGAGAAACCGCTGGGAAGGAGCTGATGGCAAAAATATTTCCCAAACATCTGCCTTGCAAGAGGCACCCTGCCTGTCTGGCATCCCCAGACGCGCTGGGATGGGCGTTCAGAAAAACCTGTGGAGAACCAGGATTTTTGCTTGGAGTCCTCAAGTCACCGAGGAGGCGACCCTGCCCCTGATTCCGTGGAAGGCGTTTTCTTTTGGGGTTTTCCCTTCTGCCCCCTTGGTGGAAAACTCTTGGTGAGCCCTGCTGGGCCTTGGAGAGCTGGATGTCCGCAGCGGGCTGGCTTTGTCAGCCCCAAATTCCAGCCAGACAGGGCCAATCCCACGGTCCCTGCTCTGCAAACCTGGCAGGGAAGGTGTGCTGTCCCTCCCTCGGGAGCTACAGACAGCTGATGAATTTCCTGCCGGCATTTGCTGGTCTGGTGGAAGCCTCCATGCTCTTGGGAGCAATGTGGGACAAACCTGGGATAAACCCCGGCGTGTGGCACAGCAAATCGCAGCCAGGCTCGTCCCTGTCACCAGAGGAGGGAGGGAGAACCAACGCGCTCCCCACGAGGCCTCCGTGGCTTCTGTACACGACGTTTTCTGGAGAGGTCTGTGCAAAGGAGAAAGCTTTCGTTGGGCTCGTCTGGACCCCGGTAAAATCTCACCCGACTGCAGGATGATGGAGCAGATAAAACAGCACCGAAGATATTATTTCCTGGAAGCTTTTCTATTTCTGTCAGCTCTTACTTGCTAGCTCTGCCCTCCCTGGGGGACGAGCTCTGCTTTCATACACTAGTGGGTTTTTATTTTGGCAAAAAAAACTGTGGGTTTTGGCAGAAAAAACAGACAGTACATCAATGAAGAGGGGAAACCAATTTTTTTCCAAATGCTTCAAAGCTACCAGTTAAGGGTTTCCAAAAAGCTTTGGCGTGGAGAATAAGTGGATGCTAAAAGAGATGGGGGTTGGCTCGTATCCTGCACAACTTCCACGATTGCCTGAAAAAGCACCCGAGTTTTGTCAGTGTGTTTGTGCAGACCACTGTGCTGGAGACTCCCTGCTGAGGGACAGGGCTGTTTTACCCAGATTTTAACCCAGCAGCTCCTCAGCACTCCCGGGTTCTGCTGGGAGCAGGTTTTGGGGGGGAAAAGGCAGGAATCTGTGTGGTTTTTGGGTGGGTGAGCAGCAGGGTGACCCCGTCAGGCCCACAGGCTTCAGGGGAGCTCCACACCCAGCCAGCCATGTGCAACGGGTTATCCAGCCAAAAAAACCCTCCCTCCTC
Source organism: Melanocharis versteri (assembly GCA_013397845.1). Taxonomy (NCBI): domain Eukaryota; kingdom Metazoa; phylum Chordata; class Aves; order Passeriformes; family Melanocharitidae; genus Melanocharis; species Melanocharis versteri. The sequence continues at coordinate 29,610 of VZTG01004602.1, forward strand.
GATTCCATTTATTTATTTATTTATTTTCCAGCAGGCTGACTGAGCGTGGGCTGCCACGAGGGTGAACCCACGCACTGTGTCCAGGGGTGCTGCTGCACCTCCTGACTGTAGGACCGGCAGGGAGAAACCCCCCCAAGCACCTGCTTCTGTTCCTGTCCTCATGGAAAACCAAAACCCAAATATTCCCTGGGGTTTTTTCAGCCCCCCACCCAAGCAGCGTTTCTCACCTTGCAGGGCTCTGCAGCTGATAGTCAATATTCCAGTGGGAGGGGAGTTGGGCAGGGCTGGGGTTTGCCCTGGGAAATCTCGGTGTAAGGCTCCACCTCCCCCATCCAGAAGGAAATTAGGCTGGAAACCCTTCCCCAACCTTGCCTGGTGACAAATAACTGCACAGGAACCACTGCCACTGGGGCAAAAACCCAAAAGCCCCCGGAGCACAGGTGCCAAGATATGTTTTTTTTCTGTGTGCTGCCTGAAAAGCTGCAGAGCGTCCCTCAGTCCCGGGACGCTGCTGAAGATCCCTCGATGCCGGGATGCTGTCGGAGATCCTGGAATGCGGGATGCAGCCGGGGTGTGCGCCTTGCAAACAGCCAGCCCAGTCCATAACACTTAAGCTGAATGGGAGGCTAAATAAGGATTAAATGGAGACTGATGCTCCCATTTGCGTCGGGAAAGGTCTCCAGCCTCTTTTAGCTGCCTCTTCCAGGATAAATCCTGGGTGAAGCCGCTGCCTCGCCAAACCCTGCGCAGTTTTTATCCCCAAGTTTGCCGTGTTTCCAGTAGACCTCTTAATTACAGGGAATTAAAAATTAAACGGGAGGATGGCAGCGAGCAGTGGGTTGGATTTGTCAACAACTGGCCGTGATGTGGGCTGCAGGACCCAGGGCATCGCTCCAGAAATCCCATTTACACCAAAATAAGGGCAGGGATAAACCGGGGATAGGGCAAAACCCCATCCAGCTTGTCTGTCTCATTAACCCCAGATTTTTCAGCAAAGTCACTCACTGCTTAGCTGAAGTGGAGCCTTTTCACGGGGAGGTATTATTGGGATGAAATCCTGCTTTATTGGCAAACAGAGTGAAACGCCACAGTCCTTCCTTTCACAGGAATCTGGGGTTTGCTTTCTTTAGAAACCCCTGACCTAAATGGTAATTACAGAATTTTGAGAATTGGCTGGAACAAAAAAAAAAGAAAAGGAAAAAGAGAACGTTCTTGCTGGTCCCGGCACATTTTATTTTCCTCCTGAATGCAAGGAAAATGAGCATGGAAAGCACAAGTCTGGGTTTTGACTTCCCCCCGTGCCAACATCTGGAAAGAGATGCAAATGCACATAAACAATCGATCTCCAAAACCCACGAAATCAGAGCAAATCCCTCGCAAATCAACGCAGAACTTCTCCAGCCTCCGAGAGGAGGGGTTTGGCTCCGGTGGGAGACCCATCCAGTTTCTTTGCAAACCCTCTTCCTCCCCCTCTGCCCGGGGAGATGCGCGTAGATGGAGAGAGCGGAGTGATTGCCAATTAAATGCTCTTTAAAATTTAATCTGAACATTAAGCCTAGCAGAGAGCTGCGCTTAGGGCTCTGCCTGCTGCTGGCCCCGGTGTCTGTGGGGCACAGAGGGTCCCAGGGAAGGGGCCCTGTCCCTGCTTTGTAGCTGGCTGGGAAAAGGGGTCCATGAACAGATTTTGGGAAGGAATTGTTCCCTGGGAGGGTGGGGAGGGCTGGGCTGGAATTCCCAGAGAAGCTGTGGCTGCCCCTGGATCCCTGGGAGTGTCCAAGGCCAGGCTGGACACTGGGGCTTGGAGCAGCCTGGGACAGTGGGAGGTGTCCCTGCCCGTGGCAGGGGTGGCACTGGATGATTTTAAGGTCCCTTCCAACCCAAAGCCCCCTGAGATTCCGTGATTCTGTGGAAGCAGCTCCGTGATAACCCAAACACACCAGGAGGGCAGTCTGGGGGCTCGAGCTGGCAGGGAGCAGCTGTGCACATAAAAATGAAGGCGTTTTTGGAAGCGGCAAATCTTCCTTTCCCCGAACGCCTGGGGCAGCAGCATCTCATTCCACCACCGCTCCCAGGAGCTGGAGGGGCGCGGGCAGGGACACGGCCCCAGCTCAGGCTGGCAATTCGCGTTTTCCGCCCCGTTTTTCCGCTGCCGCCGCCGTGGTTTTCGGGCCGCCCCGTTCGCAGTGCGGCTGTCCTGCCATTAGATGTCCCTGTGTCCTGCACGGAGCTCGGGCAGGAGGTCACCCCTGGCAGACAGAGGTCAGCGAGCCGCGGCCGCAGCGAGCCCGAGCCCGGCTTTAATTTGGGTTTGCAGCCTTTGCTGCGGGAGGGGCTGCGGAGGAGCCGGTGCCTGGATGGGTTCGGCTGGTTCCGCATCCCCGGCACATCCAGCCGCAGGAAGGATGGGCATCCCGAGCTGCCAGCCCTCCGAGAGAGACAGTCCCCAGCTCCGACCGCTCTCCGGGCGACACCGGGAACAGCGCACGCCCGTCTGTAGCCGCGCAGGGCTTTTTTTCTTTTCCACATTCGTAATTGCAGCCTTTTCCCCCCTTTTGGTTGTTATTAATGTTGTTCGCTTCCTCAAAAATTGCATCTGTTTAGATGTTAATTGAGTTAATTGTTGCCATTCAGCAGCTGGAGCGGCAATTTAGCACCTGCTAATAAAGATGCCGGGCTGGGAGCGGGGTGACAATGGCCGGATCGGAGGGTGGCTGCCGCGCCAGCAGGGAGGGGATGGGCAGCAGGGGGGCTGCTCGGAGCACGGGGTCAGCTTCGGCAGGCAGGCATCGCTGGGGAAGCGCTGGAATCGTGGGGAAAACCCGCTGAGGAGCAAACACGGGTGGGAGCACAGAGCCGACAGCAAGCGCTGTCCCTCTCCCAGGGGAGGGAACGCGGCTCCCCTGGGACGGGCTAATGGGGTGGAATCAAGCGAGGGCAGAAATGGGGAAAAGGGCAGACTGACAGCACACCTGGGGAGACCTTTAACCAGGGTCAAGACCCTTCCAGAGGGAGAATTCCCAGGGGATGGAGAGGATGGTGCCGGAGCAGAGCAGCTCGGGGATGAGGCGCGGTGCCCGCAGCGAGCAGCGTGGCCTGGCTGCAGATTCCCGGGTGCTTCCCCCTTCGTTCCACCCCAAAATCGTGCCACGCCGCGGGGCACAGGGGCTCTGACAGCTGTGACCCCACTCCCCGGCGTCCTGCACCCCATCCCAGCAGGGCTCCCTCCACAGTGAGGCTGCTGGTGTTGGCAGGGACGGATTTCCAAGGGGGCAGGGAAAACCCTCTCACCCCGACCAGGAGGGTGAGCACATCCCACCTCCTTCCTGCCTGGAAGGGGTTAATTCGGTGCCTCGTTGCTGACCCAGGCTGCAATCAAGCGCCAATTAAAAACTGTCGAATAGAGGTTTAAAAGGAAGGGCAGGGCTGCAGCAAGGCTGTGGGGGCTGTTTTGTGGTGCTGAGGTGTCAGCAGGGGCTGTTCTTGCTCCTGGAGCTGCATGAGCCAGAGGGAAGGAGTCCTGTCGGGGTTTTTAGGGTGGTAGGAGGGGAAGAGCTCCCTGGGAAAGATGGGAGCGGCTGGGGAGGGAGGTGCAGACGGGTTAATCCGTGGGCTTGGTTGAGGAGAGGTTTGGGAGCACAGCGGGGAGTGTTTGCTGCTCCGTGTCTCACAGAGTGCTTGCCTGGGTCTTGTAATTGGGGAGATCCCAGGGCTTTTTCTTTTGTTTCGTTTGCGTTCCAATCAGCTCATTTATTTGGGATCCCGACTCTGGATCCCTGTGCTGCTGCCTGCTGAGAGGTGTGGATGGAACGTGGCTTTCTGGGGACTTCCAGGAGGCCAAGCAGAGGGAAGGAGCAAGCTCAGCCCCGGCCACCACGGTACGACCTCAGCAGGCTGAGGAGGCTTTTTGGTGTCAAAGAGGTGGCCCTACAGCCCAGTGCCACCAGGGGTTTGGGTTTTGCTCCCAGGAGCTGGCTGACCTGCCGTGTCTGTGTTTTCCCACCAAGGGGAAGGCGCTGGGCTCCGTCTCCGGGCTGGAAGAGCGACTGTTCCTCCATGGTTCTGGTTCTGGGTGTTGGGACTGGGCCTGCTGAGGATAGAATGGTGGATTTTAATACTCTCCAGCCCCTGGCGTTCTGAAACCCCGGCGTGAAATCCCTGCTTATGTTTAAATAATCTGTACGTTTGAGGAAAGGATTATGAGTCAGTGGAGGAGGCAGTGCTTTCTGCCTTTCCTGCAGGGAAAGGCAGGAGGGAGTCCTTGGGAAAAGCAGCTTGCTGGAGAGCAGAAAGGGCAACCCAGGGATGCTTCCAGCAAGCTCCAGAAGCCTGGGAGAGCCAGGAGACAGCTACTCACAGAGGCAGGGGAAGCAATAACAGCGAGAAATAACATTTAATTACTTCTCACTCCCACCAGTCTGGGAGAGGAGAGCTCTGATGCCCGGTGGAAGGGGACCGCGCTCTGGCCGTGGCTGGGTGTTCTTCCCCAGGTGCGGAGCCAGCCTGGGCAGCGGGGGCTGGAGCATCCCGGGGGCTGCGGGAGGCTCGCTCGGGCCCTGCTGCTGGGCGGGGTGGCCGAGAGCAGAGACCTGGCGAGGGGAGGCTGTGCCCGAGCTGGGCTCCTGCCCGTCCTCCGGGGGTGCTGGCACCGGGGGCTGTGGCTCTGCAGCCCCGGTGTCACCTCCCTGGTGCCACCTCCGCTGACACTTCCTGGGTGGAAGTTTAGTATGTAATTACCGCGTGGTAATCGCTCTGTAATTAAGTGGTCGGCAGGTAGCGTCGAGTGACATCCCCGTCCTGAGTTGGGAAGGCGTTGATGGAAGTGTGATGGATGCAGCAGCTCTGGGGCTCCCCTGAGCGAGAGGAGGAAGCCTCCAATCCCTGTTGGTGCCACCACCAAGGGAGGACAAGGGGCCGGTGTCCAGCGCAGAAACAGAGGTGATGAACTCGGTGCGGGCTGGATTGAGGTGGGATCATGGAACATCCTGGGCTGGGAGGGACACACGAGGATCGCGGACAGGCCACGCACGTGCCTCGTCCCTGCTCCCAGAGCCTGTGGGTGCCCTTCCTCAGGCACCCTGCACACCTCCGCCCCGGTTCCCGCTGCCGTCCCCGCTCGGGGGCTGCGGAGGAGCCTTTGGGAAGCTGCTCCCGGCCGCTGCCGAGCCGCGCTGCGCCTTGTCCTCGCCTGACTCCCGCTGCAGCTCATTAGCACCTTGACATTTGCGCAGCGAGCGAGGCAGCCTTGATGTTTGCGAGGGAACAGAAGGCACATCTGTCTGCGTGCGCCGCTCCGAGGGGAGGAACGCGGCTCCGCGCTGTTTGGAGCCGGCAGTTGGGGGAGGAATTAATTTACAAAATTTTTTGAATGAAAACAATTCCAATAGCTCGAGTGCCCTCTCCCTCCCACGTCAGCTGTTTACAAACTGTCGAGTGGAATCTGTCCCACATGTCCCTTGAACCTACCCGGCAACGCAGGGAAACAGAATTGAAACGCATCATGAAAAACTAATTTTGAAAGAGGGGGGGGGGGGTGGGGGGGGAAAGAAGAAAAAAGAGAAATAATCCTGCCCACGGAGTTCAAGCAACTTGTCTTGCTTCAGCTTATCCCAATTTTCACGTGCTTAGACAAATGTCACCAGCGGCAGACTTAATTGACTTCATTTTGATCTTTATCCTCATTAAAGAGGAGCGCCGTTGTTCCTCGCTGTCTCTGCAGCCGCCCCGTGAAGGTGCTGCGTGTGAGGCAGCGATTAACTCGATTTGTTGAAGACCTGTGGAGTCCAGGGGCATCCACGTGTCACGGTGGTGACGGGGCGGGAAGATCTCCTCCTCCCCAGGGCAGCACGCTTGGGATCATGGAATGGTTTGGGTGGGAAGGGACATCACAGCTCATCCCTTTCCCGTTTTCTTAGGCTTGCCTGGAATTTCTGATCTCTCGTTCATGCTTTTAAATGGAGGGAAGCTAATTGAAGGGAAAGGGCTGCAATTAGCATGGTTTCTTGTAGTTTTTTTTTTCCTTGAGGACATCTCTGGCTCATTAGGGTTGTGTAAGTGTCTCCTGCACGATGTCCCTTGAAGCTTTCCAGACTCAGAGTTAACTCTGCCCTCTGGTATTTGGAGATCTGCTGCAGCCAAGCCACAGGGTGAGGCACGGGGGAAAAACTGACTTCCCCAGCCCTCCATGCAGGGCGGACAAAGGAAAGGCAAACCGCTATCCCTGCCCAAAAATAAATGGGCCGAGTTGGTGGGGAACCACTTCTGCGGGGAGCTGAGGGCTTTGACTTGGGGTCCCTGCCTGCATGTGATGAGCACAAACCCCTCTGAGCATGGCAGGGGGGACCTGTGACATCCAACTTCAGGATGCTGGACAGCCCTGAGGAGTCTTTGATGGGTTTTGAATGCCTTTGAGGTGGAGCCCATGAAGGTCTTGTGGCGGTGATGGGTCAAGGCCACCCCACACACTGAATAAGTCTTCTCTGGAAGCAGATCCAGGGTGGCAGAGCTGCTCCTGTGTCTCTGAGGGGCAGCCCAGCAGTCCAGGCCAGCCTCCTGTGTCACTGGGGGAGCTTTAAAGGCCCCTTCCACCCCGAGCTGTTCCAGGATGACGGGGAAAACATCCCCTGCATCCCATGGGATGCCACGCAGAGGCTGGGGCTGCTGGGGTTGATTGGGGATTGATATTGAGCTTTTCCCTCTCCTCCTGCCCCTGTGTGAAACGCCTGTAGGACAGGAGCACTGCATTGACACACCTGCCAGCAGGGCTGTGGCTCAGGATAAAGCTTCACCCACCGGGGAAAGGTGACCTGAAAGGTGCAGGAGGAGCAGAGCCGAGGGGAGAAGCGTGCAGCGCAGCAAGGAGCTGGGTCGGGAAGGCTCTGGGATGGCTCCTCTGTGCTCCCCGGCAGCCTGGCCGGCTGCTCCTAGGCAGCAGTGCCCATAGCAACTGGTGCAGCCGGGCCGGGGCATCCCCGCCGTGCCACCTGCCCGCTGCTGCTTCCCCCCAAAAAGCTGCCCGAGCATCCCGCCGGGAGGAGGTGAGGGAGCTTTCATCCAGCGGGGATGCTGAATGAGAGCCACACCTCTCCCGCCTGGGCGTGCAGCAGATTTACAAACCTTCCCCCTTTTTTTATTAGCAGCTTCTCCCCATGTAACCACGTTCCTGTGGGCCGGGGTTGAATGAAGAGAAGCTCCTGTTTTAATTTTTGCTGTCAGGAGTAACGGGTAAGTGTAGGAGGAGGAATATTAATCATCCCCAGCAGGCATTCTTCAAACTTAGAAACAGCATAAGGAGGGAGCCCAAATGGTTTAAACATTGCGGGGACCATTTGTATGGGAGGGAGTCTCATGCTCGGAAACTGGCAGGGTACTCTTTTCAGTTTTTGCTTTCACCCTGACTGAGTTTAAAGGGGAAGTTGTTGCTCTCCCACCTGCTTCCTGCAGCAGGGACCGGGGCCTGACGTGCCTGCAGAGACTGGGGAGGTGTGCAGGGGTCATCACTGCTGCTGTTAAACCCTCTGTGGCATCAATTAGCTGCCGCTGTTCCAAATTGATTTGCTAAGATGCAAAAGAGAGGGGGTATTTTGGGTTTTGCTGTTCCGAATTTTTGCACTGGTGTTGTAGCAGGTGTAGCACTGCCATAGCGAAATGGAGATTTTTGCTTCTTTGGGGTGATTTGAGGCGCCACTGGAGGTCCAGAAGGGACCTGAGTTGTGCACCACGTGCTTTTATGGGTCCACCATGCGGCTTTAATCCCCCCCTAGGGCTTTGGGAGGCCCCCAAACCTCATCCCTGCCACACAGGTGTGCGGGCTTGCTCCCATCTTACCTGTGACTGGGGAACTGCTCCTCACCGGGAGAACTGCAACATCCTTGCGTGACTCTTTCCCTTCCCTTTTTTGCTTTTCTCTACCCTACTTTGGGGGTTTTTTTGGGTGGTTTTGCTATTTTTTTTTCAATACAAAAAGCCCCTGGGGAAGGGCACGGGGTGGGTTTTTGCTTTCCTGGAGGCTGCCTGTGCTTCCTAACAGAGCTGGAGCCTTTGCACCTCCAGCTGAAGGCTGAGATCTGCCTGGACACCCCCAGCAGTCCTGGCCCCACCGCGCCGACCCGGGCTGGAAGCCACTAAGGACAAACCCTCCTCGGCCAGGGTGAGGGGCTCTTCCCCGGGGCAGGACGGGAGGCTGTGGGCCTGATCCCAGCTCCTCTGCTGTGTTTTGTTCATTCCTCACAGGAGCCTGGCCGGGGTCGGCAGGAGGTTGCAGGAACGCCGCCGCGCCGCTGTGCAGAATTGCTCCTCGGCTGGAACTGGTTGGGAGCCTCTGACTGGGAACCAAATTTCCTCTCCATCTCCTCGAGCACACAGGGAAGGTCGCTTGGCAGCCTCCGGAGTGCCTCAAACGTGGGTAAAGAAATGAGGGGCGAGCCGTTCATCACAGGGCCGCCATCCTGCGATGAGCTCTCCCAAACCGAGCGCAGCGGCGCCGGTGCCGAGCCCTTTGTCTGGCTGGGCCCCCCGAGGGAGCGGGTTCCTGCTTTTCATCAGGGGGTCATCCAAGCAGACGTGGGGGGGAAGCGGTTTTGGGGCAAAACCGCGCTCTCCCAGCCCGAGCAGCTTCCCCACAGCCCTCCCAGCCCCTCCTGGCCGGGCATCCCAGCGCGGCGCCCGCGGGCGGCTGCGGCGTTCCTGGCTCGCGGGGCGCTGGGGCCGGGTTCCACTCGTGCAAAGGGAGTTTATTCTGCTGCAGCGGCCCGTGATCTCTTCCAGCCACGCAGGGCTCCTTTGGGTCGGGGGCACGTCCACCGAGGATGCCGGCGTCGGAGAGCAGGGCAAAGGGAAGGAAAAGCCCTCGTGTCACTCTGGTCAGGCACGGCCTGGCATCGAGAGCGGGAAGGATTGCGGCACCTGGGGCTGGCAAAACTCCCGAATCCCGTTGTCTTGCCCCAAACCCCTCCGCGGGGGTTTGTGGGCCCCCCTGCCCCCCGTTTGGTCCCCCCCCGACAGCATCATTCAGCGCAGCAGCACGAAGAGCAGCAAGCTGTAATTTGCCAACGGGGCCGTGTCCCTCAATGAAAGCTTCCTACGTGTCTCTTGGAAGATTATCCTATCAAATCCCCTCCTGCTCTGAAAGGTACGCATTTAAAGCATGACTAACGCCGAGAGATGCTATTATTCCGTTCTATTCCGCAGCTCGTGAGTAATGTCTCATTATAGATGGGGATGCATTCAGAAAAACATCATCTGCCTGCCGGAGCGTGGGCTGCGCGGCACGGGCGCCTCGTGGCCCCGGAGCCAGCGCCCGGCGGCACGTGTGCGGCTGCGGCAGGGGCNCCGGCGGCACGTGCGCGGCTGCGGCAGGGGCAGCAGTGCCCCGGGAGCCCTGAGCCAGACCCAGACCCTGCTCCCTGCTCCCTGCCCAGCCTGGGCTCTGCTCTCTGCCTGGCACACGCGTGGCTCTGCGTGGTGGCGCTGGCCTTCCCCCAGGACTGGTGCAGCCCGATCCCCCCATCCCGTGCCGCTGCTCAGCGTCCCTGCTCCGGCATCCTCGCCATCCACCATCCGTCCTTAACAATTCTCTTTTCGAGGAAGGAATCATTCCCCGTCAGGGTGGGGAGGCCCTGGCACAGGGTGCCCAGAGAAGCTGCGGCTGCCCCTGGATCCCTGGAAGTGTCCAAGGCCAGGCTGGATGGGGCTTGGAGCAGCCTGGGACAGTGGAAGGTGTCCCTGCCCGTGGCAGGGGGTGGAACGGGATGAGCTGTGAGATCCCCCCCAGTACAAACCATTCCGGGATTTATCTGCCTCGTGAGAAAGAAAATGAGATTCAATTATTTATTGACGTATCTTTTCCAGGCGTCGTTTTTCCTTCACCCCCCGCTGCGGAGGTTCTGGGGTGGGGATTTGTTTTTTTTCCCCCGCCTTCCTTTTCGGTTTCTATTGTTGGATCATTTATTTCCCCTGCTGTTTTCCCCCGTGCCCCGAGGTGTTATTAAGCTGCGAGGCTGGGATTTGGCTGATGTGACTGAGGCACGCTCGCACCTCCCACAGCCCCGTGCAGCCGCTGACGCACACGCCCGTCGATGGAGAGGGGATGAATAAACCCAGCTCCGCCATCCCCAGGAAGCAGGGGGCGGAGGACAGAGGGGAAGCTGCTCCGGGCACGCGGTTTTCAGAGCTGTTTTCCCCACAGCCGAGGGATGCCAAAGCACCTCCACCCCTTCAGAGGTCCTCTGTCTCGTGGCTTTGGTGTCCCTCATCCCACCAGGCTCGGACTCGGAGCCGTGCTGGACTGCTCGGGGTGGCTCGTGGCTCTCCTGCGCTTCTGGCAGATGCTGGAATGGTGGGAAAGGGCTTCACCCACTGCACGGCTCCCAGTGGCTCCAGCTGAAGATGCTGAGCTCAGTGACTCACCTTCTGGCTGTCGTGGTCCTCACCAGCACATCCCAGGCTGCAGGGCTCCTCCTTCCCTTAGTGGGATGCCAGTCTTGGGGCCCCGAGCGTGGAAGAGTGCCTGGGAAACACGGACGTGCTCAGGCTGGACAGGGAGCAGGGGAGGGTCCCACTGCCCTGCGGGACAGGAGCCGGGGAATGCTGAACTCCAGGGTTTGTGCACCTCCTGCCTGCCTGGAAGTAGCCCCCAAAAACACAACAGGGGACAGGGACCCGCCTGGGACCCTCCAGGCCTTGAAACGGCTGAGCTGCAATCCGATGCTGGGCTCCAGAGGCTTCCCGCAGCACTGAGAGGATCAGGCCCTCCTCCTGCTCCTTGGAGTGTTCTCCAGCCCCAGGAATTCCTCTTTTCTGAGGGGAAAGTAGCTGAAACACTGAATAATTAACCACTGCCACTTGTTTTTTTTAAATTTTTTTTGCTTTTTTTTTTTAAATATATTTTCTGCCCTGCTCTTGCCTTCCTGCATGTGCATCCTTTCCCTGTGGGGCCTCGAGCTGTTCCCTGGGAGCTGATGTCCTATAGAGTCATGGGCCTGGAGAGGAATGAGAGGACAGGAGATCTTTCACTTCTGGTTCAGATCATGCAACCCACAGCTGAACAGGGCAGCACTTCCCTTTGGAAGACACCAGTCCTTGTGGGTTTTGTTTTTCTTTCGTTTGGTGTGGGGTTTGTTTGTTTGTTTGTTTGTTTTGGGTTTTTTTTGGTTGCTGTCCCTGTCAAGTGTTGCATTTTCAGTCCACCTTGGAAAGCTCTGCCTGGAATGTGCATCCTGGCAGCTTGTCCCCTTCCAGAGAGCACCTGTCCCGCAGTGCCACCCCTGTGCCTCTGCAGGGGAAGGTGATGGCACTGCAGAGGCTGCTGTGGTGCCTCTAGCTGTCCATGGCTTTCTCCATTTGCAGGAATTCTACCCCAGAGCCAGCATTTTCAAAGGAAACATTGCATTTTCAGAATTAACTGGAGTGTTTCTGTCATGCTAACCCCCTCCCCACCGCGGGCCTCCTGCAGCCCACTCCAGGCTGTTCTTTACCACACTGGCTGCTCCAGGTGTGTAATCCTGGCAATAGCATCCCTTCCCACCCCATTCCCTTTGGAAAATCCTGCTTTTCTGTCCCTCTCCTGCTTGTAGCCAGTTCTGTGCCTCCTTGGTGCTCGCACCCTTCTGCAGCAGGAGCTTTTGTGGGAATTCTTGGTGCTGGGGAGCTGGGCTCTCCCTGCTGCTCTTTTGTTCTGGTCCTTTAGCCCACAGGATTTACAGGTGTGGAAAAGAGGAGCGGAAACTTCCCAGGCCACTCTTCGCAGAACCACAGAATCGTTAAGGTTGGAAAAGGCCCCTGGGACCGAGCCCAACCATTAGCCTAACCCTGAGTGTTTTTACAGCTAGAACCGGTGTGCTCCTGGAGAGAAGAGCATCCTGAAGGTCCGCCTGGGACTGGGATGTCTCCAGGGACCTGTGGAGACAACCTCTGCTCAATCACCTCGTGAGAAACTCTTCAGGCAGATGGTAATTCTGATGGGGCTGGGGGGGAGCCCTCTCGTGCTGATATGGGATTGTTTTGTGGGCTCAGTTTGGCTTCAGGGAACCCTGGGAGGTTTCCCTGGATGCCCACCTGCTTTCTCCCTGCTCTTCCTCTCCTGGGGCAGCTGGGGGGGAACAGTCCCAGTGTGATCTGGGTGCTCATAAAGACCCCATTTCTATCATGTATTTACAAAAACCACCATTACCTGCTGGAAGGCGCAGTGGCTTCCAGTGATCTGATTAACTGAACTTGTTTTAAACCATTACAGATGGTTTAACCCCACGTGGCGTCCTAAATACATCCCGAAATGTCAGCATCACCCATGGCAGCTCCCAGCTCCAGGATGTCTTCGTGGCAGCCTCCTGCATGTGTTATTTTTCCAAGTGGTTTCAGGTAATAACAGGGTAGGAAGTGTTCTGCTGTCAGTGAAACATCAACACAGGCAGCTCTCAGCAGGTAGCTGGTAATAAAAGAATCAATTGCTGGTAGTTTTAACAATCCACAGATTCACTGCTGAACTGCTAAAACCAAAATGCTAATGCTAAATCGGGGTTTTTTCCCCCATATTTTTACCTATCAGCATATCTTGCTGTAGTTTTAATTAATTTTTGGGGGGAGGGAGTTTTCAGCAGTAAATTGGATCTTACCAAATGCATCACTTTATTCTTAAGAGGGAAGTCCAGGTACACCGTGGTACACACAGCTTGTGGGTAGTTTCTGCTGTGGGGGCGATCTAGAAATGAGGTTTTTTTTGAGGCCACAAGCGTTTGTGGCCAGAAGCTCTGGTGAGAAATAGTCAGGGCTGGTGGCTATGGGTTAAACAGCTCAGCTGAGCGGCGAGGACAACGCTGCCACGTGAATCCCCTGATTTATCCCTCTGCTCTTCCCAGCTTCACAGGGCGCTCCTGCGGCCAAGCTTCCCGTGCTGGCTGCCTGAGGAAGGAGCCAAGCAGCCCTCAGCCCTCTCCCATAATTAACCTGCCAGGGAAAGGCTGTTTCTCAGCCGTGCCGGCTGGGACCGCTGAAGGAGCCCGGCTTCCTACGGAAAGCGGGGAACTGTCAAGGAATAACTGATCACAGGAGAATCCCTCATGGAAAAAAAAAGAAGAGCTGGAAATAAATTAACTGGGAGGGAAGCGCTGCTCTGCAGCTTTCGGCTTCTAAAGAGGTTTCTCTGCCTCGGAGCTCCTGTAACATCTGCGATTGCTGCAGCTCTGAGGGGTGGATTGTTTTCCAGCCTGGCCTGGGACACTGCCAGGGATGCAGGGGCAGCCACAGCTTCTCTGGGAATTCTATCCCAGGGCCTGCCCACCCTCCCAGGGAACAATTCCTGCCCCATATCCCATCCATCCCTGCCCTCTGGCAGTGGGAAGCCATTCCCTGTGTCCTGTCCCTCCATCCCTTGTCCCCAGTGCCTCTCCAGCTCTCCTGGAGCCCCTTTAGGCCCTGGAAGGGGCTCTGAGCTCTCCCTGGAGCCTTCTCCTCTCCAGGTGAGCACCCCCAGCTCTCCCAGCCTGCCAGGTTAAAGTCTTGCAGCTCCTTGGTTTTGTCTCGATCCCATGCAAGGGATTGATTTGATTCCTTGTCCCCAGATTCTCCAGCCCTTCTCCCTTCCAGCACAATTTCCTGGGTTCCCACAGGCACTCAGCTGCAGCCACTCTCCGGGGGAATTCTGATTTGGATTACATTTGGTTTGCTCTTGTCGAGGATAGAAAGGAGCAACTCTCTCAAGGGTGGACAGCCTTACTTTTAATTTCTCGGCTCCTGTGGTTTGTGCAGCAGCGTCTCATCCTGCGGGCAGGGATCACAGGGCTCCCTGGTAACAGCCATCGTCCCATCAGAGGAAAAGGGGTTCGTGTTGGTGTTGGTGTAATGGCATCACCTTTCCACCACAAAGAAACACAGCCCTGTGGTTCCCAGCAGAGCCTCCTGGTCGGCAGTAACTCAGCCGAGCGCAGACAAATCTCCGTAACGCTCCCCAGCACGAGTCAGCTCTTTAAACAGAACCCCAGGCGCAGCAGTGCATCACCAAAACGTACTGCAGGTATCACCCAGCTTCTCCCAGCGCTGAAATGATCTTTCCGGGGCATTTGGCTCTCTTCAGTTCTCGAGGGAAGTGCTCCCCTAGCTGAGATAATTCCAGCTCTCTGGCCACTGCAGACAAATGGAGAAAGCGGGCTGTGTGGTAAAACACGGAAAGAAAAGAATCCAGCCACTCTGGGAACTTTATAGTCTAAGGGGAGAGAATGTGATCTCGCTCCAGGAAGCCGGGATGCTCCAAAAAGACACAGGTTTTTCAGGCAAGGATCTAACCTCGGATCCCATGGCACCTCAGAGCCCCCAGTGAAAAAGTCTGGAAATGTTTTGGGAAATCCAGGAAGATCAGAACAACTGATCCAAGTGTCGGCTCCCTCACAGAACCACCATGGTTTGGTGAGGAAAAACCTCATCATCACAGGAATGATGCTGATTCTCGGGGGCTGTGTCCCTGCCCATCCATGTGCCCTCCCTTTTTAAATGCAAAATTTGGGAGGAGAAACCAAGCTCAGGGTGACTGCTTACAAGTTCAATTATTTCATCTTTAATTTCCTTTACAAGGCACGAATGACTTTGTTAATGAGAAGCCATTCATTCCAGGGACTTTATTGTTTGTTTTATCACCGTTTGGGAGTGAGCTGAGGGTTTCTTTGGATTCTCTCTTTGCTGAGTGGCAATCACAAAGGGAGGGGCTCTGCTCAGCTCAGTCTGGTTTTGTGTTCCTGCACCTGGGGCTCTCTTTTATTGCCATGTCCCACAGTCCTTGGAAGTTTTTTTCTAATTCTCACTAATTTCTGCTACTTTAAGTCATTATTTTTTCCTTTATCCTCTGCAAATTGCTCCAATACCCCTTTTCCAGATCCTTTAGGCTCTGAGCACAGCGCATGCCACAGCCCAATTTGTTTGGGGATTCCACTGGGATTCCCTCTGCTGTGAAAAATAACCTTATTTTATTCCTACCTGTCCCTTCCTGTTTCCTCCCTGTTTGGAATTCACTTGAGAACCTTTCTTCTAATCCCAGGGGAGATTAATTTCCCAGGCAGCCCCGTTGAGGGAGCTTTTGAGGAACCCGAGTACGTGGCACCAAGTAAATTGCCCCTATTCTGCATGCATTGATGGCCACAAAGGACTCCCCAGGAGCCACGATTCCAGCTACCAAAAGAATGGTTTCCTTCCATCTCGGTTTTCTAATTATCTGTAATGGTGTTACATAGCCTCCACTGCTTTGCTTGGTGTTAAACCCAGTGAGAAGTAGCTCCATTTATTCATATTTGGATTTTTTTTGGTTTGTGTTTTTCGTTCGTTTGGTTGGTTGTTGTTTTTGTTTGTTTGTTTGTTGGTTAATTTTTATTTTTTAAACTGGCCACTTCCCTCCTTCTGAGGCTGACAGCCCCAGAGCTGACGTCTCCTTTTTCCTGGCTCATCCCTCATTTGCCCTGGTGAGGGAAAAGGTGACACCTGGATGTGAAATTGCGTTTTCTGCAATGCTGAGGGAGAACGTTTGACCGTGAGTGCTTAAGGTTTATGGGAATCACGCAGAACAAGCGCTGGAGACACTTTGTGGTCTTCCAGCTTTTGGTGTGAGGTGCTGAGGGTGAGCACCACGTACACCTGCCCCTCTCTGGGTGTCAGGCGCTGCCAAATCATTCTTGATTTTTGGGAAAGCTGCTGCCCCTGTAATCCAAGCTGGCTTTGCAGGCCCAGGAGCTGCACCAAGGTGTTGTCCCAGGACCCTTCCTGCTGCAGCCCCGCAGCCTGCTCCTCTCCCAGCAGGAATGGGTTTTCAGAGTACACTCCGGCCTGGCTCTGCAAATTCAGATAAAATGGCCCTGTTTAGAGGTGATTTTGTTTTTTTCCATGGCAGGGTAGGAATGCTGTTAAGGTTGCTGAGCTATCTCAGCTCGAGGAGCTGAGTTCTCCTTCAGTCTGCAACGGGCAGCCCGCCAGGCATTTTTCTTATAAATATTTTCAGCATTTCTTTGAAGCCACATATTTTGGGGCGGTTTCCACCCCCCTCTCCTCATTCTCATTGTCCCCCTCCCCACTTTCTTTTTCCCCATGGAGGACATCTTATGGTTTCAGGAGAGATCCCACTGAGGGCTAGAGCCCAGCGTGGAATTCCTGCAATCCTGAACCACTCTCTGAGTGTTCCCAGGGCTGGATTCAATTGACAAGAGGCTCTGCAGCCAACCCCCTTGGACTGCACATGTGTTTATTTAAATGTCAGTGGCCCACACAAGCTGAATACCTATTAGCTGCAGCATGCCTCAAATCCAAAGCAGAGCTCCAGTTCATATTTATTGTTCAAAGTACAGATCCCTTTATTGTTGTCATTTCAGTCCCCTCGTATTTATGGAATTATTCAGGCAGCTCTGAGAAGTTAACTAGCACTTTGCAGTGTTTCTTTACTGCCAGGGTATAATATCTGTCTGTAATAAATATATAGGTAAGGGATTTCAGAAACAAAACAAAACAGCAACAACATATTGCATGTGAAAACTTTACTAAGCAAATAAAACATTCCCTGCCAGAGAGGCAGAAAAAACACCAGCAAGCTGGTACCATCTGAAGTCAGTTAATGAGCTGGAGAGGGGTAATTCAACTCTGTTCTTTTAACTCTGTTGTTTTCTGTCGTTCTCCAGGGTTTCTCTGCAAAACACCCAGGCAGGCTGGAAGCACGCTGCTAAGGGCTGTAACAAGAGGTTTTTTAAGGGCTGGTGGGAGCTGAGGATTCTAAAAATCCCTGACAGGAGCGTGCAGCCAGGTGGGGGTCAGGCTGTGGCCCCAGGGAACAAGAGGGAATGGCCTCAAGCTGTGCTGGAGGAGGTTCAGACTGGATATAAGGGAGTATTTCTTCATGGAAAGGGTTGCAAAGAGCTGGCACAGGCTGCCCAGGGCAGTGGTGGAGTCCCCACTCCTGCAAGTGTTCAGCGACTGTGTGGATGCGGTTCAGAGGAGAACGTGGTGGTGGTGCTGGGTTGACAGCTGGGCTCGGTGATCCCAAACATCTTTTAGGTCCTAAATGGTTCTTTTGTGACCTCAAGGCAGCCGGGCTGGGTGTAAGGGCTGCTCTTCTGGCGTTGGGATTTTCTGGGCACGAGTAACATTGGAAATGCCAGTACCTGGTATGAGCAAAGCAGCCCAGCAGTGGCAGGGAGGGCTTGTTTTTGCCAGCAAAGCTCTGGAAAGGCCCTGGGCACAAAGGCAGCAGCTGTGGCAAACGGGTGTGTTCTGGGCATGGCCACCCCTCCACGACACGAGGAGCTGCAGCATCCTCACCTCTCTAGGCTTGGTTTATCTCTTCCGAAGGAGGAATGCAGGCAGAAAACATCTTCTGCACTTGATAGTCTAAAACCCTGCCCCACTGCAGTTTTAACAGTTGGCTTGGTGAAGAGGCATCCAGAAAAAAAAAAACAACAAAAAAACCCAACAAAAAATAGGTACTTTCTGCTAAAAGCAAAGCTGTCTCAAGTCAGTTTTTAATTTCACTGGCAGCATTCACCTGCGATCTTTCTTAGTTTGGAATGAGGAGAACGCTTACATTTGATTTGAGAGAATAACAGTTTAATTAAAGGGGAAGAAAAAAACAAAAAAAAAGAACTTTCTGTTTGGCTGGGGTAGTTCTGCTGACGTGAATGTGAGCTACTCCAAGCGGGATTTTGGGCTCAAATCCAGAACAGCAAAAATGCTTCTTTAAACCCAACTGTAAGGCCGCTGTTCTGTAACGGGGGCTGTCCTGCTGGCTCATGAAAGCATGTGGAAGATGGGATGCCTCGGGAGCAGGGATCGTTTCTCTGCTGGTTTGAACCCCATCCAGGCTGGCAGTGAGGGGAAGCTGCAGAGCTCCCGTGGCTCCCTGCTGGCCTGGGCCCCGCTCCCGGCGCTCAGGTGTGTGCATCCCCAAACCAGCACTTCACCTGGCCTCCTCGCCGCCAGCCCCAGCACACAGAGCCCACTGGCTCCCTGGAACAGCCCCACGGTTTTGGGATTGAGCCTCCAAGGCTGCTGCTGAGAAGGGCCCGAGAGGCAGGCGGTGGGAGCTGCCTTTGCCCCCTGAGGCAGGGCAGGAAAACAGACACCCAAGGCTGCCGGCTTTGCATCTTGGACAGGTGAGGGATTCACTGCTTGGAAAGTGGATTTCCAGGGGTAAGTTGCCTCACAGACACATAAGGAGTGGTGGGATCACTGTCCCTGGAAGTGTTAAAACAGCGTGCAGGTGTGGCACTAGTGGGACGTGGGGTGGTGCTGGGTTGCTGCTTGGACTCGATGATCCTGGAGCTCTTCTCCAACCTGCATGATTCCAGGAGCTGCAGGTACGTATCCTGCCAAACGTGTGACCTCACACTCTGTACAGCTGCATGCTAAAGACTAAGGATGCCTTTGAAGAGGCTGCCAGACCTGACTTTGGTTTCAGGATGAGGAGAAGCCTCAGGAGAGGTTTTTGGGGTGTGACTTCAGAGATGTACTTGTAGACAGTCAGTAACCGAGGCACCCCAAACTGGTGGGTGCTCTTGGAATTCAGCCTGGAAATACATGACAGATCATCAGAGAACTTCTTCTTTCATGCTGGCACAGGAATCCACCTCCCAAAATCCTCAGTCTTGTGGCAAGATCCCTATGGCCAAGCATGGGATAACGTATCACTGCAGATCCCTGTCGCATCCAAACTATGTTCTTGTACCTGTGTTGGACACAGCTCCTTCCTCTGGCCTGATAGTTGCAGTTCCCAGAGTCTTCCAACCTTGGAAATTCTCCTTTTGTCGTGTTAAGGCTATCAGCTTCATTTTATTTTTGGCCGGCTGTAGAGCACCAGCCTCCAAGCCAAAACTCAATGGTGAATCTGTGACAGTCTCTATCAGGAAAAAGGATAATGATGGCACCCAGGAGTTTTATCAGCCACAGCTGTTGCACTGTTTGCTGGAGAAACAGTTCTTTGAAATATACGACCAAAATAAAGAGCCGAGCATCTGCAGCACCGTGGATAATTTAGCAAGTAATCTCCTCTGAAAGAGCTGTCTGGGTTTACCAAAAGCAGGGTGACAAAAAGTGTTCTTCTTGTGCTGGAGATGAGACAGGAGCACCTTTCCTACGGAGACAGGCTGGGAGTGTTCACGCTGGAGAGAAGGGAGAAGGCGCTGGAGAGACCTTAGAGCCCATTTTAGCCTAAGGGGGCTCCAAGAGAGCGGGAGAGGGACTTTGGACAAGGGATGGAGTGCCAGGACAAGGGGGAATGGCTTCCCACTGAAGTGGGATAGAAATTGCTCCCTAGAGGAGCCTATGGAAACCCTGCCTTTTCCGAGAGTTGGGATAGCCAGCCCTCTGCAGTGTGGGTGTTATTGAGCCGTGGCTCAGCTCCTCCCGTTCCAGCTCCGGGCTGGTCCCCATGGCCTTGCAGCTTTTTTCAAACAACTCTTCCACTTGAGTTCCCATTCTATCACATTCAGTCCTGCCCTTGGATCTAGTCTAGGACACCACGGGGTTTCTGTGATCTGTTTTTTCGCAGAATTGGAAGTTTGCCTTTTTTCTTCCTTTCTTTTCCTTGTGGAAGAAAGCTAGAGGGACCTCCTGGTCTTCCACCAGCCTGATCTTGCCTAGTGATCCTGGAAGAGGGAAGTAGCTCTCCTTTCTGTCCATGTTTTATAGTCACACAGACATTTCTAGGGCTGCAGAGGGTTCTGAGTCCTCTGACCTCTCATCCTAATACATTCTAAACTTTATATTTATTATTAATGGGCCGGCACTCACTGCTTACATTTCTATTAAACAACGGATCTGCAAACGAGGGCCGGATTCCAGAGTCCCACCCAGCTATTTCACAGGGTCTGAGTAGAACCCTTCAGACTTTTCAGACATTCCTCTCATGATTTCGATGCCGCTGTTGCTATTCCGGACACTTCTGCTGGCACGTCTTGCTCTGCTCGGATGCTTTTTAAGAACTCGGTGAAGGTGCTCGTACGGAACACGAGTTTTTAAGATACCACATTTAAGGAGCTCGCACTAGGAAAAAACTCCTCGCTCCTTGATAAGCAGATAGAGAAAATTTGAGGTATTTTGGTGCTTTCTGGTGGATTCCAATCCAAAACTGGCTGTGGTTTTGGTTTTGCCATAGGAAAGGGAAAACAGGTCGACCGAGGTTTTGCCAAATGCAAAGCACAGGTGCCTTTTAATAGATATTGGTATTCAGGAAATGCTGTGACCCACACGAAATGAGATTAAACAACCCTCACAGCAACAAAACAGAGGAGGGAAAAATTGAGAATTTGAAAGGCCCATGCGGTTTTGTCCCCACACATCATCTATCAGTGCAACTTTAGTCTCAAGTGCTTAAAACTGTGAAATCATCCTGGTACCTTATTACGAAGGCAGCAATCAAGTGCTCTCCAGAGCTTGGCTTCTGGAAGGCCAAGCTCTAAAATGCCTAAGCATCCAGAGCACAGCGAATGCCGGCCGCTCTCCGTGCTGGCCATCGTGGATCCCATCCTGCCACATCCTGGATGCGTCTGCACGCTCTCCCAGAGAGCCCTGGCTTCCCTTCCGGGGGCTGCAATTGTCGGCTTGGCTT
The DNA here is from genome assembly GCA_013397845.1 of Melanocharis versteri. Classification (NCBI taxonomy): domain Eukaryota; kingdom Metazoa; phylum Chordata; class Aves; order Passeriformes; family Melanocharitidae; genus Melanocharis; species Melanocharis versteri. Next base: position 50,170 of record VZTG01004602.1, read on the forward strand.
TTCCTTCCAGCTTTGTCCCAAAGTAGATTGGATCCGCGACAGGAAAGGCTCCAAGCACGAGCTCTGCCAGCTGCTCCTCGTCTGCAAAATCTAAAAGTTGCTGCTCCTGAAGCCAGGCATTTCTATTTGCATGAGAAAGCTGTAGCTGACTGTAAGATAGTCTGTGATCTGATTTTAAAAGAAAAGGATAAAAATAAGTCTAATTGTGTTCTCGTTCTGCCTCAATTTAGCTGCTGGCCGTTCTCTTTTGTGCTCCCCACATTTCTGGAGAGCTGGTTGACACTTATTTAGGTTGGCACAAACTAAATATAACCAAGTGTGTGTGAAAGAGCACGGACTGGGTCACAGCTTCCAGAGCAGCAGAAAGAAGCATTTTGCCTCAAAATACGAAAATCCAGCTCTTTCCGAGACAGCTCAATGAAACACACACAACCTGAACAAAAAGTGAGCGTTCCATTCAACTCCTGAATGCTGCTGAAATTTTTATTTTTTTTATTTTTTTTTTGCCAGCTTTTACAGTCCACAGCCTTCTCATTCAATCCTGAATAATAGCTTTGAATCGAGCTGTAAAAGCTTCCGAAGTTTGAAGTCTTTTGACAAGTTAATTTAGCTGTATGGTAAAAAGTTTTTCCCCCAGATAGAATAAAGCCATCATCTCATGAATGCAGTAGTCAGCCAAGGGAAAGAAAACACCATTAGGATTAGAAATGATGGGCTTTCTGGAGATAGTTTGTGGTTTAGTGTAATCTACTATCAATATTTCAGTAGAAAAACATCCTACTCGTCATTCAGCTGCAAGTCAGTAGCTTCACGTAAAACCAACACCCAGGGGCCGGGCTGCAAAGATTTTATTTCTTTTTTTTTAAATCATATTTTTCTTACATTTGTTTAGATTTTAATTGCTTTTCACCCTGGATGATATCTTTTTTTTTTCCTTGTTGAAAGAGACAGAATAGAAAAACGGATCAATATTTCCTCTAAGGTTCCCACTATAGAGAGACACACCCTGCATTTTTCTCCCAGCAGCTGCCATGGATGAAAATAAATGTAACAAATTGATACCCATTTCCCTTATTTTTACTATTTAGAATCAGAAAATGAGCCTTGATAAACTAAGTGTATCCAACAGTTATTCTAGACTTGACTTCACAAAGATTCCATACAAATTTTAGACTTACTTCTGCTTTTTATCTAAATTTAAGCCTTAGTGTGCTACTAAAATTGACTGAACTAAAAAAAAAACAGTTGAGGGGGAAAAGAGATTTCTTTCATACTCTTAATTCTTCAGTTTAATTTGGAGGGATGATGACACCGTAAGAACTTTTGAGCAGTGGTTTGTAATGGCCACAGAATAATTTTTCTCCCTGCAGTAGGAATGGTGATCCTTGTGGATCCCTTCCAAGTCAGGATATTCCATAACATAGTTGAGAGCATGGCTGCTAAATAAATAGGAAGTTTATAAAAATCCAGGAAAATATTGAAGACAAACTTCAGCAAGCAGTTTTATTTTAAAAGTGTGTTGTACTCAGTCATTTGAAAATGACCAATGTGTCTCCATCAGCAAAAACAAAGTGTAAGTATGGAGAAGCAAGCGAACTTTCCATTGTGACCTTCTCTTTGAACTTCACTTGCTCGTTTTCCCCCCAGGTGCGGGACAGGGGCTCGGTTTTGCCCAAAACGACAGCAGTAACTCGTTTCTGAGAGCCTGGCTCTGGCTGCTTCAGGGTTTCAGCTCTTCAGGCCCTGATGAAGAGCTGGCTGTGCAGACGAGCTGGGAAGAGGCTCCTGCAGCCAAACCGGGCGCGGGGGGCTCAGAAGTGGAGGAGAACCACCTTGCTCTGCCTCAGAGCGAGCTGGGAGGCAAGGAGAGGAGGAGGAGTTCCAGCTGCAGCAAAATTCACCAGGATTAAAACAAAACAAACAGTAACAACGGAACCAAACTCCCCAATGAAAGGTATGTTGGAGGAAAACACAGGAGTGGGGCGATGTGAATTTCACGTTCCCTGTCCCATCAGAGCTGTGTTGTAAGTTAGGTGGGTTTGATGGGGTTTTCCTTTGTGGGACAAAAAGGAGTAAATCAGTGTGCTGTGGGACAGATGGAGAGCAGGGAATGGGCGACGAAGCACACAAGGGTGACAGAAGGGTGGGGCAGGAAAACCAGGGGAGGTCAGTGATGGAGACTGAAGGACCAGGAGGAAGAAGAGGGAGCCATCACCAGGTTGGAAATTGTGTCCAAGCTTGACTTCCTCCACGGAACCAAGTGGCACCGGCACATCTTTGGTGTCTGGGCTCCAGAGGAAGTTCCTGCTGGCTCTCTTCCTAACTTTATCCTCCTTTTTTTTTAGGCTGTGGAGTGGCAGGATTGGAGTGGAAAGCTGAAGAACCCTGTTTTACTTTCACCAGCTCCCTGTGACTAGCGAGGGAAATTAGCTGGAGTGTTGTGATGGCTGTTTCCTGCTCGAGAACATAAAAAATGGAATCATTCCTGACAAACAAGGAGTTCAGCTAAAGATGAGGTGGAGGTAGGCGGGAAGTTCTGTAATTGCTTTTTATTTAAATCTTTATGAATTAGCTCTGCCAGGGTGTTGGGTTTTTTTTAGATTTTTATTTTTTGCTTCAACCGGGTTCTGAGTAAGTTTTTCAGCTGCAACTACAGTAAAAACAGACTATATACAGCTATAGCCAGTATGTTGGGCTTAACATACAGCAAGAAGCCTTTGCCTTGTGCATCTCTGAAGTCCGATTTCCACGAGCAACGGCAGAGGTTTAATTTTCTGCCATTATGCACAGGTTAGCCTAGACTGGGTATGAATAGAGACACGTTCTCCCACCCACAGCCACAGGTACGGCATCAATCAGAACCTGAAGGCAGAACTCGCACGCCGTGGCAGCTTCCAGGCAGGGCACAGCTTTCCCCTCTCGTTTCCTGTCTCCAAACTGCTCCAGCAGTGCAGAGGGGGAAGGCAGGTGGCCCCAGCAGTCTGAGCCAGGAGAACGCTCTGCACCACAGCGGCTCGGGTGGGGACACGGCTGGGTGACACTTACAACCTGCAGTGACCACTGGGGCAGAAGGATTGCTCGTGAGCCATGCTGAAAGGGTTTGGGACCAAATCCCCCCGCAGCAGCAGATCTGTCGCCTCATCAAGTATTGCCCTGCCTTGGCGACCTTCTGGCCCTGAAGCCCTTCCACCCACGGGTCTCTGGACACTCAGAAATAATTCGGGAGGTTATTTATACACATCCTCACCCATCCACCCGAGCACACAAGCTGGCCCCGGACACAGAGGGCAGAACAACCCTGCGAGGAAACCCAAAACCTCACCAGCCAAAGAACAACAAACAAGCCCACGAGCCCAAAGGAGCTGGAAGCGAAACAAAAAGGGCTTCAGCGTGAGGCAGAGGCAGTGTTCCTAATGCCGGTGGTGCTCTCAGGTGTGTATTCCAGGGAAATGGGACCATTTCCTGGGAGCCTGCTCATAGCATGGAAAAAAAAAAAGCAACTTTAAGGGTTGGATCAATACACCAAGGATTTTTGTAAGGGCGGCCCTTTCAAATGAAAACGTAGGTGGTAAATATCTCCAAAAAGGTAAAAGAGAAAAGGAGCAGTGTTTATATACTACCACGTATGTGCAGATTTTTGAGAGAGGGACAAAGTTGTTAGCAATTCCCATCAGGTCCCAGAATTTATGTAAATCCAGATGGCTGAATGACACGAGTTCATTTTTTTTCCTTTTTTTTTTTTTTGCTTTAAGGGAAATCTGGAAGTTTTAAAAACAATTTAGCAAGAGCCAATTAATCAAACCCACCAGAAGCGTGCTGGGATGGCTGCCTGGGAATACGGAATGTCATGTTTCAGCTTGTCTTAGGCAAGGATGGGAAGAAACTCCTTGGAAGCTTAGCAGGAAATCTCCTTTCCACTATCCCAGGCTGCTCCAAGACCTGTCCAACCTGGCCTTGGACACTTCCAGGGATCCAGGGGCAGCCACAGCTTCCCTGGGAAACAGAGATAATGGAATAATTTATCTCTGGTGGGATGTTCCCATCGGGTTGTGTCCCACAGGGTGAGCTTCCTTGCACCCAATACTGCAATATCTTCCTTCCCATCATCTGGAATGTTTGGGAGCAGGACTTGGGGAGCTTTGGGCACTGCGTGAATCGAAGGCGAAACAACAAAATACGAGTGAAATGAGATGTGTCAATTCAACGGGGTAACTCCACGTACAACCGAAAAATCAACTAAGCGTTGAATCGTCGCTGCGAAAACGGGGGTAGAGGGAAGGGTGCCGGACGACTCCTTTTTGTTTTTATCTCTGTTTATTTATTCCCCCTCGGTAACTCGGGCTAGGATGCTGAACCGTGCCCCGCTTCAGCTGTTGGCTGCCACAGGCGATAGCTGACGGGTAACACAAAACGGCCCACGAGCGAGCGGGACCG
>VZTG01004604.1:0-22500 GCA_013397845.1 Melanocharis versteri
TCTTTTCAAACTAAGACAAAAAGGCATCTATATTTTCTCTTCCCTCGCCTAAAAGGAAAAACTATCTCTTGTACCAAACCATGACATCTTTTAGAGTCAGGACAGCACCTAGTACAAAAAAAAACCCCTAATTTACTTTTGGCCTTGGGTGCAATTATCATACAAGCCTGCAATTGAAAGAGACCCTAACCTTATATAGAGCCTTTTCCAACTTCCAGAGAAACCCCAAGAACTTGATCTTTGCATGTATAGATACACTTGTGAATTCTTAGCTTCAATATTAAAATTGATTCAGTTATTTTATTCAATATCTAAGGATATTTTCTCAATTCCTTTGAAGCTAGTAGATGCAATTTTTTTTTCACAAATCAAATAGCGACCTATAGTTTCTGCCAGGTTATGAACAGGATTTTGCAATAGTCAAAAAGGCTCAAGACCATATTCCCTTGTACAACTTAAAATGTGAAGGAAATAATGATCAATAATAAAGCAAAGGTAAAATTAATTATTCTGGCAAACATTTCATTTATGACAAGGCCTGGGCAAATAATTAACATGACTGTTTATGAAAAGTCTCAGTTAAAAATTGGAAAAAAGCAAATCTTATTTGTTCTGTTGAGAAACACCCGGTAAGCTGGACAATCTACACAAGATGAGTTAATGAAGTAAACAAGCATGATCTTCAGAAACACCAAACTTCTTAGAGGGTGGCAAAAGGCACAGAGCTTTCCCAAAGGCACATCACAGCAGGAGGGCAGCTTTTATGGCATGTCACCTTTAGGGACATCATCCTGGATACACTTCTCAATATAGGAATTTTGCCATGGACACTGATAGAACCAGGATAATCTCCCTAAAATCCAAGGTCCTTTTGAATTAAGTTTCAGTTAAGAGAACAAACAACAATACCATCACTTGTGTTTGCTTGCAAACAGCAAGAAAAACATGCAAACAAGCCAAGGAACAGCAAATACAGCTCCAGGTAGATATAAGCAGGTGTCTGAATTCTGCATGTGTAAGTATTTCCCCATAATGTGCTTTTTCAGGACACACTGGTAAGCTTCACGGTTTCAAATAAGGCACACTAATGTAATTTACAATTTATTTTCATTTTCACATTGCCACTAATCCAGTGAAGGCATTCGGGGCCCCGATCCCACAGAGATTTAAGCATGTGCTTAACTTCAAACACTCGAACTTTCTCACTGACTTCTGGTGAATTACGCCCAATGATGTAAGTATGTTAGTTGGCTGTTTCACAGGAAAGCAATAAAGATAAATTCATTAATATTTGTCTACAGCAGTGACAGTCACCACAAAGAACAACATCAGGAAATTATTAAATGCATATTTATTGCAAGGTTTACATAACCCCTGGCGTTGGGCCATCACTACAGGAAGAAATATTGTGGAGTTGTTTCACACTTTGCACATGGTTCATGCTGTGCACTGAAGCTGGTAATATCTGGAAGAAATAAACATGTGTTTATATAATTGAAACCCATATAAAAATATCCTCACGCAAATGCACACACACATTCCCAGAGTGTGTAATTTAAATAGGTTACCTTAAAAATGGTATTTCTCAACTTCTGCAAGCTTGACTTTGAACCTTGGAACATTACTTTGATTAAAAGGCTTTGGGGTTTGCTTGTTTTTCCTTCCCTCCTGTGCTGTCTATTAGATTACACATTTACCTCTGTAAAGCTAGTATTTGCAGTAAACCATGTGCAGTTACCTAAGTCTTCAACCTTGCTTCAGCATTAAATCACCCAGAAAAGCAATTTATTGCTTCATATATTCCAACACCATGAACAATACCCATTAAATCTCCATCTCATATAGTGACCACACTGCTTTATGCTTGGATTGCAGTCTCAATATTACAGCCTCTCCCAGACTGTGGATTACCCTCTCCCTGCCAACGTGAGGCTCACTACAGCATCCTGTGGCACCCAAATTCCCAAGATGCACTACGTATTCTCCCATCTGTGAGAAAACAGTCTCCAGTTTAAGTATTTATCTGTGGTAAGGCGTAAGCATTGAACCCTAGTCAGTACTTGTTCTGGCAGCAGAGGAACCACCAAATTGTTCCTTCAAAACGACAACATAACCGTCTCAGAAGTTGCAATAACATCTCAGTGCTAAATCCCATATGGAACATGAATTGAAAGTCTCATAAATGTACCACATAAAATCAATTACAATGTCAGAAGCATTTAACTTGTTTTTTCCCCTGAGCCTGTACATCTTGTTGAAATAAGAGCCTTTCAGTCCACTTTTAGCCAAATCTGAGTCTAATGGATATTGCTTTTTAAGACACTAAAATCACTTTTATTTCTTTCCCTGACGGTGTAGAGCAGGCTCTCATTAATGTACTGTGATTATTTTTTAGACTTTCTTCCTCCAAAACCATTGGAAACACCAATTCAGCAATTCCAGCCTTTGGTGCCTACAGTGCAGAAAGGATTTACAATAAGAAATGACTATTACATGCTCAGTGAGATAATTTTTGGCCAATGGCTAGAAAAATCTGCCAAGAAATCTGCCACTACCAATGGCTTAAAAAGGTTAGTGAAACCAGTTTCTATTTCTGCAGCAGCTTCCGAGAGATTTATCGCACCTTTTTACCTAGAGTCTCACACTTGAATTAGACAGGCCAGCAAAACTCCAGGAAAAAAGCCATCATGCAACAGGTATTCCGAGGACATTTCTTCATGGGCAAATGCAGCACGGTGAGAGTCAGGGTGTCCCATCTTCCCAAAAAGAGGTCATAAATCTCAGCTTAGGTGATTGCCACATTGGGCATTTCAGGCAGCTTTTTCAACCTTGGAGGTTTGGGCAACCTGCCAGTAATGAAGATGTATTAATGCTTAATGCAGCTTAATGTAATAGGTGTCATGTTCATAATTTACAGAAGCTCTTTCTAAAGCATTAAATTCATTTATACTCCTTAAAAGCTACTCAATCCTCAGGGCTAAGTTAGTTTGGTTGGTGGGAGGTGGCTCTTTTTTAGGATCAAATGATATATAAATTGTTAACATATCCAAACTCATCCATTAGTGCATGTGAAAGCAATAAATGTGCCAAAGTAGCAATAACATGATCGAGGAAAGTCATTGTGGTCATTAGGACTGAAAGGGTTTCATTTATGGCACCAAAGAGAATGAAGGCTGTAAAATAAACCTCGGGAGTCCCAGTGACCAGAAGGCTTGCCTTATTTTGTTAGAATAGAAAACATCATCTTTTGTTTCATACATGGTTACATATTACACCACCAGCTTTCATCATCACTTCTGCCACCATCTCCTCCTCAGATTTAGAAATTCAATTGCAGACAATACATGAGAATCGGGCACCCAAATGGGACACTGATCTGGAGTCCTTTGCACAGGAGCTCAGAGATGCCCTGGAATGTTTGCTGCCACCTGGAAGGGCGGAAGGAGATCGGCAGTTTGGGACTTGCTGAGCTCTGGGGTGCGCTTGCTTGGCAGCGGAGCCTCTTGCTGATGTAAGGAAAGGTTTGTGCTGCCTCCAGACTGAGGCCGGAGTGGCCACAACACATTCCCCGCTCAGGACCTCCCTGACAGGTTCCATACCTCGGAGTCTGCCTCCCTCGAAGGAATGCAGCGCTGCTAGAGCAGGCACGGAGCACTAAGAGTACAGAGGAACACGGGGCAAGAAGGGCTTCTTGCCTCCTGTGTGCCAGTAACAGAAGGCAGGCCCTGACACTGGAGATGTCTCTGTGCTGCTGACAGTGAGCCAGACTCTACAGTTATCAAAAACAGATCAAATCTTCCCTTGGTGACAGCTGAAGCTTAGCCCAGTTTTGAACCAGTGGCAAAACTCCTCTGGGAACCCAGGATTTGACATATTAGATCACTAACGAGCTTGCAATACTGTAGTTACAGTCCCCCTAGTGTCAGAAATCTCAGCAACTTACCACATCCTAAATTACAGCACTACTTTTGTTCCTGATGCAGCTGGAGGTCATGTTGTAGAACTTGGTCAGCATTGAAAATTAAAAGCTTCAAATGGCTTTGCCTTTTTCGTTTTTGTTTCCAAAATGTTTCCAAACACCAGCTCCCAAACTGTGTTCCTGCTAGGCTAGAGATGTCCAGCTGGGGTCAGACAAGTTGGTCTGTCCTCCTGCTGAGAGCCGAGTTTGACCAGAGGCACTGATGTTGAGAAAAGAACTACACAGGAGACTACTACCTGTTCTTTGTCCACCTTGTCCTCAAGGAAGAACCAGTATTCCCTAAAAAGGGGAGGATGATCCCCAAAAAAGGACCTGATCAAAGACCACACCGGATGCCCAGCAGCAGAGCACTGGCCTTCCTCTGTTGTCGTTTGCCTGGGTTTTAATCTGTTTTTCCACCACAACCAAGAGCTGCCTGCAGGAATCTTCATCAACCCCAGGCTGAATTTCTCAGTGAATGGTGCCTATATGTGTGTTACAGGTACCCAACAGAGCCGAAGCTGCGCCTCCACAGGCACCTCTACGGGATCAGAGTGTGTCTAACAACCTGTAATTAAGTCATGTCATGTAGCCAGATTCGACTTGGAGAAAAATGCCTACAGTAATTGCATTTAGTTCATCCTGTAGCATGGTCCCCATCATAACTGCTAATTCAATTGTACGTTCATTCTGCCAGCTCGTTGCCATTAAGCACACATTTAATTACTTCAATAAAGGATTAATATGCAGCACACAAAAGAAAGGACATCATGCCTTGCCAAAGCACACAGCTGCCCCACCATTTAGTGAGGAGATAAAGAAAGAATATCATTGGGCAGTATAATCCTGTTACAAATACATCATTATTAGATGAACATTCGGGACTTTTATTTTTGTGCTTGTTATTCACCACTCAGCATACATATCTTTCCTTGGCACCAGAAAGAGTCATAATGTGCGAGTGACAGCTCTGCCATTGTTGTCCCAGCGATGGCACTGCTGGCCCCCCTCCCCGCTCCCCCACAAGCTTGTAAGGTTGCTCTTATCTCGTCTCCAGGCGAGGGCTTACAGCAGCTACATTACAACATCCTGAGATAAGGGGCCCTGCTTGACATTATTTCTGTCTGTGCTGCAAACAACTGACAAGCATGGCAAGTATAAAAAAGAGCGAGAGCAACAAAGGCAGCTGCCCCCTCCCCGGCTCCCCCCTCCCGCCTCAGAAGACAGCTCATCAATTCTCCAGGATGTACACAATCATTATTGTAGGGGAAACAAAGACCAGTGTCAATTGTGCAGTGTTATAAAGCAGTCCCTCAAATTAAAACCATGTACCTAACTGCATCTGATGGCAGAAGCTATTTAGCAGTGATATTTTACGGAAAGGCAATGAAAAGCAATAACCGCTTTATTTAATGTATCTGTTCAATCCAGCTGCCTTGGATGGGCCTTAATAGAAGTTGTCGATCAATGTCAGTGCCTTTGAAATAACTGCAGCAGACTGCAATAAACATGAAGGAAAGATAACTAAAGCTACTGATCAGCCTCTTGTTAACTTCCTGCACCCAGAGATTTGTCATTTGCTTGTACTGCTTATAATAGCCGGGGGTGGATGATTATCATGGGTGCAGGGGGCTGTGTGAGCGTGAGGGGAGGAATGGAGCCAGCTGGGGAGAGGCACTGACCAAAAAAATTCACCCGGGATGCAGTGAATTCAGATGCTGCATCTCTTAACACACAGATCTGTTCTCCTGCTGTTTCAGTTCAGGACAGCAAGTCCCTCACATTTCTCTGGTCCACAGAGGAACTTGAAGAAGTGTCAGGGACAGCCCATCTCTTGCTCACCGAAGACCACATCACATTAGCAACACCTCAGCTCTTCTAACATTCTTACAATAATTATCAGAAAAGCTGATTTGCTTATCCAAACAGGTGCTTGAGGTGGTGACGTAGAGGCAGGTGGAATGTAAGCAGCTGCCTTTTAGGGAATGAACTTACTCAAGTCAAGCCAAACAGGTGCTTGTGAAAGAAGTAGCAGAGCCTGATTTGTTCAGCTTGGGAAAGCAATCCATAATCCACCCCTCTGCTGAACCAGAGATCATATCCTTGGCATTGTGCAGTAGCTGCTCCTGAGGGAAGATCAGACAGCCAAAACCCCCCAGCCTTTTGCAAAAAGCAGCTTTCAACGGCAGCTGCAGGGAGCTGAGCATATCCCATTCGTCCAAAAGCAGATCAACCTGAGCAAAAGAAAGGACTCCAGCAGGGCAAAGGCACACAAGCCTCTCCCCAGCACTTCCAGGACACAGCTACAACAGGAGTCAAAGATTTAGGAAGGGGCCAATATAGCAGCTTAATTCAGCAGTGCAATGGAAACACAACTGTTCACTTCCAGCTGATCTGGCCAACCCATTCACCTTGTGTTTGAGTAACTCTTTTAACAAGATTTGATTATCTAGTTTTCTCGGCAATATTTTAAAGCTGCATGTTAGCAGCCTTCATAGCAACAAAATTTGTTGTCATTTTACCTCTAGAGTCTCAACAGGCTGATTGTTATTTGTTTTGCTTCAAGGAGGCCAGAGACAGCTTGACAGGGACCTATAAAAATTCAGGAAAATACAAAAATATTCTTCCCACTTTTTGCAGTCTATCGATTTTGCTCAAAGACTGTTAGAGTCTCCCTCAATATACTGAAATCTTGGTCCCTGAAATTTTATCTGCTGGCCTCCAAGGAACAGCAGGTAGGAATTTCGTATTACCAGGGAGTCTGTGACCAGCATTCCAGTATTTCACATAAAACATTGCCAAGTTATAAAATAGTATCAGCAGAATCCAGGCTTCAATATTTGCACTATTGGACTAAGAGTTTCTGCTTTTGTCTCTGGTATCCAAGTACTACTAGGACAAAGTCCAAACTGAACTTCCATTAATTGTCCAAGATTTGTAATTGTAAAGGCTTGCTTTGGGTCAGCATCCAAGCGTAAAGACAAAAATTCTCTTCAGGAGTTTTTCTTGGCAGTTTTGTAACTTTTTAGGGAACAGATCTTCTTTTCATTACATGGCCCTCACCTATGGAAGTGGATTCTGAAAGCATAGGAGAACAGGATCAAATGCATGCTGTCACTTCTGCTTTAAAGGCAGAGAATGTAAACCAAGCAGTAAATTGACTCCTCCAAGGGCATGCAAGAGCTGCAGCACATGCAGACAACTCCTGCAGGTCAGAACTGATACACCCAGCCCCAACCCTGCCCGTGGGCCCTAAGGGTGTGGCAGCTCTCACTGACCTGGCACCCAGCTGCACACTCCAGAGCATTTAATTGCGACCATCACTGAGAGGGCAGCCTGTCATGCACAGCTCATCCCACTACTGGAAATGGCACCCTAAACTCCTTGGACAGAGAGCAGCACCTCCACAGGAGTCCACAGTAAAATATGAGTTAAGGGAGAAGGCAGCAAGGAGAGAGCTCTGCTGACAGCTTGAGAGATAACACACATTTTAATGTCTCAATTTGGTTATTGCTTCTGCGGTGTGTCCTTGCTAGCTGCCTCTCAGCAGGGTGCCCTTTCCTTTCAGCTCCGTGATGTCACTTTCCAATCCATACTTTTTCATAACATATGCTTCATTCATAATACAGCACTTCACAGCTTTTAAAAGAATATTTTTTCTTGCTCTTGGCTCTACATATGTGAAAAAGAAATAAATGTGTAGGGAGAAGATAGATGTGGACTCATATCTCTCTCACTTGTCTAGATGAAAGCCTGCTCTGAGTTTGAGCAGCAAACCATGCAATTAATAGCTCAGCCCATTTCCAGTGCAAATTCAGTTTTCCCTGAGAAAACCAGACAGGTCATTAGACTAGATATCATTACTATCCAACTCAGTGATTGTAATACACAGCCATTTCCTAGTTCCAACATTTACAATAAAAATTTCCAAAATCTGTATCAGGAGAAAAGCACAAAAAACTCCCACAACTTGGGGCATACTTGCGTGCCGTGGACAAATGCTCAGTGTTCAAACACTGCTGTTTTAAGCAGAAAGGATCTGACCCCAGCATTGACTTTTAAGGTGAAGGGATCATGCTGCCATTTCTCTCTTTGCAAGGCCTCCTGCAGCATGTGCAAAGTTAACAGTGCTACTCAAGTGACCCCAAACTTATTTTAGCTGGATCTCCCCAGACCCCAAGGGACACAATGCCTCCTGCATTTCCAAGGCACAGCTCAAGCAAAGCTCTCGATATTCCTCCTAGACACAGGAGATGTCTGGGGACTAGAATGAAGAAAACAAAAAGTGTAAGAGGGGGTATATAAAGTATCTGAGTCTTCTCCTTGGAATAGTTTCTCAGCTTTTAGTAGGACTTGGATTAGTTATTTCCTAGACCAGATGTGGCTACTCTGTGTTTAATAGGAGAGGCCACCACAGAATGAGATTTAGACCCTTCAAATAAACATCTTACACAAAAGCATTTACTGGAAGTGATTTGCCAACCAACAATTTTCATGAGCCTTGTGACTTAGAATTTTGAAAATGATACATAGGAGCAAAGTCTTGTCTTGAGAAGTTGGTTTTCTCCCTGGGATCAAAAATCAGGGGGGCTTATCCCATTTTGTCCATTCAAAAACTTGTAGATGCACACCAGTAATAACGATTTTTAAAATTACACGAATCCCTTCGACTAACAGTTTTCTGTTGGAGAGCCTCACCAGTTTAGAGGTAGGAGGCTTGTCATTGCCACTCATTCCCTGTACTGGATTAAACTAAGAGAATCCCTACAGACACTCTTAAACCAGTGTTTACAGTCAGTTGCCTTTCTCACTAAGGCCTGCAGTGAGGTGTCAGCTGCTTGAATACCTGCTGATATCAAAGTGGAAAGAGAACAAAGAATAGGGGAAGGAAGTAATGGCTTCCCACATTTTGCCAGCATGGAGGGGCCTTGAGCCTCCAACAGCAGGCCCTCGTGCTGCCCAGGGCATATCCTGGTGCCAAGAACTCAGTTCCTTCCATCCCACTCACCATCTGAAAGGAGTGTGATGAATTGCAGCTCATCTTCCTAAACCTGCAGTCTGCAAATCTTCCTCATCAGGATGCACGAATATCCGACAAAGAGGTCCTGATACAGCCAGTTATTAGCAACTGAGCTAATAACCCCAAACCCTGCCAAGGGGCAAAGCCAGGCTTGAGAAACCCTGACCTAACACACGGCTCCTGCCAGCAAGAGGAGACTCAGGCTCCCACTGTGGAAATACTCCCCACATCAGCTCCAGGCACTTAAGTGTTTAATGCAGGGGATCCAGTCTTTGCTCTATGCTCAGAGGTAACCACCGTTATCAGTCTGAAAGAAAATGGAAATTTCTCACATTAAGGAAGAAAAAAACCCCACCTGTTGCAAATTAATAATGCGCAAAACTCTGCAGGGAAACTACTTTGAGCCTCATTTTGACCTCCCACCTAGGGCCCATGCAACTGCTGGCAAATGGTAATTGCACCTACAGATTCAGACCATGTGGAGAGGGCTACAAGGTCCCATCATGGGCTGGCTGGTGGAATTTAAAATCCTGAGGCCATTAGCACAGGAGCAGGCACAGCCAACCCTGTCCAATCCCCTCCTGCTGCTAGGCTGCCCACTGAGCTCCCATTTCAGTCCCCACGCTGGAGAAATCAAAAGGGCAGGAACTATACCACTTAACACAGCAGCAGACGCATTTTCAAGGCACCCTGAGTTTTTATCCTGAGAGGACAGCTTATTTCTAGCATTTTGAAAAGTAGTCAAAGAAAAAGACCCCAAGAACAACAATAGCAGCAGGTGGGTTGTGAGGCAAGGTACAAGAAGCAATTGCCGTAGCTAAATTAAGGAATGGATGAATTGAAAGCTTAGAAATAGAGCAGATTACAGATATTTAAGCAGCTTCAGCTTTGCACAACACTGACATAATTTTTCTTTCCTTCCCCTTTGATTTTTGACTTTACACTTCTTCACTTTCAAAGCAAGAGCAAGAGACCCAGCAACACTGACATAATTTTGCCTTAACCTTTTAAGAAGAATACACGCCAGGAGACTGAGCAAGCTACTAACTCATAAGCTTACTTTAGCTCCCTGCAAATTCCATCCTGTGAATCAGCAATTGCTAGAATCCAAAATTGAGTTGTTTTCCATCTCAGGCCCTTCAGGAACAACAACTTTGAAGCCCATCATGTGAAGACTGTCATCTGGTGATCTTCTGATCCATCCTTTTCCCATTTTTGCAGCATTTACTCTTCTACTTCCTTTCCTTAAAAATCGAAGTTATTACTTGTTTCCTTATTTCCTACAGCTTCTTTTTTTGACCATCCTACTCACTGAGCAGTATCAACCATTTAGATGACCTCCTGCATCTGCTTTGAAGATACTATTAGTGGTAGAAGTCGTAATATTTGGAGAGCCAGAATTGCCTTCCACCAACACTGGCCTAAGCATTTAGCAGAATGCGTACATTAAAAGTCAGATTTCAGCCACAGCAATATAGCACCTCGCGCCACCTCTTAATTCTACACAAACAACCGAAAATACAGCAGTGAAGTATTCTAGGAAGGGATCCTACACCACACAGAGAGCAGACCATATGTGCTCTTGGAGGAAGAGTGTTTCTCTGTGTCCTGCGCGGGTGCTGTTTCCGTGTCATCCTGTGTGCATTTTCATGACTTCTGCAAGTACATACTACACCGATCAACAGATAATGCACAACAGGCACTGACACTGCTTTGTAGACCAAAACCAGGCACTTGGCTGTTTGTGTTAAGTGAGGAACAAACACAGTGTTGGGGCTGTGCAGCACTCATCATCTCTAGATCTGCCCAAGTAGCAACAAAACTTGTTTTCATCATATCACAGGGGATCGAGAAAACAACAACTTTTAGAGAATCTGGATGTGAGGGTTTATACAAGAATGTAAATGAGTAAAGATGGACAGATTTCAAAGACATTTTCTTTCCTTTATTTCTTTCTCCTTGTTTGCCAGTAATCTTTGCGTATAAAAGCAGCCAAAGTAAACAGTTTAGAAGATTCACCCATATATGATAAAATCATGGAAGAGGCACTAACCACAAGCATCTCAATCTCCCTGTTTTACTTTAATAATAAATATTCTTTAAGTCAGGGGTTTACAGTGTTATCTGCAGTATGACCCCCATCAGTAGAGTATCTAAATATATATATAACTTGTGCTATAATCTAAGGCCATGTTGAGCAACCCAGGAGCCCCCATTGTATTTCGTGGTAAAACCAGTCACCTCTGTCAGCCTGGGAGTAAGGACACAAAAATAACCATTCTCCAAACTAGATAAGTATTGGATTTGCTACGCACAACCACTCTGCTTTCTCCTCCTCCCAGAACTTTCCCATCCCTGAGATTACTCTGTGCAAGAGTCTTTGCATTTAGACTTAACTGTCCACGTATTAAAGCAAAGCCAACAAATCACGAATATTAGACAAGGAATGATAATATAAATTTACCAGTACCTCTGGAGATGTAAGTAGAGTAGTCCCAAGGGGTGAACTAAGAATAGCATCAAAGAGCTTGGCTAGGGTTATTGTCTCTAATGGAAAAAATTGAATTGACCACATACTGTCTGCACTTAATGGCAAAAGTAAATTAATTTATAGCAAATGACACCATTTGGTCAAAAATTGGTGCGATTGGCTACTGACAAGTCAATGACAGGCTGACCACAGGACACCACTAATGTAAAGACAAGCATTTAGAGAGTTCTGAAGCTGCAGGACAGCAACACAACAGCCAATTCGTCCTCAGGGATAACAGCAATATCCAAAGCTGCCTACTTAGCAAGTTTTGTGAGACTGCCTTTCAAAAATACATTAATTAGAGATCTCAATTTTATTTTTATTGCATTTTACTAAGCTAACTGTTTGAAAACACTTTTGGTTTGCTTTATTTGAGAGCTACACAAGCACATTAAAAAAAAATACACAGGTTTCTGTTCCATTTGAAAAAATAGCGCATGTTAGTATGTGACTCAAGTTGGCTGCAAACAGCAACACCACAGTTATGTTCAAGTTGCCTGGTGAGATTGATCCAGAGTTCTGAACTCTGAGACCCATTAACCCAGTTGTTAACTCTCACTAAAGTGTTGTATGCGAAATCCGTGGCCTAAGTGGTGCAAGAAGCCAGGGGTCACCCTATGTGAAGTAAAAGCCTCTTCTGCTGACCATCTCTGAAAGGTTCAGCGGGTCACCACGCCTCCCTAAGCCTCTCTGTGACAACACAGTGAGCCTAAATTCAGTGACTCATACACTCACATCAGTTTCCTACAGTATCCACACCACTGAAGGCTCCAAATCTTTCTCAAAGCCTATTGATTTTTTTCTTTCTACTAAAGTGAGTCCTGCTCCATGCAATGGCCTTCCCAGAGACCCCAGCCTCTCTGATGGAAAACTGTGGGAGCACATCACGTAATTACAGCAATGAGGCAGCTGAAGTGGTCTCCTCATGCTGCCCAGCAGCAGAGGTGAGCCTCCACACAGGCATTTCCTCCAGTGCAGGCTGCCAACTGCAACTCTGACCTCAGCAAGAGCAACACACACAGGCGCTGAATAGGTGGGGGAATTGTTGGGGGAACAGTTGATTAAAGTCTTGAGGAATAAAATGAGGTTAGATTTAAGGTCTTGCATCACACAGAGGGTCCTGCTGAATTACTGACAATGAAAGGCACTTTAATTGCACTGCTTAAAAGCTCTCAATTGAAAAAAAAAAAAAAAAAAGGCCATGAAATGACCTCTCTTCCTTCACATTGCTTTGATTTTACTCACGTACTCTGTAGACCTTTAGTAGTTACTCTTAATTGCCTTTTGCCAAAGTTTCCATTTCAGTTGCATCTTAGCTAGGACCTAATTTTTCCCCTCTCTGACTGAAGAAAACCAGGTCCTGAAGAGGTGCAAGCTTGACACCATGTTTCTGCTCGTAAAATCAGATTATTTACAGAACAGGAAGATTTGGCCTTAAAAGCGTCACTTCATATTTAACGTTCCTATCTCCCGCTTTTCAGTGGAATTATACACATGCAAGGTATAAGCTCCACACTTAAAATAGCCACCAGCTTTCATTAATCCCTACACACATCACCTATATCTCCAGGCCATATTACATAAAACATGGGAGCTGATGAAGTCACTAGAATAACATAAATAAAAAAAAAAAGTCAGAGCAGCCTGGTACCCACATACATCGCTGAGTCTTCACTTAGTGGATCACCTTGGGAAGCCACTTAAGACATCCAGGGAAGCTGAAGTAGTTTTCTAGCTGTAATCTCTAATACCTCGTGCAGCCACCACAACCTCTGAGGAATGCAGCTAGTATCAAAGATTTAATGCTTTTTCACATTAGTGATGTCAGCACAAAATGGCCATCTTCTCTGAATAATTTATCTCCTCGCTGCATAATTTTCTTATCTCTTTTTCCCTTTTGGCTTTTTACTGTAGATGGGAAGGCAAGTGGCTGTTAGTCCTCGAAAAAACCTATGGAGCATCCTTCCCATCAATCAATTAAAAAACACTTACCTTACACTCAACATGATTTATTTCTTGTTAATACAATTGTCTCACTATATCCTTCTATTATTATACCCTTAATTCCATTAGCCATTCACTTAATGCTCTCTTTAAAGCTGACCCCAGTCTGGGGAGAAGGGAAAGAAAAGTTCGTCTAATAGTGGCAATGCCAATAAAATTCTGAAGCTTTTCTCTTAAAATCCTGTAGGTCACAGGAAAGACAGGTCCTGAACATATCCTGCTTGCTCTACAGGAGAATATTTATTTTTCATTCACTTTCAGCTAAATGGTTTGTTGGCTCCAAGTTATTTGTATTTTCATATTTCACTATCTGCTGCACTCGTCTGACACAGCAACTTTACCAAAGAAGAGAAATCTCTCCCATTCCTCCACTAAAAAAAACAACTCTGATTTTGCAAAAAAAGCCTTTTCAGTTTGAGAAACTTTGGCTTATTCCTCAGGTGAAGTTAGAGCCTGACACCCTCCTGCCCACCAGGCCATGCATTTACAGCTGGGGGATGCTTTGAGACAACGCCTAACTATGGAATCCTCACCAGGCAAGACCAAGGTTACCCACGTACGTTGCTTACATGCTGACAGTATCCTCTGTCAAATAAAGTTCACATAACCATGAGATCAGTTCTTAGGCATGAGAGAGTTTGCCAGAGCCTCAACTTCAAAAGACAAATCCATTGGTAACAGGTTGCTCGTTTGCTTTCCTAGCAACACTGGTGTCACCAGCCACAAATTCTCGAAGCAGAAGGCAGCACCACCTTTCCTCAGGCTGAATTGTCACCTTAGAAGTCATCTACACACAGAATTCCAGACATCTCCTCCAGTGCAACAAACCACAGTTCATCCGGGCAGCTCCAGGTTCACAAGGACACAGAACAGAAAACTCACAAATACAGCACACCATGTTCCACCTGCTGACCAGCAACAGGCAAAATCAAAGCCAGAAGGACCTGTGGGAGAACCTAAAAACCAGTAACTCCTGTGGATTAATTGCATCAGGATCATTATGCTTTCTTAACAGCTTCCAGGCAATTAGTCTTTTCTCTGTGTCTGGACTCTTTCCCTCAGTTTTGTTTTTAATTAGATTAATATTAGCAAGACTGTGAAATATTTCATACCTTCCTCAGTGCACATTCATGCAGAGATGGATTTGTGCCAAGGGATTTGGGTTTGGATGTTGGCTGGTATCAGTAAAGGTCAGAACCTTAGATTTTGGCTCAATCCCTTCAGGCAAGCACCCAATGGTAGATTTCAATTGCTGAATCCTGCATCCTTCCACCGCACAAAGACCTTCATTCATGCTGCTGCCACAAAACCCAAAGCAGTTTGCAAGCTATGTGTATTGTAGCTTTATTTTTGCTGCCTTTTTGGTGTGTAACAAGGAGCATTAATTCTCATGCATTCACAAGCACAGCACTGGTTCCATGAGCTCAGCTTAAGCCAAGTCCATAGGATGGGGCAAGATCATGCTCCTGTCTCCATGGGAACCACAATGCCAACCCTTGCCCACCACAGCAGCCTGGTTATACAGTGCAAAAATAAAGGAACAGGAAGATATATCTATCCTGAGCATAATAGTAGTAATCTCCAACAAAACTTACACATTGCCAGGGGCCAAGCCATCCTGAAAGAAGCACAATGTGCCGAACCAAGAGCTGCCCAGTAGAGGTTCATCTGCAATAATTTTCTTTCTTCTACCTGTATCACCAGAAATTTAAGCGGTGTTGCTAGTAAAAACACAGATTCCAGGTCTTGGTGTCTTTTCTTGTTATTGCGTGTTTTTTATTGCCCTCTCTCATCATCACTGACAAGAGCGGGATGCTTTTCATGTTTTGGGGTAGTGCTCCGCATATTTAGCAGCTTTCAAAAATAATAAAATTATGAGAAGCAAACGCTCTTCCCAGCACTTGCAAAAGCTTCAAGGCAGTTAAAGTAGAACTGCTAAGCAGACCACACAACACACAAACACCTTACCATAGGACTTCCCTTAACACTGGTATCCATCAGCTGAACCCTACACATTTCACTGGATTGTCCTTCACCTTGGGAGTTTCCTCCTAATTCTCCTCTGAAAATTCCTTGCTACAATACAGTTCACCTCACCAAAGCAATTAACAGTGGTAAGTGTGCATATACATGTCTCTCCTCATAGCTGCTGTGTGACCGTCCAGTAGGTGTGTTCTGCTGCACCTTGTTAGGCAGCAGCAAAGCGGTCACAAAAATAAATGGAATTCCAATTTGCTATTGATCTACTTTCAAACTTAATAAATGGGGCTGGTGTTGATAATTGCCAAACCTCTGCCCAAATAAAACTATGACACTTCATAAATATCCAATAGAGCTAGATCTACATGTGTCCCATTTTCCCCAGTATTTATGATTATATCCCTTAAACGCTGAATCTTCTGTTGGGAAATGTCATCTCAGTCATATCCAGATGTTCTATTTTAAGCATGAATCTTCTATCTTTGACTAGCTCAAACAAACATCCCTCTTATTATAGGCCCCACACATAAACAACATTCTACCCCATGCATTCCTATTAGAGGATACAGAAGTAAAAGACAAAAACCCATTCCCAGGGTAATCCGATTGCTCTGCTGGGCTCTAGCATGGACTAACCCTGTACCAGCCAGATTAACATATCTCCAGAGCCAAGCAAGGGATGAGCTACAGCAGTTACAATACCATGCAGGAATGTTTTGTGCCAGAGTTTCCCTGCTCTGTTTATGCTCATTATTTCTCAAGAGTGCATAGAGCAATTCTCTCTTGTCCTTGGTGCTCATAACAATGCTTGGGTACCAAAAGGTTTGGCCACATCTGGTCTGCATGCCCAGAGGACATGATGCCTCACAGCCTTAAGCCCAAGCTTTAGCTTGGTTCGAGGCCTAGGTTGAGTGAAAAGAAGCACTTCTGACATCTGCTCCTTTCAGCTGATCCAAGAAGAAAGACAAAGTTTTGAACCACACAGCTCAATACCACCACTGGGACATTTGTTAGAGAAGGCAGACCCCTGAAGGTTGAAAGCTGCTGCTACCCCCCCTTCTCTGCAAGGAAAGCCTGTCTTTTGACCACTATTAAACCCCAGAACTCTCAGGCTAATAAACATGAGAACTGGCCTGATCTTTGTACAGTCTGCCTATGGTGCTTTATTGTTTAGACTGAACTGCTTTAACAGTAGGGGGAAAATCTTCAGATGTGTGGTGAAGAGGAAGAGGTATAGAAAAAGAAATGGTAGTTTCTTTCCACACAACATGAGATTTTCCGGTAGTATCAGTGAAATGAAAAGGCATTTCTTCTGCCCCGATCAGTCATAACATTTAAACCACAGAGCTAGCCATGAAATCCTATGCATCATTTAGAACTTTGATGCTGAACTGACTTCATAGTAAAAATGTCTTGGCAGGGCTAAAGCACCTGCTGTCAAACAGAAACACTGATTAAAGAGGTGGGTGTTTTTTTAAAGAGGTCTTGTTCACTTTCACAAAACTGCATTAGGATAATCCCTGAGTTATAGCTCTGATGGGTAATTACTCCTGCAGTGTAGCTAGAGAGCTGCTACTCAAAATCCTCATTAAAACCCTTATGTATTTCTTCTGCATTTTCCTTTCAGCTATTATCAATGACAACGATCCGTGTATAAATACACACTTTCCTTCTTGATGATTATCCCTATTTCTTCTGCCTGATTCATTCAGCAAGGCCACAGTTCAATGCTTTTGAAGCCACAATGGCCTCTACGGGAATTAAGTCTGACATCAGAAATACTGAATTGTGGCTTTAGTGAATGAATTAAATGGGGAGGATTACACTAAATATCATGGAGAGCGCTCCTACTCCCAAAACCAATGGCAATCTCTTTACTATGGAATCAGTTAAGGACCTCACTTTAGGTGGAGCCCATAAAAATTAATTTTACCATTTGGGAAAAGTTGTCTTGCCATTGCTTTAAGAAGAAGAGCACAGTTACACACACAGTGCTGCTTTCTGTTCGCTGGGTCAGTGTTTATAGGGTGGGATCTCCTGGCCAGTGGCAGAAGCTTTTAGGCTTTGTTCTTTCACCTGTAGCCTAACAGCACCCAAACCTACACATAGTGCTCAGGAGAGAGTCATTCGCTTTCTGAAGAGAAGTACGTTCCAAGATGATGCAGCTGATCATTGCAAATAAAAGTATAGGCTCGTTTCCTGTGGTCTCAAATAAAAGACTAAACTTGTTAGTGTTCATTTCACTGTCTCAGTTGTCAGCTTCCTACTGAGACAAGGCTGGTAGAGCAACTCCAGTGTTACCCCCTGCTTAGGAAAACTATACCAAGATTAATGGATCTTCAGAGGAAGAAATATTAGGAGTAAAGTTCATTCAGCTTCCCTCTGCCTGAGGCAGTAGCAGTGGAAAAGCATACTGATGAAGCAAATGAGAGAAGAAGGAAGAGCCAGGGTGGTGGGAGCTGGAAGAGAATGCAGATGCACAAGACTCAAGAATGGCCAGAAATATGCAACAAGCACAGGAAAAAAAAAAAATCTTCCCAAGTCTGAGAAAACACCAACCCCTAGAAGAAATTAATCTGCAAATCAAAGCAATCTCTTACTCTGCTGGTTTTAGTCAATTTATACAACAACTTCCTTAAAGTGACCTTGGCCTTCCCAGCTGCTCTTTGGAGCAGAGGTAAGGGGTTATACGGGGTCCCACTACCTTCCAACTTCCTCTCTTTCTCAGAGTGGAGACCTGTTTTCATAACAGAGCTTCAGAGGGGTCAGTACTGCCAAAGTAGCTCTCTCTCCTTGCATTTCTGTTAAAATATGGACCTTGGCAGTAAAAACAGTAACGAAGTTAGCAACATTCAAAAGCCAAACATCTATCCCAAAAGAAGCATAAGGGTCTAAAACAGTAGAAAAGCAATTCTCTCTCCTCTTCTATTTTTCAAGGCCTAGGGAAAAAACCTCCTCAATTACTTAATTTTGAAGCTTTTCCTCCAAAATCACATCGTTATCACTTTTTGAAAAGTGAAATCTGACCTTAACATTGCTCTTCCAATTCAGTGTTTAACTTCAGCATTATGTAACACAGCTAGAATCAGAAAATTTGTGATGGGACACCAATACTTGGCAACATCTGGACTTAAACAAAAAGTTCACTTTTTCAAAATCAGATCTGAAGTTGTAACTGAACTGTGAAGGGACCCTGCCAAACTCACCCAAAAAAACCAGCAGTATAGGCAACAAAATGATGGATACAATTTCTCTGTGAAAGACACCTTCTGCCAATGCAAGGCCCTACTACCCATATCTGTGTGATTCTTCTATGCAGGAGGAAAAGGTCAAATCTTTAAAGCCCAACAGCACACCCCCAAAACCCAAATTCACTCCCGCACAAGAAAACCCACCCAGGCATTTGCTGGGAGGATGTTTATTTAATGGAATTGGTAGTTTCCACTGCTCTTTCTTGTAACACCAGAATCGACTTCTCTCTCTGTAACCTGAAGAGTCACAGCCTTGAGAGCCAAGAGGCTGGTGTGGAAGCCTACCTGTGTGTCTGCATACTGTGCTTAGAGAGAAACGCCTCTTAGCATATGCACATGCACAACACAGCAAGCAGCACCTACAAATCAATTAAGCAGACCATGCTATTAGAATCTTTTCACAAGATAAACAGCCATGACTGGATCAAGCAGGTAAGATCATAGGAAAACACTGAAAATGTTTACTTTATGAAATAGGCAAGCAATCCACAAAGGATGCCCTAAGAGAAATGCCTTGAGGATGAGTACAGTTTATTAACACACAGCCTTTCATCAGAGTTCAGCACATAAATCGGGGGGAAGAAAGAAGGGAGGGACATTCCAAGTGATGCCATTTGCCTTCCAAACAAACCATTAGGTGTGATGGCAACCTGCTTTCTTGGAGATGGCTGAGCACCTGTCTGCCAGTGGAGCGTGGTGAATGAATTCCTTGTTTTGATTTGCTTGCACACACAGTTTTACTTTACGTATCAAACTATCTTTATCACAACATACCAGTTTTCTCACTTTTACACTTCCTATTCTTTCCCCCATTTCACTAGTGGTGCCCCCTTGACTTAAGCACCACGACACCAGCTGTATCTACTTCCCCCTGTCCCTACCGGCACACAGGTGCTCCTACTTTCATTTGGAAATTCTGCCAAAGAAAAACCTCAAGGTAATAAAATGTGAGGAAGGCCTTATCGTGTGCAGCACAAACTTGGACAAAGCAACAGATGCAGGGACAGTCATAAACCATGATGGAAATTAAACAGGAAGGCTGTATTTCCACACATGACACGATAGTGCCATTTAGAAACCGTTCAAAAATATTAGATGAACAAAAATGATGATCTGCTTCGGGGATAAATAAATGGCATCTGTATCACCATCTGAAGATCTGCTGGCAGTTTCAGTAGGGAACCTACAGCAACTTCACAATAGAATGACTGTTCCAACATTGCTCCTCATGACTGAAAAAGCTCACTATAATTATACATTAACCAAGAGAGATACTTGAACTAAACCTGTGCTTGCGCAGTCTTTCTACAACAATTGCTCAAACAAAAGTTTCGAATGTTATTTACGTTTGTCTCCTTCGTCAAGCCAAAATATTAATAATAGTATTTCAGCAATGTCAAACGCTGTCTGTGACATTCTAAATATTTTTAACTCTCATTAACTCAACAGAAAAATATATTAGCAAGGTATATCTGGCAGTACTTGTTCGAGGAGCAGGAGCAAGGCTGCACACACACCCTGTGGTCAGGCAATCCAGGAGGCAGAGATGGCCACAGCACCCAAAAGAGAGCAAAATAGGCTGGTGGTGGGAAATAAGGCCAGCCACTAGGGGCCTTTAAAAGTCTTCACCAACAAAGCACTCCAGTAAGGAACACAAGTCACACCACAGAAGAGCCATAACTCTTGTTTTGAGCTCAAACAGGAGTCCCAAGCCCAAGGGCAGAGAGAATGAGGTCAGGGTGGTTGAGCTAGCTGGGGAAGTTCAGGTTCCAGGTGTCCTGGGGTCTGCTCAGACACAAATGAGCCAATTATTCTCAGCTGGCCTTTGAGGGAGTCTCTGCTACAGGGATTGGCTGGGGGAACGGAGTGAATCACTTGAAACACTTGAGACAAATCACTATCTAGAAGAGTCTCTTCATGGCTCTAAAAGGCACCTGGACAGCCAGGAGAGGCACAGGCACCCAAGCTTTGCAGAGGTGGATCCCTCCCAATGCTGTAGAGAGGCCTAGCCCAGGCTCAGGAACAACTAGTGAACACAGTTAATTGGAACTTGAACCATCTGGGAGTCCACTTGTTTCTTACACGTTTGTTCCTGTATGTTTTTAAAAGCATTTTCCTTTTACAGGAAGCTGCAGTTTCCATGGGTTCTGTACAGTGCTACAAGGAAAGCATGTAGGCCTGTTTCGCTGTTTCTGACTATAAACAAAATGTTTGCAGTTGTTGCCCAAAAGCTTCTACTTTTGCAGACCCACGAAGCAGCTGGGCTGAGAGCCATCCCCCAGAACATGGGCTGTTAGCAGGAAATTTTCCCAAAACATATATTCTTGTCATTTTTCCATGACTTTAAATGCACAGAATCACAGAATGGCTAAGGCTGGAAGGGACTAGAGGAGGTCATCTGGTCCAACCTCCCTTCATTCTAGGAAGGCTCCCTGTTTTGGATGGAACAAAAACTGGGGCTGTTTAAGAGATAGAATTAGCCATAAATTTTGATCATGGAAATGGGAGTATCATTTCATAAAATGCTTTTTATGTGAACCCTTTTTCACAATCTAGTCAGGTAAGTTGTTATGGCCACTGTATATTTTCAGCAGTCGTACCTCTAACTTAAAAATAATGGTGCTGTATTGACCACAAGATAACCCTTCTTCATTATGAATAACATCAGATTATATATCTTTCACACGTTTTTGCTTTATTCAACAGTTTTTGGTGTGCCTGACCTTATTCTATTAATGTTAAGCAGAATTAATTAAAGCTATGGGCTTCTTTTTTTTTCTTAGTGCAACACATTTTGCTTAAAAAAATAATGTATCACTCCCTGATTAATTTTCCATGACTTAAATTATTACTTTTTCCCCATGGTTGTCATTGTTCCATATTTTTTTTTACGAGCCACTAATTTTTTCAAGTATAAATTTGAACCTGCTTTGCTAATGTGAACAGCTGTTCGGCTTATACAGCTAAGGCAGGGCTCCCAGCAGCCTTGTGCTGAAAGTTTGACACTAAGACCAAAAGTCTATGGCTGTAAAGCAAGACCATTCTAAAAATTATCAATAGGATAATTATATACAGTAGCTGGCCCTGACACTGGCCATCTGAGTTTGGAAATCCTTACCCAGTTGAAGTCACCCTCTGCAGTTCCTTTTTGGCCCTGATTTTCCTACAACCATCCAAAAGAGTTGTTATCTCTGCATCGTATTTAAAATCATTCCACCACACTCACTGAAGTGCTCAGCAGTGTTTACCCCATACATTTACGTATTTGTGCCTTAACTATCTCACAGCCGCATCAGCCACAAGCCCATGTACTCACATGTTCTGACCAGTTCTTTTCATAAGCCTGGATGATAACTGGTTTATAATGTTTATTGGTTTATTGTTTATAATGTTTACTGGTTAATAATGTTATTGCAACTGTGCTGTTCTAATGGAACAAGCAATACAAGGCATGTAGGAAGAGCCACAGCTATTAGTAGATACACAGGTATAAATGTGGAGAAGGGAGATGGGACTTGAAGACATTCTTTAGGTTCTCTGCTCCCAAGGATTTTTCAGGCTTCAAAGCAGCTCCAATCACATGTGTTTGATCTCATTTGTATCTGTACTCCTGTGTCTCGAGTTGCAACAGCCTGTTTCCATAAATACTCTTCCTACTGTAGGGCATTGCTTAGATTTGTGAAAGCAAGGTACAGATTATGCCACATATCACTGGACATATGGAAACCATGCGTGGATGCTGTGCGAGTGATTT
>VZTG01004604.1:25000-92456 GCA_013397845.1 Melanocharis versteri
GATCCACCAGCAACCACGTCATACTTTGAGGATGAAGCTCCATGAAGGGACACGGCCTAGGCCCCAAGATGCTTTAAATGCTTCTTGCTGATGCCCTCTGTACATGGAATCGTAACCATAACTAAAATCTTCACTGTTCTGTAACATCCTGTCTCTCTTCCTTTCTCTCTTGGTTCTGGAACAGACAAGACTCCGTGTTGATTTGCTCTATTCATCTAGATGAGCTTCACCTAGGTGGTAACTAACAGCAGAAGATGCTGTTACGGACTTCAGTCTGAACTCAATTCCAGAATTACAACTGGTTCCCAAGAAGAGGAAGATAGAAATTTACCGACTTTCTAGGATGTCTTTCTAAGCAGTTTTTTTCAGAAATCCCTCCTACCAATACTGATTCTTTCCTCAACAAGACGTGTGTATTAATCTCCAGTTATCCATATCTCTGCTGTCAGTGAATAACTATTCAATAATCACCCAGTCTCTTCTGAAATAAGACCTTGAAATAAGTGTGGTACATTTGATTTAATATCAGAGTGCCACTTGCAGTGCTATCAAAGGGGAACAGGCAGTCTAAATTCAGGGTAAATAGACTGCAGCACATAAAACTTGCGAGTGCAAAGAGCTAAGCTACTCTTTTTGCTTCTATGTTTCAATTTTTACCACTATAAGTGAGAAAAACTGGTAAACAAATAAAGACCCCATATTTTTTGTGTGTCTTTTTGTGCCTCTGCTTTTCTCAGTGAAGTAATTTAAACTTCAGGTGCCCCATTTGTTGCATCTAAGCTAGTTGATTCGATTTCTGTGGCTTTATTTCTCTTCTGGAAGGGGCAAACAAAAAAAATACATGAAAATGTGTGAACAAGGTGTGGGGGAAGTTGTACTTGAATATGCAGTATGTAATATATTTATTTCTATATAGTCAGATTTCTCAGGGCCTATAACAGCTTGGTTGCTTGTAAAAGGAAACAGTGGAAGGCTTACTTTATTCATGCTTTCTTTTCGTGTCTGAGCCAGCCCAGATAGCCATGAAAAGACAAGCTGATTTGTTTAAGAATCACTGGGAATGTGCTAATGTTCTGAAGATTAATCAGGAGACAGAACTAAGCAACTCTTACAAAAAACTCTGAATAAGAAAAAGCTACAAGGAAAGACAATAATAACACAGTGCTTCTCCTACTAATTTTTATCTTGTGGTCTGTTTTGGAATGCATATATTTCCGCTTCTCCAAAACTGAGAAAACAAGAGCACTAAGTCTTGGTTAACGAGACTAATCAGCAGAAGATGTCCTGTGAGCTTGACAGAAGTTTTTCATTGTGAAAATTTGTGTTGGCTGAGCAAAGAGAAGTTCAAGTTCAGCATATTTATTTTGAGAAGGACTACAGAAAATGAAAGGAAATGGGAACGACATGAGTAAAGAGAGCAGAATTTGACCCTCCACATTTAGGAAAAGGAATTCTTCAAACTGGCTTGGAAGAACCAAAGACGTCTTGTGCTGATGAGAATTTAGATTTCATCTTTAGAAGTTTCGTGAAAAGCTGCCTGAGAAAGTAATGTAAGCCCTGATTTTCCTTTATCCTGCATAGCTGTAAAAGCCAATACAAGAAACAAACTGGGAATTAAATGACTACCCAGTCAGCATATACTTGGTTTGAAGAGTAATAAGCTCTACATTCCCTGCTCCAAGTCAAACTGCACATCTGATTGAGTGAATGAGAGCTTTTCCTGGGACTAAAAATGGCAGGATCTGGATGATGAGATACAAAATCTTTTGTAGAGTTATAGGAGAAGCTCACCCCTTATTTATGGATATATAAATCATATCTGAAGCCAGTGCACAAACCCCCAAGCTACAAAGGAAGACATCAAGATGATATTGTAACTTTATGTTCTGCACTTAAATTTTAAATATATTAATATTTTAAAAGAGTTATTTTGTTTTAAGTGTAACTACCCCACAAATAATTTTCAGCCTGGCTTTTTCTTGTATTAATGTTTTCATTATACACGGGATTTTTTTGTGTGTAGAAATACTACTTTTGGTTATGAGTGTTGATCAGCTTCTTTCCTGAAGAAACAAACTTGCAGTCACGTTGTTTTGATGTCCCTCTCCAGCAACATTTCAAACCAAGAACTCATTCTGACCAACTCCAATGGCAGATAGAGCACTCCACAATAGAGAATTCCCACAGCCTTAGGAAAATGTGTGGCCAGAGGGAAGAGAGAGAGAGAGAGCAAGCCTCTGTCAGTGCCCCAGCAGAGATCAAAGCTGCAGCACAACCTCGCCATCAGGGACAGACACAGGTGCTCTTGGACTCCTTTCAGAGACTCCACACAGAAGCACATTCCTGCGAGACAGACCCACACAGAGCCAGACTTTATCAGCTCCCCTAGTAAAGGAACTGCTTGTTCCACCCCTGTGGTTCTGGCAGGAGGAACCCAAAGGGACTTCTACACCCAAAGAACTGTAGTTACACAAAGCAGGCGAGGAGGTGGAGGGATCAAACCACTTTCCCTTGGAGGAGATGCAATGCTGGGGTGGTTTCCACCGCACTGGTGGTGAGCCCATTTTCACCATTTCACTTTTACACTGCCATGGATGTCATGGGGCTGAAAAAATGAAAATAAGAATAGGCCAACAGGAAAATTCAGTGTGAGCTTTCTGGCTTTCCTGGCTACATTAGAGCAGCGGCTACACCATCACATTTATGCCACGTTCCAATCGCTTGATCTAAGCATTAGTTGCCAACAGCCTTGGTGGGAAGCAGAGGCTCATAAGGATTGCTGCAGAACTGCTTTCGGCCAAGGTAGTTCAGCCCAGGATCATTTTAAGTATGCATTGCACTGCGTGAAGTTGTGATGTGGAAACAAATGGGTTTCTTTTCCCCAGCAGTCACAGACTTTAGTTTTGAGACTGGCTCCAGCCAAACTGACTCCAAATCTCCAGCAGAGCTTTGCTGAAATCAGCAGAGCACTGCATAGGAGATGGCAGTTCAGCTTGGTCTTTGAGACTGGGGCTGAAACTCATGTAAAGGAAGACAGAAAAATAGTGACTCTTAAAACATGTTATTAAGTCTAAGCATTTACTGGATAATAAATTATTTGCTAAAACTCTAAGACGAACTGGAGCCTCATCATGATTTTACTGTTAATTCAATCATTCTGGAGTTCTTGATGTTAAGTTAATTAATTGTTGTTGGCATAATTATAAAATATATTCCATTTTATAATGGGTATAAAGTTCTGAAATATAAATTGAAGACACCTCACATTTTTAATAGTTGTTCCTTAACCTCTATGGCATTTAGTTTTGTGTGGTCAATGAAGCCAATATGAGCCTCTTTCCATTACATAGAGGACATTACCTGAGATATTATTTATCAGGCAACTAAACAGGAAGTGCTTTGCCTACTTACTTTTCCCTATTTGTCTCACTGTGATGCATCCATACATACCTATATCCATGGCAGATCATCCTGTTTTGACACTCAGCAGATATTCCAAGCATGGTCTCCATTTATTCCATTTTGCCCTGGACAGGCAGAGGCAGCCAGTCCATCACCCCAGTGCCTCTTTCCCAAATTGCTCCAATAATGCCTTACAGGAAAAGAGGTCAGGTTGGCTTCCAGGAGATTATCAAGCCTTGGCAACAGCTTAGTAGTGGTTAGACAGCCAGAATCTCATCTCTGTCAGTGCTTTCTAGGAGATTCCGCTTTATTCTTGCTGTGGTTGCACCAGTACCTGAAGGATATCCTCAAAAGCCTATCATTACGGATAACTCCCAAAAAACTCCATTGTCTACACCTTGCAACGGCCACACTGGGGTTCAGAGGCATTATTCCCACCCTCCTTCCACAGTGATGTCACTGTAAATATCTCCCCATGTGCAGATCATTCTCCCTAAACAACTCAGAGCGTTGTCAACTCCCAGCTTTATTGGAAGGCACCCCACAATCCTTTTGGGATCCAGCCTTGTTTCTGGAAATCTTGACACTGTAATCCATCTCTGAAGGAATCACTTATCAAGGAGGATGGGGAGCTGAAAGATTTCTAAAAACCATGAAATCATATTGGGTTCTAAGAAACCTGGAGATAGGAGTAGAACATGAGTTAATGGGACCACAAGCTCCAAGAAATAATGACTTTTTCACAGAAAATGAGAGATGATGACAACGAGCAAATCTGGGGGTTGGGCTTTCTGCACCTCCAGTTCCTATCAGTCAGCAGAACATCAGATATAAGTAATTCTCAAGGTATTTCTCACCACCTTGTGCCTTCCAGAAAGTAAATCACATCTTTGGGATCCTTTCCCAAAACAGACACATTTCTGGGGATAAACTCTCCCAGTGTGACCCCTGAGAGCTACATTCAGAGCTCAGCTTCTCCCTCAAGGGTTCCTGAATCCATAAGCTTGCTGCTTAATTGAAAAGTAATGAAGATATCCATGCTTAGCATTTCCCCCAAGACTGTTGACTGCTACAGTCAGGCTTTTTCCTAGACATGTGAAGAATGCTTAAAAGTGCTCCTGTCCCTTGGGGGTTGCCATGCAGCTTTGTTTACTGGCTGTCCAGGAAATAACTCTATCAGTCAGAGGTGGTTGCAGAATCTAAAGACACAGCTGGTACTTAACTTGACTATAAAAAAACCTATTTATCCATTCTCCCTTCAGACCAGCAGGAAAATATTTAAGCTTAAAAAATCCCACATTTTATACAATCATATAAAAGAGAGCAATTAATACAGCTCATTACTAGTTTTTGACAGGGCTTAGTATGTCAGCAGCCAAATCAATATGAGGATTATCACATTTTGGAGTAAAAGATGCCAAAACCTGTCTGGACAGATTTGAAGGGCAGTGCACTACAGCATAACACCAAAAAAAATTAGCTCCCTATGAGAAGCTGCAAGATTAAAACAAAATAAATTACATGATAGGTCCTAGAAGCATCACCTCCATAGCTTAACTTCAGCAAGACATCTTGGTGCTTCTCTGTGCTTCTTACCCTGGACTTTCTGTTTCTTTCAACACTTAAAATAAATTTTGAAGAGAGATCATCTTTTTTACTGAAAAGCAAAAAGCAGTGGGAGATGGACTTTTCCATTCCCATTTTCCCCAACCATGGTAAGCTTCAGGCCCACTTTTGGGTAAATGTCTTTGTCACATCACCTGCCCAAGACAATCAGCAGCAGTAGTACTATTTTAGTGAAAATGTTGCCTCCATACACTGAAATTCACTAAAATTTGATTATAAGTCGATTGCCTTCTTAGGACTGATGCTGTTTGCTTTCACTGACTTCTCAGGAAATAGTCCATGAGAAAAGAAAGTCATGAAAACAAGGAAAATGTATAGACTTCCACCAAATCATTTTTCCCCACCAGCTGCAGAATCTCAAGATCACAATTAGTAATGAATTATCTGAGGCATTTTCCTTTCATCCATGCAAACTCTTTACCCATCGACAATAACAAAGTCACAAGATTTCATTAGCCAAAAATATCATTGCATTGATGAGTCTGTAGTAAACTCTGTTTAGGTGAGACTGGCTTTTCTGACTGTGGAAAGAGATACACTGTATTCTCTGCATGCTTAAGGATGATGGAAAGTGGATAAAAAAGCTATCAAACAAATTTTATCAAAGCAGAAAAGGATATCACGTGGATGAATCAGTAAGTCTCACAAGATACATAGGGAGATGATAGAGAGAAAACCATGAACTGCAAAAAAGTCGGGATTGTTCAGCCTTAGGAGGATAAACTGGATGTGGGACCTAACAGTCATAAATACATTAAAATTCTGCTGCAAGCAGGAAAGGAAAAGTTTGCTTTCCATATTCACAGTAGGTAAGTCAAGAGAGAATATCCATAAGCTGTGGGGAGTGGAAAAAAAAAGTTTAGACATCCTTTCTAATAGGAAGGATGACGAAGGTCTCCAATCTGAAGAAGGATGACCTGGATAGGCTGTGAAGCTTCCAGAAAGGGAGATCTTTAACTGAACCAAAATCCATTGGGAATGACAGAAGGATCGCCGGGCCTGCTTGGGGCAGAGGAATGCACGAGACTGCTTCCAATGGTCCCTCCAGACCTGTTTTTCTACTGTTTTTGAGGTCAATTCAGGAATGTATCAAGGGCAAAAATCATGGCAGCAAAGTAGGGAAAACCTGTAACTTTTGTAGTGACAGAATCTGCAGGTGGATTTGTGTCCCACTACTATTGCTGTTTTGTGTAGAGGAATGACATTATGAATTAAATGCAGCAAGGCCTGACCACATTAATACTCTATTAACCTTGAGAGAACAAGCCATCCAAACTTGGATGCCAAATGCTCCCCCTAGTTTATTTCAGATATTCTATTGGAAGCTGTATAGACACTTAAAAAAAAAAAGTTTTGCTCACAACTTATGAAGAAAAAGAGAAGTTGGGAGTGGATACACACCAGGATGATTTGATATACCCTGGGACGCAAACAACTACATGAAACACCATTTTTGAGTGACATGCAGCCATTTATGGCTTTTTTCTTTCAGCCACCACACAAGCACTTGCTGAGGTGTACACACATTTTCTGAAGTCTAAATAGCTCAGTGAAAGTACTGCCTCTAACTATCTCTAGCCTTGCATTTGTACAGCACCTGGACCAACACTGCCAATATATAATTAACTTTTGCGTGGTAATCTGTTATAGAAATGAGAAATACCAAACAACGTAGAAGCAAATCTTTAAAGGAAACCTATTGACTGCCAGAAGCAGTAATTTGATAGTACACACATTTAATGCTCTGTGCATTTAATTACACTTAATAATCAATGTTTCATGAGGCAAATCATTGGTAAAAGAAGTTTGGGCACCTGTATAAAGCCCTCTTTTAAAGCTGAGCCAAAGAAAAGTCAAGCAACAAAAAATATCTTCTCTACAGGAAATGTTTATTAAAATCTCTTTGAGGAGATGGAAGGGCCCATTTTATGAAGCTTCCAGTTCAAGGCTCAGAAGAGAAGCAAATTTTTAAAATGCTAAGTAGGCAGAGTTTTCCATTTGACTGTTTGGTTCAAGAAAGTTCAGAGGTTGCTCTTGGGACAAGAGGCTGAGGCTTTCATGGAAATCATGATAAATGTGTTTTCCAATGTACTGACCTGGATGTTAGCATATTTTTTTGCTGAACATTATGGGGTACTTCGCCTACTACATAATTGATTTTCCAGTAAAGCTTAGACTCCTTTCTGATTCCAATAGAAATCTGCAAACCATTTTCTTTATTACCACCATCCAGCACCAGGGGAGGGTGTGGGCTGGGGAGAGGCAGGAGGTAGCAGATTATGAAAATCCAGCAGCATTGCAGAGTACCAGTTGAGTAGCTCCAACAATAACCTGTTGAATTCTTTTTGTATGTGTGCACACACACACATATTCACTTAAACAAGGACATCTGCAAAGCCTGAAAGATCTTTGAAAGCACAATAATATTTAAGCAACTGGATGTGCCCCCAGCACTTTTTTCAAGTAGTCTTGGAATGAAGCCTGGCAAAAACTCGCAGCTGGTAGGTTTTTTTGGTGTGTTCTATGTATGTTAGTTTTTCTCTTCATCCCTTAAGCTTCAGCACAAATATTTTTTTTCAATATTCAGGACCCTTCTATGCAAAGCTATTTTTTTTATTCCTCATGTGTTTTTGTCTAGATTAAACCCAAACTATCCTAAGAGCAAGGGAAAAAAACCAAAATAAATATCAAGAAACCTTGGTAAATGTATTTGCTTTTGATATATATGTAAGATGTAATTTGAAAAGAGATCTCAGAGCACAGAGTAGAGGAAGTCAGTGCGTAGGTAGAAAACTACCATAGGGGTACCTGGCAACAAATCAAGGCACCTTCTCAATAAATTAACTTACTTAACACTCAGGCTGCCCCACCACTGCCAACTGATGCTCTTTTCCAGAACAGTCCAAATTAAAACTGTCCCCCAACATAAATGTAAAAGCCCCAAATAACTTCACCTCCTTTCCCCTCTGTAATAATTTACTTTGCAATCATCCTCTTCTTCCAAGAGATCGCGATGTAGATGGAGAAAAAACAAGCACATCGCCAGCAGTAATGTGTGGAGAAGGCGGGAAGAACACACCAAGTGCATCAGTGTCTCTCTGGGTTTGCCACAGCCCCGTTCCTAAAAAGGTTCATCATATTCCGGCAGCGATGGCTTTGACTGCTTTAATTCAGCAGTATGTGTCCAGGGGCTAAGGCCACCTTGTCAATGATACACTTGACTGGCAGGCCTGGATCTTCCCTGTCAAAATACCCAAGTGTTTAAGTAATGACTAGTGCCACTTGAGTGGAAAAAACTAGGCGAGCTGTCAATACAATGGGTGTCAGAAGCACATTGTTACTCATCCTAATCACAGTAATTGTACACAGGGACAGGCAGGGAAGGAAAGGAAATGAATGCCTATCCGCTGGCAACAATGCAACTTCATTTAACCTTAACAGACCAGGCATTGATATCATTTCTTCCTGGCACTCTCTGCGATCCTGATGTCAAAACAGCTTCTCATTTGCAATGTATGACAATTTCCTCACATCTGAAAAGACACTGCTGCAAGTCAATAGACTATAAATTGCACTTGGAAATGGGATCATCTTAACTAAAGCCTGCCTGCTTTCCCCAGGAGGCCCAGGCCCACTCCCCCCTCCTTTTAATAATTTGTATGTTTAGGTGTTCGGTCAATTTACTCTACACTTGTAATGTCTTATAGCCAAGACCATCAATCAGATTCGGTGTGACAAAAATATCCTGCTGCGATATTACAGGTTATTAAAGGGATGATGGGAGAAGGCTGCATACATTTACTGGGCCCCTTTTTTCTCATCTCAGGAAACCTGTCACAGACCTAAACTGGTGATTCATCTTCTCTTCACTATCAACAGGTAGCAGCCAAGAGTGGACTTTGATGAGCTGCTTTCACTGCTCTTTCCTCCACATCCTCTGTCCTCCTCTAGCTGCCTCCTAACCCTACATCCAGTTTTCCCCACTCCTAGGAGAATGCATGGCCATGGGGAATGCTGCTGAGAAGGTTCAAAGCTTCTAAAAAGGCTGAAATAGTTCCAGTGTCCATTGAAGGGCTTTCAGCAAGGGGCCCATCACAGGCTGGAGCACTGTATTTTTTCAAGGAGCCAAATTCACCTGGCAAACATTTTGCATAAGGCTCTAAAACAGATGTTGATTAAATGCTACCATTCAGATAGTCTTTAAGACATTTTTTAAAGGAAAAACAAGCTAGATTATATACAATATTCTTACATTCATTGAAATATATAGTAATTATATTTATTAGGCCTCAGAGCATTTACTCTGAGCTTTACAGGCTACGGCAAGGCAGGGAGGAGCAGAAGGGCAACCTCTCACTCCCTGATTTCCCAGGCTACTGACTGGCTGCGCACAGGGTGTCTATTTATGACACGGCACATCACCACCAGAGCCACATGTCAATCCCAAAATTGGAAAAGAAAGGGACGAAATAAAGTAATAAGCACGAAGGACAATGCGAGGCCTACACAGTATCCTGGGATTTCTACAAGTGACAGCCTGGGTCAGCGAGGATCTGAGAGGATGCTAGCATACAGACACCAAAGAGGGATGGGGGGGATCTCTCTTCCCATGTTTAGTTCAGTGGGAGAGAGTGTCACCCTGACTGCTTGTGATATTCCAGCAGCCTTAACGTTTTAAGACAAGTGTCTTATTCCAACATTGCAGTAGTTCCTGCCTTCCTTTGGAATAGAGATGGCACCACATGGCTCAGTACCTAGGAAACACACGAGACAATTCTGTTTTCAAGAGGCAGGTGCCCACTAAGAACCATCCCACAATGGAATGAATGTAAGGAAATTATGAAACACATTTTACATCATTTCACCGTGTTTAATCTGCTCAATCCCCGTTGCTACATTCTCTTTATTCAGATTCCTCTACATTGTCCTTTTAAGAAATGACCATGAGGAGGACGTTTTCTCCCCCCCTGCCCTCCAGTCCTGCGTGCAGGTTGAAAACCTGTTAGTCAGCCTGCCCTCAAATGCAGTTTGCCACTAAGAAAAGGCAAGGAAATATTTCTCCTTGGCTGTGCAGAGCTGGAAGGTCTTTTACATGGTCTAATACAGACTAAGATGATGCTCACATCGTTAGACAGAAAAGTTAACATCGTCAAAGAGATGAAACAATCAGTCCCAGAGAGACCACGCAACGAGTAACGCATGAATGTGCAAGTTACATCAAAATCTTTGTGTGGAATAAGCGAGGAAAGGAAAACTGAGAAAAAGCATCAGTTTCTGGAAGGACCTCAGGACTCTGCTGATGGAATAGGAAAGGAGGTGGCGGGGCACTCTTGCCTCCAAGAAGGTGTGTCAGTCACAGAATGTGAGCCACATCTTGTAAATTGTTCACACATGCAGGGGACCCCTTGGAAGCCCTCCACAAGCTGGCAAGCAGGGGGCTGTGCAGCACAGGGACCCTCCAACCCAAAAACTCTTCCGAGCTTTTTGTTTGTTACCAGTGGCTGATGTCAGGAAGGCTTTATTTCCCAGAGGGGAAAACTGTACGAGCAAGACAGGCAATGAGGAAAGAAAAGTGTGTCTAGAGCTTAAAAGAGTGGTGGAGCCATGGGTTTGTGTTCTGACCTGGATGTCTGCTGGTGTTGAGGCTGCCTGGAGCGAGCTCCTCCTGCGGTGAGCAACCAGCATGCCACAGCCCATGGGCCAGTGCCCATGTGTCCAGCCACACGTCATGACTCAGGGTGCCCAGGAAAAGCTGCGAGAACATCCACAGAGAGATAGAAAAGGTGAACGTGTCACAAACAGAGGGAGGGCTGCTGAAAGACAGCCCCCCATGCCAGCCGAAGTCACATCTGGCCAGCAGTGCCCTTCAGAGGCATCTGCCAACTGGTATCTTTTGCCTTGTGAGCTGCTGAAGCATTTGGGTGGCTATGTGGTGAGAAGACCTTGCAGCAGGGAGGCTTCCCCCCACCCCTATTTCCTCCCTGGCTGGAAAAGCCACCTGCTAACCCACCAGTGCTTTCGCAATACGCATATTTTTCTCTTCCATATTCGCATCATCATCATTGCCCAAAAACATTGTTTGTTTTTGTGTTTTTAAGAATGCAATTTTAAGCATGGTTGGGTTTTGCCTGCTGTTCATTAAGAGAAAAGGTCACAGCAGTTTTGCTTTGCAAGCCACTAAAGGAGGATGTTCATAAGGCTCAGATCCTCAGTGCAAATTAATGCAGCCCTGAAACAACCCTTCACAGTTCACTTTTCCTCAGCACCAGTGCTTTCTGTAATCTAGGCAGCCCCACAAGAGAGCTGCAGGGCAACAGCCTTATCTGCAAGGCTGAGGCGAAGGCGGATGAATCCAGTGAATGCATCTTTTTTTTTTTTATTTTAAGCAATGACAAATTTAAAAGGGGCAACGCAGCATTCCCCAAATTACAGGCAATTTCCCTAATTTACTATTATCTAGTGTTGCAGAATTTTGACAGCAAGGGCCAGGGTGTGAGTTACTGCCAGGCGTGTTGTAAGATGCTGTGATCTTTGCACAGCCAGCCCATTTTTTCATACTGAACTTTGAACACACTGTAGCGTCTGTGCCTGTGGAGAGATGGCCCAGGAAACAGCTAGAATATTAAGTACCCAGTTATATGTCTCCCAAAGGAGGCTGCTGCTAATATTATACATTACAACAACATTGCCTGAATGGTTTATTAATGGTAGCAAAACAGAGTGAATACGACATACAATGATAATAACAATAAATGTTATTTATACGGTGCCTATCCGTGACAACGCTCTAGAGGCCTCACAAAAATACACTTAAAATGCTAGCATTGCAGTATTAAAATGTGCCCAAGGCCTCAGCAAATAAAATGGATTTGGTGTTTAAAATGTGATTTACTTATACGCAGTGCCCTTAGCAGGGAATTTACATTTTAAATGAACAGATAGAGACTTTCAAAAATCACACATCATTGTCATTGCCCAAGTGTTTGGAAGCCAGCTTAAGCTGTTACAAAAAGATTTTGAGCCCAAATTATCTGCAGGTTTCTTTTAGGACTCAGAGGAGATTACATGGAATGAGAAGGTCCTGAAGCAACTGATTTTGTTGGTCTGTGTGTGCATGCAATTATAACTGCAATGTAAATATAAATGAACTTGGTTTTAAAATGTAGCTAGAGTGTGAGGCAGCCAAGATAAACCAAAATTTCCCTGGAGTCTTTGATCTTCCTTTTATGTTGCTGGATAAACGGTGCCACATATTTGACGCTCCTTTACTTCCTGGGCATTTCCAGCCTTGGAAACACCTTTCTCAGAGCTTATCACGTGTGTTGGGATTCACCTCCTCAGGCAGCCTGTGTGGATGAGGTGGTGCTGGAGCAGGCAGTGTCTGTCTCCTGGCCTCTGAGCCCAGCCTGGCTTTCCATGAGGGATTAGATCTGCTGTCTCATACCTTAGCCATGGCAGCTCTCCTTTCGGTGTGCCAAGCCTCTCCTCAACACCCTGGCTCTAACCTCGTGCACATAAAACACGGCACATTCTCAAGTATCAAAACAAGTTTAGAGGAGCAGTAAGCACCAAACTGCACAGCCAACAATTTTTGGGGCTCACCTGCCCTCCAGGATTACAGGGCCTTTCCTTTCAGTATCTATGGCTCCAAAAGCTACCAGCAAAGAGGGACTGCTAGAGCTGCCAGAAAGCTCTGCAGACCGGCCTGGGGAAAGAGCTGGGCAGGAGGGGACAGAGACTGAGTTAATGCATCTATTAATAGTTGGCAGGGATAGCTGGGTTAACTGCCAAAGTCAGACCTGACTCTTCATTCTTAAATGCTGTGTCTGATCAAAAAGCCAAAACCATATTCCACCACTGCACCTGGTACGCAGCTACAGAGCCATCTTCTAACTCTTTGTTTTACAAATTGTCTTGTAGCCCAGAGATACCTGACCACATTTGAAAGGTTTATCAAGAGATGGTAACAAGACTTTGACCAACGCCCTCTTTATCTGCTACAACCCTTTCCGTATGCACTCCTGACAGCATCACAGCATAACTAAAAGGAGCATCTCAAAAGCTCATCTTTCTGCCTGAAGACTTCTCTCATTGAACATTCAGAATGAGGAGCCAAAACATCCCTTGTTACCTCACCTCATCTTCCCACACCCAGAAAATCTAAAGTGGAAAACACTGAATATGTTTTGAGTGCATGTGGCACAACCCAGAGGGTTTTTGATGTGCTCATCAAATAAGATTTTACAAAAATTAATTTCTATATATATGTGCACGTATAAATACACACATATTTATCACCATACAGTCTTCTAAAACAGCTATTGTCATACCACAGAGACCACACTTTGATCCAGATTTACTGTGCAAAACAGGCACAACTGCAGTGAAATCCACTTCTTTGACCTTACTGTTACCATTAATAAATACAGGTTATTGGCATTTAAACATATTTAAGCATATGCTTTCATTTTTCTGGAAAAAAAAAATCTCAAAGGTCACTTGCAGGAAAAAGGTCTTAGACTCCATAGAATGGAATCTGGAAAATGGGCACAACCTGAGAGTAAAAAAAAAGAAATTAAAAAAATTATCAATTAGTAAAAATTCAGTGGATTGAAAGTAGCAGCAGCATTTTAAACCACCAGAAAGCTTGGTCCCGAATTCTCCACAGAAGGTGTATAAATAATTACAGTAAAACTATTCTTAATTCCAGGGCTTCTCTGAGACCACACAAGGATCTTCTGCCATCCCTCTCCATGTAATAAGCACAGCCTTTTTCTTTATCTGTGAACAATGACAATTTCTCCATTATCAAAGAACCCAGGGGAGAAAAATCGTCTTGTCTTTGCATAAAACACCACTCGTTTTTATGCTTTATATAAAATAATAATGAATGTGGAAGGATCGCTAAGTTCCAAATCAATCACAGTCTTTTGATGTTATTATTAACTGCACATACTCCATTCTTGTGGTTTATGGTATCATCAGAACCCCTCAATTGATTTATACCCTAGTGATCTAGTTGTCTCTATTCATTATCCCATATTTAATTAATATATGCCTCAGAAGGAGTTGTCAAAAGACAAAGTTAATTATAGCAGAAAAAAAAATCTAGTTGAAATCATGTCATATTTTAGTTTAGTGACAGCTCCCACAAAAGACCATTTTAGCTGCTTCTGTATTTTTTCTGCTTGTCTGAATAAATACTATTGTATTTTCCCACCTAAGTAAGCAAAAAGACTTGTCTCAACTCTTTGCTAGGCACTTTAGAAAGATTTCTTAGATAATTAATATTTTGCTAAGTATTTGCAATTCTTGAGCTGTGCTGAAAAACCTGATCCTCAAGAATGGGGAATTTGGCAACAGACTATTAACCTTATTCATCAGCCTCAAATAGCACCTTTTATGAGAGGAAAGTGAGTATTATACAATCGATAGGTAAATACATCAGAATTTTTATTCAAAATTATTCCAGCTGTGTGGGCAACCTTTGAGATGCTTTCACTGTGTTCAAACAAATGACTCCTTCTAGAAGGATGTTTGCAGAAACAGTACATTTTAACTTCATGTTGGAAAATATCGATGTAAAATGAACATTTTAGGTCTTAAGTATAACTATTCACTGTGGGAATTTGATTCAAAACTTTACAGCCATCCAATCAGAGGTGTGAGGCTCACACACCCAAATAAGTTGTCCTGCTTGTCTTGACTTAGGTATATTTAAATTATGTCTGTCAGAGCCCACTTCCAAAAAATACTGATTTGAAGACACATCTGCAGAATTTTAGTGAATTATTTTGAATTATGAATGTATTGAGAAAATCTTACCTGTTCACAGGTATAACTTAATAAAAGAAATTAAAAAACCCATTACTCACAGCAAGCTGGGGACAAGTGCAGCTGTCTATGTAGCACTTACACCCTTTACATTACACATGCTGATGCAGGGGGACTCTCAAGATGATATTTTTAATGCTTGCTGTTTATGATTCGTCTCTCAGAAATATGTGTTTTGCTACTGAGCTTTTACTCTAGGCCTGACAGTAAAAATCTGAGAGCGATGGCAAAGTTAGAAATATAAACCATGTCAAAAAGTGACCTAAAACTCTTCCATCCATTAAAAATGCCCTTATTCCATATTCTCATATCTTCCATTGCACAGGACTTTAGTGTATACAGCAGCTGTCTGGATTCCCTTATAGAAATCCCTTTATGGGACTTCACCAGACACTGACGTCTCTTCACCTGAAAGATTCCCAGACATTTTAGATTGGTGATTGCTGCCACCCCCCAAATTTTCTTCACCCCTAGCACTACTGCTTAAAAATCTATGGTTATATAAATGTTATTCTAGGTCTGAAGATCATTTATCATGATCCCACAGACTGCAAAAGTTTTCTGAACTCTTCTGAGCACTGTTTGTGGTTTGGAACCTGCGACATTAGCATCCACTGCAGTCACACTGTACTGGAATGTGTAATTGAGAAATATCTGCCTCTGTGGGCAGGAATAACAATTATCCGATCAAATCCTCATTGTGCGCTGCGAGATGAACACTGCCTCATGGGCTGCCTGGATGTCAGCAGCGTGTCCAAACAGGGATACGGCAGGAGCTGTTGTTGATCTCCTGTAGAAAACAGGAGTAACAAATACCTGACATCCCTCACCCCCTAAAGCTGACATTTCAGGACTGGGTGGACAAGACTGGATTCCTTGGTCGGCGTTTCAATATTTGATGTATGTGCAAAACACATACTCATCCTCTTTTCTGTGTGGCAGCATATTTCACTCCAAGAGGCTGCTCCACGTACAGAATTGATCCCAGTTTCCAATGGTTTGCTGAATTTCCAATATCTGATCTAAGAATGCCACCACGGGCCCCACAGAGCCTCGATCTACCTCTCTTTTGTTACACTACCACTAAAGGCATGCTCCTGCACTTCCCCTGCCACCCACGTATCCCAGGGGATGCAATTTCTGGAGGGACGATAAACATCTAACAGAGCTGGTCAACTTATTAAGTTATCCAAGCAAATTGGGTGACATTATTTTGGTTCATTAACCATTTCTGAGCAGGCTTCAACTTTTCACCT
Organism: Melanocharis versteri; assembly: GCA_013397845.1. Classification (NCBI taxonomy): domain Eukaryota; kingdom Metazoa; phylum Chordata; class Aves; order Passeriformes; family Melanocharitidae; genus Melanocharis; species Melanocharis versteri. Next base: position 41,119 of record VZTG01004604.1, read on the forward strand.
ATTCATTTACCATTTTTAGGAAGTTTTAGCAAGCACAGAAAGCATTTAAGCCTCACTTCTTATTTAAATTTCTTGAATGCTTCTTGAATTCTTAAAGTGTTCGAAATAATGAATACAAATAAAGAATATAAGAAACAAGTACAAAACATAAATATGGATACATATATTCATTACAAAAATATTGTTTAAATGAATACTATTACTATATATATTATGATTATTATAACTAATAATAAATAAAAATAATGTCTATGTAACTAAAATTATCTTAATATATAACAACACAGGTATATAAAAATACAAACAAAAATCAAGGTAGACTCTTTAACTATGAAAAAAACAGAGGTGTGTCATGTACAAGTCATTGAAAAGGGAAATATACTTTGTCAATCCTTGCAATATTTGACCCCTTATGACTTCTAAAAGTGAGACTGGCCATAGAGTACCACAGATTATAACCATTCAACTTCCATAAATCTATTTATTAACTTCCATATTTCTCTCCTAATTTTTAGCTTTGTTCAATATTTTTTCTCCTTAATATGCATGCATTCACAGACTTGGGGTTTTCTAATAAATCTCTTTAGACTGGATTATTGGCATTTATCTAGATTCTATCTCAGCTGGGGCGGTGCAGTGACCAGAATCAGAGACCTACTGTGTCAGGGTGTGGAGCAAACACCTCCCATCATCTTCTCAGAGGCGCTTCCTGCTCCAGCAGCTGTATTTAAGGACAGAATATGATTTCCTGGCCATATGCTTTTCAAGTAATGGCAGAATACACACTGGCACTCAGATACAGAGGTAATGGGTATGGGCTGAGGAAAAAAGGAAAACAAACCTGTGTAGAATGGAGGGTATCCACATTCTTGCATCAATACGAGGACACTAAAAACACATTTGGAAAAGCTTCATCAGATCACCTGCGTGTGTTCCTGTCACAAATCACCTCTGTCCTCATGAATTTACAGAGGAACCTAGTAAGTAAATACCTCTGCTTGACTTGTATAGTAAAAATGGAAGGAAAAAAAAACGTTGTGAAGTGTCTGCTTGGGAGTATATACAAACTAAATCAAAGGTATTGTTCAAAATTTACAGCAGGTCATCTCTTCTTTTTTCCTATTTCTTTTCAATATCGAATGAAGGGCTGACCAGCAAGGTCAAACTTCCCTTATTAATGAGGCATTGCTAGAGCTTTGTCTCATTAGGGCACTCAGAACTATGCATTTACTGCAATTTGCAGCACTTAATAGAGAAAGGTCAGAGCGGGTTACGTTCAATTTCCACTTGGCAGAGGGAGGAAAAATGGAAGCAATTCATTTGCACAAATTTGAATAATTCTTCTCAGTCTCCTTTTCTTTATCTGTGTCTAGATAATTCCTGCATCTTAGCCCACTCACAATCATCCCAAACCTGCCAACAGCCGGCTTTCTATGAAGGCTGTAATGGAGCTGACAGATTCTATGAATCCAGGTGTCAAAATAAAGCCATTCAGCTCCCCCTCCTCCCTCTCTCACAACAGGGAATAGGAGCTGCCTCTAGTGAGCTCTTAAACTTATCATAAATGTATCAAGATTGCTGTGGGCCATGAAACAGCTGTAGACAATTAATCTTTCCACAATTCTTCGGCATAAGAATTGCTTTCCCTGCGAAGTAACATCTGCCACGCTGAGGTGATTATTCATGGGCAATGGGCGCCACCATAGTTTTATGCATAGAGCCATCAGTGGCAATGAAGCAAAATTTATAGTTTTCCCTGGTTCAGTAAAAATAACATTTCGGCTGCATTAAAATGTCATCCATCAGCATTGTCCCAGAGCACAGGGCTCCATCTCATCCAGAGAAATTAAAAAGTATTCATTTTAATGGTAACTTGCGAAGCTTGCAGTGACATGGGTTTTTTCCCCCCCTCCCTCTCTTCTTTTTTTTTTTTTTGTAAGCAATATTGAGGAGGAGGAGGACTGAAGGAAAAGGTTATGTGGTGCAGCGAAGCTGAGGATTAAATGTGCTACTAGGGAGTAATGATATACCAATTACTGGGCCGCTGGTTCTTATTTATTCATAACCCCTGAACGCTTAATCAAAAATCCTTGAATCAAACTGAACAACGAAAGTAGGAAAGTTATTTCACAGAGATAATGTAATTCTTCAACTTAAAAAAAAAAAAAGAAAGAGAGATAGAAACAGTGCCAAATGGATATAAAGGCAAGACGTGGCACTTGCCAGAGTGGTAGGGTTAGTCTTTTAAAACATTAGCTTAAAGGAGTAGGGAAATTTCAGCCGGAAATGTAATGGTCGTAATTTACAAGCGAGTTTCTATTCTAACTCCTAGAGTAAAGCTGATTAATGTCTGCTTTGGCAGCGTGCTCAAGGGAGAGAAGTGTGCAAAAACTTGCTGTGTGAGTTTAACACTTTACTCTGGGTTGCTCATGTGCCACTGCATCACATTGTTCAGGCAGCACCTCGCTCTGGAAGCACTGAGCAGTCAAGGACTTCTTGGGGACTGAGGTGCCATTCACCTGAGCAAAGATGGATTTTAGACTATGTGGATGCTTACATGGATAAAAGACATTTTTACTTGGTAAAGAAGTGACTGAAACAAAGAACTAGCCACATCTGCACCTTTTGGATCTGGACCTGGACTATACAAACTCCACAGCCCAAAGGCAGTGGCGAGGTGCAGCAGGTCCAATTCCCATTTCTGAGTTACTACCACTTCTTCTTTTAGGGTAAAAGAAACTGTGTTTAGAGTAGGATATTATGTACAGAAAACCTTTCAAAATCTCTGAGACTTAAATCTAAATATGTCTATGTTCAAATTTTCAGCAAAATTGTGCTGACTCAGTTTCTAAAGCATATTAATTTACTAATCGGCACAACAAAAGTGTTTTGGAATGAGAATTAGCAGATATCTTAGCCTTTAAGGATAGAGTATTTACAAAGGCATATGGGCAGTAAAATACTAGATGAAACACAGCGCTGAAGGAAGAGCTTCCGCACCAGAGCAAATTTGGTTCCAGGCAGACTGAAGCACCCACATTGCAAGTTTTATCTTTTTTGTCTTTTTGTTTACCTCAGAGTGTCCACAGACTGGTTTTACTGATCAGTTTTAGCATTGTGCCTTTAACCACGCAGTTGGTTTTTTTTCCTATAGTGTTTCTGTGGAGACAAGCTCTCTGTGAGGGTTCAAATCCTCTGTGTTTTGTGTTTCTCTCTCTTACAATGCACCTCATTACAACATGAGTGCCCAGAACAAAAAGTCAGGGAAGGGTAGACCAGGATTCAGATCTCAAATCCTTCAAGAAGTTAAGTGATACAAAAATATGTGCTGCCAAGTCTGGAACAGCTCGAGTTTCAAGGAAACACCATAGCAGGTAGATGGACTTTTTTTACACTACTTAATTCTGAAAGTACAGCTTGCTATAAGAAAAATACCTCCCTCTCTTTTCTGTGAGTCTCTAAAAAAATGCCAAACACACGGTAAGAGACAAACTCCCCACTTATCTTTTTTGTCAGAGAATGCAATTAAATATGGTCTAAAAGAAAAGCTAAATTCTGTCAGTGAGCAGCAGGGCTGTCAGCAGCTTAGTGGTGGTGAGCGTCTCCAATGAAGAACAAACAGGTTTGTGATAAATTGTTACACGAAATGCTTGGGTTTAGCTCCATTCTTCTGTTTCCTGTGCAGTAGGGGGACTGACTCAAGGCCCACAGCTAGGATGAAGGAGGCCTGGGCTGATCTTTAATGGATCTTACATTTTTTACTGTTTGCTGCAGAACAGAAAAAACTCAGCGATTCTGTCAGACCTATCCCCAATACAGGAAACAACAAAATAATTTTGAAGGTTTGCATAAATTCTTTCGAACCCACTGCTGATTCATTGTAAAGGACAGGTTCAGCTCCTGGGTCCTGACTGACCTCTCTTGAATTATGAGGGACCTTGCCTGGAAGAAATATTACAGTTGGCAAGATTGGAAAACAGCAACAGTGCCTGCCAGACCCTCTTGAGACTTCAGCGATCAGCTAAAGTGGCACATGCTGAAGGACACGAGACTCAAGAGCAAAGAAGATACTGAAGGGGAATTGCAAGTAACAAACCCTGTATGGACAGAGAGAGAGAAGGTAACAGCTAGTGAGAAATCATATAAGAACTACTTTTGACTTCAGGAGAAAATACAGGTTGACTCAGTGTGGAAAGGAAAAGACATCTGACCAAGGCCCCTCTCAGTTTCCACAAGCAATCTGAACTTTCCCAGATTCAGCCTATCCACAGGAAAAAAGCAATAATCTTTGTTTTGTGTGCTATGGAGCTGCCTGAAGGCTTATAGCAAACCATTTTAGTTTTAAGGTAAGAATTGGGTTTTATGAGCACTAAGAATGGAGTCAAGGACCATTTACTACTGGACCCATCTCTGCCAGCCACAAGTGGCAGACTCCCCAGGAACCTGCTAAGAACAAGGCAAAGCATTTTTTCTCCTGGATATTATTCCCAGCTGCCAGCAATCAATGTTTCAGGGACCTCCTAAGCCAGAGGCTGCCTCTCCCTCTTACACATCACCTGTAATATCCAATCCTCCTCAACAGCGTAATTGTGCTTTTGATCAATTAGCAGTTCCAAGCAGCTCTAGAGAGCTGCCCTTAACTCGGTGCTATCCCTGCCCCCTCCCAACACCACCTATCTCCAAAGAGGGGCACTAAGGCAGATGTTGGTCAGTGCCACCAGCACCAGCCCAGACAGAGGAGCACCACGTGAAGGGCTTGTGGGGACACTGGCCTTCCTTCCTTCCCTGCCAATAACCCACCTTGAGCTCTCCAGCTTTCCCCAGCAGCTCTCGGGGTCTTTGCCTTCCTAGGAGGCCAAATGTCTTCTGCATTCAGAGGAGAAACAGAACCCTCCACATGACTCTCAAGAGGTGTTTAAATATGTGAACCCTTTTAAGATAGTTAGAATTACTAGTGTGATTTGGCTTTCAAATTTAAAATGTTTCAACTAAAATAGTGAGCCACAAGGCTTTTAAATTTTGGCTCTTTTTTAAACTGTACAGTTACCCTTCCCAAGAAATGTTAGGACAAGACAATTAACCATGCTATTGATTTTCTAAAACAGCAATCTTACTGTGACTTCATCAGGAAATCTGCTGATGCCGGGCCATAACTGCACTCCCTGGCCACACCAAGCCATCCTTTCCAACTGGGAAGGTCTCTGTCACCTTGAAAACAACTGGGTTTCACCATAACACAGGCTGAACACTTTCAGGGATTTGTGGTGAGCTCCTAACTATCATTCATTATCTGAGGTCCAGAAACCCCAGTGGAAGTTCGTGCTCATAACAGACCATTATCCAATATCCCTGTACTAGCTCGCTCTGACAGAGTAAAAAGGTGCAGGGAAGCCCCAGTCCCTTAAGCTGCAGCATATCCCAGCAGCCTGGGTATGGCCTGCAGGGAATCTGCATCCGAGTTGCTCCGCCAGGGTGAAACTGAACCCCTGTGTCCTCCCATCCGAGGTCAATCATGCATTAGATTTAACTTATCAGGCTCCACAAGAAAGCACAACCATTCTTCCCTTTGGATAGGCAAACATCCCATTAATTATGGACAGTAATTAGGAGAAGTGTGTCAGCTCCAGTCAGAGGAGTTCCCCACAGGCAGAGAAGAACAGGGAAACCCGGGCAGAAAGGTGCTCTGTTAGCCACTGAGAAGGTGAGGTGGTGAGGGGATTATTACAGATGGCCTGCCTAGAATCATGTGAGACTAAAAGCAGCCTGGGAACTGTACCTGCAGTCACATTACCCATCAAGCACTCCTTCATACTCTTCTTCCTTCTTGGAACACGGTGAGGAGCACCACTGTCCGGCAATTTCTCAGCACCAACCACTGCACACACTGAAGGAAGTGATTTAAGGAGACCTGAGGGTTTTCTGTTAATTTAGCAAACCACCATTGTTTTCTGCCCTACCAAAGTCACTGCAAGGAGAGAACCTGCAGTGAGAAGGAACAACATGTTTCTGCAACATCAACTCTCAGCCAAGAGCAACCATTCAGTCACTCTCTAGCAATAACAAAAAGCATGAGGTGTTCACATTTGGAGCCAAGGAAAGAGCAAATTAAATCTTCTCATATTCTTCCCATGGAGCTAAATACTTTTTTCTACATGTATATGGTTATTTACTATAACTTTACTTCATTAGTGTTAAAGACTTTATGTTAAATGTTGTGGGTCTTTTAAAATAGGACACACTGGAGAAAAAATAAAGGGTTGCTTCATCAAACACATTAAACCCTATCTCTATCTGATTTTTAAAAATTGTGAAGCACAAATTATCCAGAGCTTAGCACTCAGTGTCTCTTCCTTGGCCTATAAAGTCAACAGTTATGGTGTTAAAGTTTAATCAATCCCATAAAATGTTACTCAGAAAGTGACCCTGGTGTTATGGCTGAAGTACATCTCCTACATTAAAAAGCACTTTCGTGGAAGCCAGAGCAGTGTTATTGAAACAGAGAGCTAATAGGTATCTAGATGAGGTTATGAAAGGGAGGAGAAAGTAAAGGAGAGCACTGGGAAAGGCAGTTGAAGGAGGAAAGTAAGAGGAGAGGGAGGAGAAAATCCTTTTTTTCCCAGTGGTCCTCCACAAAGGTAAATGAAAAAACATGAATGTTCAGGTTGAAGTATAAGAAGCTGTTTTGACAGTTGCTCAAAAGCAGACATCTTCATGAATTTCATATTAAAGCCAGGTGCAATTTTCACAGTCAACACAGGAAGATTACAGCAAACAAGAGCAATGGTACCATCAATGTAGACAGATGACAGGGCATGACTGATTCCTGCAAAGTATAGGCTTTTGGATACTGCTAAGATGAAGTTAATTAAATTATAACTTCATCAGAACATTATATTTGCTGGCAAAAAAATAAAGCCAGAAGATCAGTAATTATTGTCTGTGAACATCCTTTTTGACCATTATCATCCTGACTATTGATTCACTTCCTAACATCCAGCTGAATTCCACTGCAACATGCAAGCACTAGATGGGGCACAGTGGGCCTTGCCACATATTATCCTTCCTGTATGTTTTGGGTTAGAACAGCCAGCATCCTTCAATATTTGTATTGTGGTACATAACTCTGTTTGGAAAGTGTCACCAGTGAAGATGAGGAAAGCACAGAAACTCTTCTGAGGGACACAATATGTCTTAAAATCAGAACAGTTAAGCCTACCAAGAAGTATAAAGCTGCACAATGAGCTGCCAGACCTCTGTATTTCACCCAGCAGAATTTAGACTCCATCACTCACCAAGAGATTCATAAAAGTCTGGCAGATTTCAGGTCAAGATTATTAACCGTGCTGAACCTTTGGTGTGGTATTTGATGTCTTCCAGACCCATGTCCAAGCATATACAAACCACTGGGATTATCAGAGACATTCAGAAACTACTCAAGTTAGCACCTTACCAGAACTAGTTCTGTGTGTTAGATGTTGTGCAGGGAGAACTAAAGAGAAGACAGAGCCTGAGGACAACTCAGTTTTGAGAAGCAGCTGAACCAAAGCTACTTTAAGAGGAAAAAAAAAATTGTCTTTCAAAGGCCTCTTTCTCCAGATTAACCCACGAATGATTAGCAGCGCATTTTCAAACCCTAAAGAAAACAGTTGTTTGCTTACTACCTTTGGTGAAGGTTCTGGAGCACAAGCCCTGTGAGGAGCACCTGAGGGAGGTGGGGACATTTAACCTGGAGAAAAGGAGGCTGAGGGAGGATCTGATCACTGTCTACAACTCCCTGAAATGAGGTGGTAGCGAGGTGGGTGTCAACCTCTTCTCCCTACTAGGCAACTAGTGGTACATAGCCTCAATCTGCACCAGGAGGTGTTCAGATTGGACATCAGGAGGAATTTCTTCACAGAAAAGGCTTATTAAACATTGGAATGGACCTCACAGGGAGGTGATGGAGTCACCATCAAGAGTCACTTGTTCAAGAAAAGTCTGGATGTGGCACTCAGTGCCCTGGTCTAGTTGACAAGGTAGTGATCAAAGGTTGGAGTCGGTGACCTTAGAGATCTTTTCCAACCTAAAGGATTCTGTGATACCGATGAGAAATTTCAGCTGACTTTTTTCTTAGGGATGTGGATGAGAAGAAGGCCATATTTGGGAGATAATTTCAAGTTAGTTGTACCCTGAAGTGAGAATGTTCATCTGCAGCTTCAAATGTAAGGTGCTGGTGTTGCAGCCTAGTCTAACTAAGGTAGTTAGGACTTGCTGTTTTATTAAAATATTATCTAAGCCTGATCTGGGCTGGAATTCAGTACTGCTATTCCAGAGCAACTTTGGCTGCAGGAAGGATTTTTTTGTAGTCCTGGAACAGAAAGCAGAAAAGCTCTCATCTGAAGGAAAGCTAATGAAACATTAAGAATCACCCCTGCAAGATTCATCTAGAAACCACAGCTGGACAGCTCCCTCCACCCAGGCCCTCCCAGGCAGACCCAGCAGCAGCCAGACTCCTGCCACAGCTGTTCTCCTCCAGAATCTGCTACAGCATCCAAAGAGAAGCATTCTCCAAACAATTTGAGTTACATCTCAAATAACCAAATGTTCATTGTGAATTGTTCACAAGGAAGCAGATACCTGCAATGGCACAGATAAAAGATGACTCCGAGGGCTTTGCAGATCAGACTGTGTGTCAGCAACAAGAGCTCTTTACTAAAGAGTAAATTATGACAAGTTATTCCAAATGTACCCGGTTGCAGTTCTGCACAAGCTAAGCTGTAAAGGCCATTAAATGCTGGAACTCAGCTGAATAAACTTGCATGTACCAAGGCACCAGAGTGTATCTTCCAGGCTCATCCAAATTATACTAATCTGAATTTAACTTTGAACCTCTCCGTTTACACAATGTGGGATTCCTTCAAGTTTTTATAGTGTACAGAGCTGAAATTTTGACTAGTTTAATCTCGACATTTATGGCAATACAAGAAGTACTTTAATAAATGTAATCCTTTGATCAGGAGGCAAATCATTATAAGAATTCAGTTTTTACTTCTAAGCAGGACTCACAACAAGAACACTGAGGCATTCTGTACAGTCTTTATACCTAACCATGCCAAAACTTGTCTTGGACATTCCTATTCTGACTGCAAGGCAAAAGTAATGAATAAAACAATGAGGAAATCCACCTCGTTAACTCAAAGGTGTTAACTTGTACAGGTGAATTTGCAGATGTGCAGCGGTTGACATCAATGGAACACAGCTTGCTAGTGGGTCCAGATCCTCAGAATGACCAAAGCTGCAAGTACAAAAGACCAATTAGCTTCTTGTATTCATTTTCCACTCTGCTGGGGCTTTATATGCTATTCTATCTCCCAGGCTATCTTTAAACAGCTTTAACCAGTTTTTCCTCCCTGTCAAGAGACTACTGCAAAGCCATGGCTGCCACCATCAGAGTTTTCCTTCAATATTTAAACTAAACCTTTTGCCTCATTTTCATCTTGTTATTCTGATTTTTTATGTCCTATATACAGTAAATAATTCTTTCTCCTTTTTATTTTTTTTCCTGATGAAAAATATTTGAAGACCATGACTTCTTGCTCAAAAATGGGGATTTTGTAAGGCAAACAGTACATAATTCATCTCCATGCCATGCCTCAAAGTAACAAAAATAAAAATTAAGTTCTCTTCAACTAATTTCACACCAAAATAAAGTTCTTTATCACCATTTTGACTAGGAACACATTGCTAGTGAAGACATAGACAATTTCCAGTGGGAGGGAGGTCTAGTATTTAGCAGAGATGCAATGAATTATGAATAAATAAATAAAGCTACAAAACTGAGATAAAGATCAGTGTTTGAATCTCCTCAGCACAGAGGAAGAGTTGCTATTTCAGCATTCTTCTGACCAGTCTATTCAAATTATGAGCTAAAAAGGGTTCCTTTTTTTTTCTTGTTCCCTTAAATAACTTATTAGTTAAAAGGATGTGAATTAACTTAGAATGAATGTTCAATTCATATAGTAGAATCGCCATCATCATTATTACAGGAAGCTCTAATCATTACGCAGCCACTAATATAAGACATTCTGCTAGCTTGCCTTTAATGAACATGACTCACATTTCACTTTAATGATTCCTACACCCCTGTCTCCTCTAAGCCTTCCACTCAGCCATGGGGGAAGGGTGGCCTAAATACCTTTTTAAGGATAAAGAAGGGAGTCACTTCCAGTACCCCTCTTTTATAGGAGCTCACACTGAAGAGCCTTGCAGAAATCTGAAGTCCAGAAAGTACCCAGAGCCATCTCCTTTCAGGAAGTCTCCAACTCGGCTACCCAAAATTAGGGCACATGGAAAGAGTGAACTCCTCAAAGGAGCTGAGTCATCTGCAGCTTTTCCTCCAGAAGAATCCTTCCCACCTTACTCAGTCAACTCACTGTTTTCTACAAAAGAATGCAGGGCTTTAGCAGAGCTCACGGAGAAGGGGCTTGCATTGGTGGCAATGCAGAGGTGCTTAGAGTGCATTGTTCTCTTCCCAAAAAGCCTGTGGGAACATTCCAAAGAGAAGCCCAGCACCTCACACCCTCCTTTCTCACCCAAACCTAGCCTCACCATAACAATCAGGTATCGGGAGACCGAAGCTTCAGGTTGCTAAAAGAGTCCCAATGGTCCATTTACCTCCAGGTCACAGGGTCTTAACTATCTTCACAACATAGACCATTTCTCAAAAAAATCCACCTCAATCAATCAGGCCAGAGTCAGAAATACCTCTGTGGCAACTATAAACTGCTGCTTGAGAAGCATTACTAATCACATCCAGAGGTAAGCACAGTTAGATCTTTGTGTGCCTGCTACACAAAAAAAACCGCCCCACCAAACCACTCTCATGGCATGAGGGATAAATAAAACTGCTAATTCTCACAGGACTTTTGTTACATTCCTTACACTTTTCTTGCCACTAAGTGTACAATTGAACTGCAGAATAAATTTCACTACAAATTCCGTCACTTAGACAGAATCCTACTCCTAATAACCTCACTGCTAGAGTAAATGCAATGCCATGTGTGATCATAGTCTTCCCAAAGGATAAGGCTTCAATAGTTCAATGAAATCAGGTTCTGGTTTTCTGGATGGTGGTTACAGGTGTAAACAAATTACTTCTTTACACACCAGGAAATTCTCGATTGCACTCCTCAGTCAAACAGACAAACATTTTACAGCATTCCTGAGAAACAGATAAAGGAAGAGGAGAGACAACTTCACAGAAGTTCCCTCACATCCATTCCATCCAGGTGTGATGTCTGGCACATAAGCACAAAGTGTTCAGAGACGTGAAGCCAGGACTGAACAATGCTACAGCCACTTAAAACACTGGTATCAGTCTAGGGGGGAATGATGTCATTACTAAAACTGGTTGAAAAGTTTAATATTACAGTTTTCTTCCCTTTTTTTCATAGTCTCTTTTGTTTCCTTAACTTTTACATTTAAACTGCTTTCTTCCTGTCATTAAATTTAGAGGGGCTGGCAAAGTTAAATATCACCATCCTTCTTAAATTACCTTAATTGTCCAGAACCTATTTAATATCCAGTCTTACAGGCAGTACTGTACAAGAACAAAGTTTGGTCCACTCCTGACTTAGAAGCTCAAAAATATCATTGAAATTCCAGAGTGCTCCTTGCAAGGGACAGGGAGTGCAGTTGCCATGTCAAGAGACCTGATGGCAAGAGAGGGATGGAGAACATTTGAGGAACAGCACTGGGAGCAAAAGGGGTCTCTGATCCTGCTCTAAAGCAACTAAAGCCAACTAAAGCAGCTAAAGCAATCCTCTCCTTATCACCTGAGAAATTGTCCCTTCCCTACTCCCTACCCCTGTACATGACACTTATGCCCACACTTAGCTACCCAGTTTCATCCATTAGCTGTTTACAGGACATCCCTTTATGCCCAGTGTTCTTAGGAGATGCAGGACTTTCCTCCATTTCAGTTCTGGAGGACAGTAGCCATTATTTCATGCATTCAGCTCTGCTGCAATTGCTTCCTGTTACTCCTTAAAACTATACAACAACCTTTTCTCACTTTCTGGCCTATGGCACACAAGGATCTGCGGGATCACAGCTGAACTATTCCTGGAAATGCTAAACATATCATGCTCAAAATTCATCCTTGGTGTGGTTCAGCAGCTTAATCCATCATTGCTCAGTTAGGCCTAACATGTGTGAATAATTTTGGACCGGGAACGGAACAACAAAGCCAGCCAAAACTACATTTTTTGGTATGAAATGTTGACCAAAGATTTTAGAGATCCAAGAACAAAATGTTTTCCTTTTTTGTTTCGATGATGACAAAATGAAGATCCTCCCCTCAGTGCGCACCTGCTCCTGTCATCTTGCTTCACATCTCTTACAACCAAGGATACAACCAGAACTGCTGATTGCCATCGAAAAGGCTGATCATCAAAAACTGTGGTACAAGTTGAGAAGCGTGCAAACCAAGGCAGCCAGGCATTGCCCGTACAGTCTCCCCGAGCCTTTCAGGCTGAATTCAGACATTTCAGCTGATGCTGAATGGCATCTTTCTCACGTGGCTGCACAACAAGTGCCTGAGCCTGTGAGTTAGACTCTGACCTCACGGGCTTGTTCGAGTTTGCAATTATCCCAAAATGTATTCTTGTCAACAACACACAATTTTCAATACATCACTTGCTTTTCGAGTCAAATTAACACTTCACAGTCAGATTCTGCCTCCTAGACAACTCTATCCTAATTGAGACTTCCGTGATTTCATTTCAAGGGAGAGCAGGAGCCTTCATTTGTGATTTTAGCTGCAGGGACAGATAGATAATGAACTGCGTAGATTTCTCCAAACCAAATATCACATCCCCTGAATGCAGCTACCTGACAAAAGACATTAGACTACAGGAGCTGGGACTGTGCTTAAGCTCAGACATGTATTGTTAAATGTGACATGCTCAATTTATCATTAGTTATGAAGTGAAAACGGATGAATACACATTCAATTTAGTTCAGCTGCTTTCTTCATTTATCACACTCTTTCATCATCCATCATTCTTCCCTGCCACCCTTTTGATTTGAACAAATAACACACTTTCATAAGTTTAATCTAATTAATCATAATTGTAAGGTAATGTTCCCTTAATGAAGCGTATATTGGGCTGTATAAAGTTTGTTGCAATTTTAATAAAATCTGTTCCAGATAAAATCTACAAATGTTTTCAATGGAGCCAAACCCAGCCCTATCTCTCTCCCACTCATTACTAAGGTTGATGATGATGTATCAGTACAAAGACTTGCTCAAGCATATTGTTCTTTTCTAGAACCACTGTTTCTATAAATTGGAAAGCGTTCATCATTTTATGAGACAAGACATGCAGTTTAAAAAGTTAATTGAAGTAGAAACAGATTAGAAAACCAACCTAAAAGATTTTTCACACATTATTGCTACGAAATATGCAATATTTGCTATCTTCTGAGTGCATCTTGCACGTCAAAGCCAGTATAAAGAAGAAGTTGCTCCTTAGCAGCACAAGCAGTGTACAGAGCTACTAAGTTTTGCCGCAGTTCTCCAACAGGTAACCCAGAGCAGAGCCACTTTATAGCAGTGCCACTGAACATGTAGCTTCATGCATCAGATCAAGCCAAGGAATTTTAGTTCTTCTCAGGACAACTCAGCTTCGTTCACTGAAATTTTTCGAATCATTATGACCCCAGATTTCATTTCCACCCCTCCACCACCACTGCCTATGCTACACAAAATTTCTCACCTTGTCTTGCTGTGAGTTTCAAAGATTCATAAAACATTTTTGAGCATCTGGGTGGGAAGTGCTGTAGAGATCAATATTACTTACAGTGATTATTAATGAGCAATTTAATTTGATCATTATTAACATACACGGGTTCTTCATACCAAGATTAACATAACCTCCATTTGCTCACACCATAAGATACTCATTTGTATCTCTTTCCACTCTTATATTGGCAATTATTTCTAAGTTGCAGTAGCAGAAACAGCACATTAGAAAACTGACTTATTTTCCCACTGACAGACTTTCACATCTCTGGGCCACTAATGACAGATGTCTGTCCTTTTCAAAATCTGGCTGAAAGCCGTACTTCTTTGCTGCAGGCATTTTTGCCCATGTCAGTGTCCTGGCCACAAATACTGCTGCAGAAGTATTGGCAAGTTCATGCTCCACCCACCAAACAATTTATCCACAATATAATGTCCATGTTTTCATTTTCAAGTGCAATTTTACCAGCATTACTTTAGCTTTTTTCCAAACTAGTGGGAAATTTCCATGAGAGAAACAATTCTAACCATTTTTATTACCATCTCCATCAAGATGAAATTTCACCTGGACAGAGGATGGGTGAACAACCCATAAAACATCTACTCCAGCATCTTATTCTGATGCAAGTCACCATAGGATCCCTTCTTGTTCCATCAGAAAGGAAGGAAGACAATGCAGCTCTACAGCTTGTTCCCTGGTTTATGTAAGGAATTGCAGAGCTTTTTCCTTCCACTTTGTGAAATGAATGTGTGATGGCTTCTGGCAGACTGTTAGACAAAATGTGATTGTGACTCTCCCTCGTTGCACACAAGATTAGAGCTGCACAGCTGCCACTGCTCCCTTTAGACCTGGCAAGTTATTTTACATACCCACACAAACAGGGGCGGAAAACAGGCATTTACTGGTTACAAAGACAAAGGCAACAATCACAGGAACTAACTTCACGTCTAACACGGACTTGCTGTGGCCGACTGCTGCTCTTAATAGCCACTTACTTCTGTAGCTCACCCCTTGAAACACAGGAGAACAGGGTTTAACAATCCACCAAGGACACAGAACACCTGAGCAGGAATGCCTGGGAGAGGAAATAACGCAACAGCAGCAACAAGCCCTTGTAGCTGCAGCTCCCAGCAATAAATTCATTTGTAAAGGAGCAGATACCCAGAAGAGACCCAGGGTCAGCCTCCTTCTAGACAGAGGCTGGTAAAGAGATATCATGTGAGAGGGAAACTCCTGGCATTTAACACAGTTCTGCATTTTTCTGAAAGGAAAAAAAAAAAAAGGTCTCAGCTGGAAAGGAAGAAGGATGCAATGCAAGCTCTCAGGACAGGGGGAGTTTCCACATATTCCCAGCGGGGGGGATTCCTCTTATAGTCCCCTTTCCCAGCTCTTCCCGTTATTTCTATTTCACCCACAACATGTGGGCCAGTGAGGTAGCAATTTCTACTCCTTTTCCTATACCTCTTCACTTTTTAGAAAAAAGTTTTGACTCAGAGCAGGTGTATCTTCTAAGCTGCTACAGCAGCCAGTGCATCCAAAGCACTGCTACCAATTAAGTTAAGTACAAAGTATGAGATCAATTTATCATTCATTATCTTCACAATGCAATAGCTGAAGCTCCAGGGTAGGCAGTCCAATAATCCTTACAACCCCCAAGGTACTCATCTTCTTCTAAGCTGATCATTCATTACCCAGAGCATATCAGCATAGAAAATTCTTCAATTTCCAAGGCAATCAGTCTAGTAGAAATGACAAGTCTTTGAGACTCTGGTCCACCTTAACTACATGAAGTTTAAAAGGCCTGTAAGCACATGTTTAATCAGTGCTTTCAGTGAAAGCAAAGGAAAAAGTCATACTGAGCACTTGGAATTCGGGTTCATATCACAGCCTCGACAAAACCAGGCAATCTTTACAAACACCTTGGTCTGCACTAAGTGTTACCTCTGTCCCAAGGCAGAAATACATGAGAATCCAGCCCAAGAAATGCATATGCAGTGGAGAAAGCTGCTTTCGGTAAACTGAATGAGGCAGGAGCCTTCAGACCCCTGGGAAATGAAAGCCTAGAAAGCGCATGTGCAAAATAGCCCAGCTCCTGCCTTCCTTGCTCTGAAATGATCAGTGAACTCTGACACAGGACAAATAGCAAGATGGCAGCACAAATCACAGAAATCCCAGGAGGCACACGTGAGTTAATTCCTCACTAGAAAGCACTCAGACACAAAGTGGTGCTAATTGTCTTGGGCTGTGGTGCACCTACTCGCTTTTTTAGCAAAAAGGTATTTTACGACGAAGCATCTCAACTTTGCAGAGAAAGATTCTGCACGGGGAAAAAAGGTAATTCAATGCCTCTCTGCTCCTTAAAACAGGTCAGTAGTAAAGAGAAAAGAAAAAACATCTCCATGGAAATGGTGAAGCCTGTGACCTTAAGCTCTCAAAATAGGACCATCCAGAGTAATACAAAGCATTATTTAGAGAAAAGTGACTGCCAAAAAGAGAACAACTTAGATGATGTAATGGGAGTGTCCAATTCAAAGGAACATGCTGATCTGCACAGACTTTGATTTACCACTGTAAGATCGCACAGCTGTTTCTCCTGCTTCATTTCACCCCCTAAACCTCTTTTCTTTCAGTCTCCAAACTCCACAGCCTCCTACATAACCTTGTTTCCCAGTCAAAGCACAGTTTCCAACCTGAAAATCGCTGCACAGGCCACAAAACTGCCAGAGGGTCTGGGACCCGTCGTGCCACAGAGGCTGGGCCAGTGGTAGGGGGTGTGTATGTGTAATCCATGAGTGGCAAAAGCTGATTTAACCAAAAAGTGAGACAGCAAGCAAGGAAATAAAGGTTTTCAGCTCAGAGATCTGCAGAGAGAGTCTGGCTTGGAAAAGGGGTTTACGCGGTGTCCAGAGATGGCTGCTGAGCCCAGCAGAATCCAGAGTTTATACAGCTATTGAGTGCCTGGATCCCACGCAGTTATTACCTGGCTGTGACTTTGCCACAGTTTGGGAAACTTTTCAGAAGCAGAATGGCATTCAAAATCTGTTCAGATGTCGGTTTTAAGAAGATTGCCTCCCATTCTCTCCCTCTCCGTGAGAGCTCCTTCCATGCAGTAGGACTAAAGAAGTTTGCTCACATCTGGGAAAAGCAAATGATATTTCCCAGAGAAATCTGCTACAGCTTTTCTAAATAAGAGATCTCCCATGAAAACAAAAAACAACAAAACAAAACAAACTCCACCTTTTGTCCAAAATGGAAAAAAAAATAAACAAAAACAAAAAACAAAACCTCAGAACTTACTTTCTGCTTTCTGTATTTTTTTTTTTTTTTTTTTTTGGTAGGAAACTGATGACCAGGAAGATTTTTCTGCATATAACAGTGTTTTTTTTGTTTTGCCTTGGAAATTAAAGGGGAAGAAAGGAAAAAATCTTGACACAGCTGATTTCTCACATAGCATTAATGCTAAGTTCCTTCCAAATTCAATTCTTTCCTGCAAAGCACATTAGAAAAGGAAGTTTGCAGGTCTTCCATGGCAGTTTCCCTAGTTTTTCCACCAACTCTTATGCAAAGAGGCAGCATCCCCAGAGCAAAGTGCATCCCTCTGAACATCTCCAAACTGAGAGGCACCTTCTCTATCTGAACGATACTGCCTATGTGTTGAGGTGCTGCTGGAGTTATCCCTTTACCTAAAGCCATCAACCTCTCCCGCTGTCACTTCTTCAGTAATTTTCTCTTCTGGTTTTCCCACCCCTACAAACTCACATTCCGCAAAGGACTTGAGGCCACGCAGGGGCTGTGTCCTACTTATTATTGGCAATTGTGTCCACTTCAGTGCCCTCATTGAGCCAGGAGTTTTCATCCGGTGAAGCCGGTGGAAGACCCTTCTATTTAAGAACTAATTTGTTACAAAGAATGATCCCTTGGATTTGGTTGTTGTTTGCCCAGGGAGCTCCTTTGTCATTTACTTGCTTGGTGCAAGGTATTTACTGAGCACTGCATTCCTGGCAGCAGCACAGAAACCGCCTGGACTCAATTCATTAGCGTTTAACATTATATTTGTAATAAGAACCACCACTTAAAAGCCACTAGCAAACGTTGCCACCACGTTATGCTGCAAGCACAAGATAAGAAGAGAAGAAAATGTACTAAACATCATCTTTGTTACATGTGGGCCAATGCTAACCTTGCTGTGTGTGGCCACTACAACCTTGCTTTCAACTCTACAGAAACAGCTCATAAAATCTGCCTCTGCCACAGAGGACTGTCTGCTCACACAGTGCTAATGTTTAATTAAATGGATACTTGCTAAGAAGAGCACAAGGAAGGACAAGTTTCCACTTTCAGCAAGACCACCCCTCACGTGCATACCCAGCGTTTCAAGTTTATGAGCGTTAAACAGCACACGATCAACACCCCCAGCTCCTGAGCTTCGCAGGTGTATTCGTTCAACAAAAGAAAACATTTCTTTGGGGCAAGAGCTTGAATTGGAACAAAAAAAAAAAATCATAAAAATCTTAACAGCAGGGTACCATTCGAATTTTCTCAAGTTAGCAATTATTTTTTCCAACTTTTGGTTAAAAAGGTGTTTTCTTGGAATTGTTTAAAAGAAAATTGCCAGAGAATGGAGCTGATCAATTAAGACCCGGAAAGAAGGATGTCATGCATATGGATAAGCGGGGAGATAGTGCAGGGAGAAAAAGAAGTGGTAATGAAAGGATAGAGAAGGAAACGACTTGAGTGTTTCCTGTGAACTGTCTTCTGCATGTTGGCACCTTATCCCAGCTTTTAAAAGGAGAGACAGAGTCTAGAGAGCAAATTTAGCAGTGTCTACTTGAAAGGTAAGAGTAAACTTAGACCCTGACAATTACTAAATAAGAACATAATTAATTATTCCTTCAACTGAATAGTCCTGAATCCTACCACAAATCAATCAGCTCTTCTTGCCTAAGAAGCTCTGACTCTATTTTAGCTCAATGAAAACAAAATCAATGAAGGCCAATTATAGCCCATCTCGTTAGAGTATGCAAATAGTGCCCCGTGGAGCTGAGCTACTCTTGCTCTGCCGGGGAGGACACATGTCAGGCAAACCAAATGTGAGCTGGTGCTGGCACCTAGCTGCCTGTGCTGCGATACACCCCGCTCCTCACAGCTCGTTTGCAGGGGGATGCAAACATAGCAGAGATCAACTGTGCCGAACAGCAGTCCTCCAGCAGCTTCCAGTCCTGGAATTTCAGGTGCAGAAAGCCCACAGGTGTGTCACAGACAGCAGATTCAGGGTTATTTACAAAAACAGTGCATGTAAACCTGCAGAAAACAGACCTTACCTACCTTTCATCATCTTACATCGAGAGGAAAAGCCACTTAAGAAGCATATAAAAATGATATAATTATAATATTAATAATAATGATATTGCAAGGAAAGGACTTCATCCAAGTGCCATCGATCAAACATCTGGCCCTCTCAAATGGCAACTGAGAGCTCTGAGTTTTCAGAGTAGAATTCTGGCTACCAATATAAAGCTGTACTACACATCCACCCTGTCACCACTTCAATCTGAGCTTGCTTTTGCCCCCACCAAAACCACAGCATTTCAGGAAGCTTTCTCCTCTTCCCTGTGAAAATTAAAAACGCAAAGGAAAAATTTGCCAGAGTTTTCCTGCGTGCAATGCACGGTCCATAGCTGTCTGGAGACACAAGCTGTAGCATGAACTGCTTTGAGTTCAACCTCGTGTTCCTACCAGTGCCAGCCCCACGGGAGCACTGACACTGTGCTGACAGTGACTGTGCACACATCCTTGCAGGATTCAGGTGCTGGGTGAGTGCCTGCCAGGCCGTGAGATCCAATTTCACGCACCCACAAAAATCTGGCCTTCCCGAGTCCTGCGCATCCTGACCAATTTCCCCATCATTTGCTCGCAACAGACCAGATTATTCCTTTCAAGGAGCCACCTGCAGGGACTGAGCTTCCTGGTTTTCTGGCTGCAGCCCAAGGACATTTTTGGCCAAAAGCCCCCTCACAGTGGCTTTCTGCCCATACAGTGGGACTCTACCCTTGGCCTTAGAGCCAGCTTTGACAGACAGCTTCATCTTTCCGTTGGCTACCTAAAAATTATGATGTAATACTTACTTTACTGCCACACTTGGCAGTGCTGCCAGGGTTTGGGGTAAACTGCATAGCAGCAACTACAGAAGGATTTCAAATTAAATACGCAACTTCTGCAAGAACAGGGTGCGCCTAGTTTTGTTTCTGGAGCTGAAACATTGATGTTGCAACATATCCCAGGTTTTTGGGCTGCGTGTGGTTGGGGGCTTTGGGTTTGTGTTTGTTTGCTTTTTCTCATATTGTTATTTTTATGTTGGTCATATTATAGGTAAGGGGGTTTTTTTTGAAGCACCTTGAAAAGGAATATGATTATGCTACACTAAAGCATGGAAGACAAACCATTCCTATTTTTAAGTCTTGACACAGATACCTAAGAGATGTGAGAAGCCAAACCTGGGAGTTCAAGTGCTCCAAACACTGCTGACCCTCTCTCTCTCTCTGCATATCAGGCAACACTGATTTCTAAGCTAAATCCAAATATTAGCATTTTTACCATTAAAAAAAAAAAGTCTTCCTATTTAAATACTGTACAACTCTAACTTCAAGAACAGAAAGCATTAGAAATGAAACCTTTAAAGCAAAAAAGTGGGGAAACAAAAATGTTCATTATTTCATGCAGCTACGTGCAATAAAAAGCACCCTCTTCAGACAGTTTTGAAAACCATGAGGAAACCCTCATGCAAAGTAACATGATGTTCAACAGCATAACAGCCTCCTTGAAACAGTATGCTTAGGAGTTTATTTTACATTTCTGCTAAGAGAACAGTGTGAAATATCCACTTTTACTTCAGGATGCACACACAAATGCACAAAATTAAAGGGCTGCTTGAGACACTGCAGTAAGGGAATTCTGTAAGCTGTAAAGAGGTCTGCTGGAATTGTCATCACATGCCCATGAAAAAACTTTAGGGTTACCAAGGGCATTCTTGAGACAGCTCTTCTCCTGTCGCATCCTGGGATGTATGTCTTCTGCCTTCTCTCTAGGCCACAACCAATTCAAACAGCAATCTTCTTAATGGCTCCGAGTTTTGCTCCCTACAGAGTCCATTTTCCTAAAGGACCACAGCGACATATACAAGCAACCTGATTCTTTACCTGCTGCTGATCTCTCTCTTCTTTAAGCCTACAGGAAAAGATGCTCCACAGCCGGAACAAAACAGCTGACAAGAAGAGGAAGTCTGCCTTACTGATGGAAAATCCCAAGGTTAGCAACAACCCGGAAAAACTGGCAGGAGCAACATACTTAGGGTTTCCTTCCTCACAACTATGTAGACGAGGCTAAAATGCAACACCATGCGAGCCTCAGCAGTGGCCCCATTTACCGATTCCATCTTTTTGCAATTTCATTTCAGCTGGTGATGTGGCAAGGCAAATAAAGCTACTTCAAGCAAAGATTAATCCAGAAGGTCCTGAACTGTTAAGACACTTCAGCCTTGCAAAGCTGGACAGTACAGGCTCAAGTAAATTTTTATCTTTTTGACAATAAGCCTGGACTTGGCTGGTTTCTGAAACTGGATTTCTATAATAACAAATTTACTGTGACTCAGCCAGATCAAATGCAAACTCTGTGTGAGAAGCTGGTGTGTATTTCCACCAGAAGGGGGCCAATGGTCTTATTTGCCCCTAGAGTAAAGCCCGGAGCGAGAGTAGCAATATCCCTAAAGTTACCAGTTCCTGGTGCTGCCATCAGTGAGGACTGTAACACCCACACCTCATGGAGAGCCCATTAGAGAAACAAGGTCTGAATGGCAACAGTGATTAAAAGAAAGTCACAAAGTGCCTCAGTTTTGGATATTGCAGATGGCATCTACAGCAGCGATTAACTAAGGCTGGTTAGTACTTGCAAGTGAGCACACACACATCTAACCTTAATCTTTACACCATTAGTTACATGACAGTGATGCCACCCTGGGTAGAAGTTAACTCTCAGTCTCAGCCCTTAGGAGAAGCCTTAGCCCTTTTGGCAAACCACTGCAGCCTCTCACTCTGCTTTGGAAACTTCAGCAAACATCCTGCTCAAATAACTTCAGGACCTGAAATAAGCATGTCTACAGGAAACAGAAGTCCTGAGATAGCCCAGATGATCAAACCCAGGAGTTTTCTTGAGGAGCTAAATGAGTGCATATGATTTCAAGGGAGGAACGGGGATGCCACACAAACATTCCTGCCACCCTCATGGTTTATTTTGAGCTCTTTGGAAACACAGTAAAAAACCCTGTACTGACAGAAGTGGGAGCACAGCTGAATCCTGACCAGTACACATTCAAAAATCCAAGGACAATATATCAAGCTTGAATACAAGCAAAGATTTTGCCCCTTTGGTGCACGAAGAGATGGTCGTAAGACCACCCTGCATAGCTCCAAAAGATACTGAGGTGAGTGCAAACTAAAGATGCAGTTTTGCCTCAGCACTACATTTTCTGAACAGCAAGTTATTTCTAAAGCCATAACTGCACCCCTTCCCAGTTGTGCCTTCTTAATTCCTGTGTTACCTCTAGTTTCACAGAGCTAGACCAAGCCCAAGCTACTTCTGAACTACTTAGGACTGAAGATTTACATTTGGGCATCACTTTTCTCAAGATATCAGGTACAATATCCAAAGATCTTTTGGCACCTGAAGATTAAAGACACAAGTTTTCTAGGCATGCTGAACAGCATTTAATACCTACCGGGCACTTAACAACCCTAAAAGCCTAAATACCCTCCCTCACCCCCCAGCTCCTCCCCAAAATCTCAGACTTGTTTAACTTTCACCCTAGGCCAGCCCAGCTAAACAAACAGGGGTGTTTGGGACTTCAGCTGGTCACTGGTTTCTTCATGTGGCTAACTTGGGAATTGACAGCCTCCTAAACAACATTATTTCTCTCCCTCCCCAACAAGTAGTGCCACTATTATTATTGAACTAGACAAGGAAGAAATTTCTGCTCCTCTCAAGAGCTCATGCTTCTGAATTCCCATCCCTCTCCCTGAGCACGAACCCAGCATTAGGAGTCGAGCGCACAAGTGGAAGTTTGATTGCAATTGTTGGAAAGGATTAATCCCTGCCCGGGCAGCTGACTTCCACAGTGCAATAATTAAGTGGAACCGTTGCACAAGATGAAGCATGAGGAAGGAAATTAGAGTATGCCATGCCAGGGTTGTTTTGTGCTAGAGCTGTCCCTACATGGGCTTACACTCCATCACGCTCACTTTATGCAATGCTGTCAAGCATCTGGACTAATCCATTATCCCAGGATGAAGTGAGGAGAACACAGGGCCAATCTCATCGTTCTTCTTTGTAACTAATTGCAGGAGACAGTGTCTTGCTACTATGTGGGAATGGTGGTAGAAAGACAGAGCCCACAAGCAAGCAATATGAGACAATCAAAGCTGAAAGTACACACAGACATCATCTTTCAGTGACAAAACGTGCCTTTCCTAAACACCAGGCATGGAATTGCACGG
This sequence comes from Melanocharis versteri, assembly GCA_013397845.1. Lineage (NCBI taxonomy): Eukaryota > Metazoa > Chordata > Aves > Passeriformes > Melanocharitidae > Melanocharis > Melanocharis versteri. The sequence goes on from VZTG01004604.1 coordinate 64,448, forward strand.
CCAGATAACATTACAAAAACAAAATAAAAATTAGGTTACAACAAACGCATGACACAAAATATAGAAAGGTGGAAAGTCCTGATGAGCAAAGCACACACAAAAACCTGCTGCTGCCCAGTAAAGCTCTGGCTTATGCCAACAAGTCACTTCAGAGGCAGAAAGTTTTGGCCTGCCTAGCCTGACACCAACACAGGGCCCCACACTGAGGGTGGCAGTGCTCTGCCCTTTACTTGAAAACTCCAAGAGCGTCAAGGAAGACTTAACCATAAAAGGCACAAGATCCCTGCTCCCATCTAGCTCAGTTCCAGGTCTCCCAAAAGCCCTCTTCACTACCCAAACCAACAAAAAGAAACAAACCACAAAACCCAATAAACCTTCATGCAGTCATCAGCTGATAGATGGTGCTGCTTGGGAAAGAAATTTCTTTCCTGCAATGCGACTGGATTAAGGTGATGGCCTCAAGGTTCCAAAGCAAATTTCTTTTGGACTTCCATGCAACTTGCTTTTACGTGAGACAACTCTGGAATTAAAAGCTCAAAATACTAAGACAGGACATGTATTTAAGGTATAGCTAAAAACCTCACTCCTGAGATCCATTCCTCATCCTGGATGGATGCCCCATCCCTGGAAGTGTTCAAGGCCAGGCTGGATGGGGCTTTGAGGACCTAGTCAAGAGGAAAGTGTCCTTGCCCATGGCAAGGGGGGTTGGAACGAGATGATCTTTAAGGTCCCTTCCAACTCAGACGATTCTGTGATTCTTTAAGAACTGACGTGACTCCAGCAAAATGAACCAAGTTACACTGGTGGAATAGTGTCAAGCTATCACGTGACAGAGCAATTCACAGAAGTTAAAGGTTATTCAGCTCTCAGGCTCTCTTTGAAATTAAAACCCCGAAAAATTAGGTCTTCAAGACATGCTGTGTGCAGAGAACATCTGGTGTGTGAGAAAAAAACAGGATACGGTCCAGCCCGTGAACTGCACACTACCATAGCACGAGGACACAACAGAGTCACTGCCACTGGGGGCGCTGGAAAAGTCCTGGATTTCAGTGTCCCACGTCCAGGGCAGGGGACCCTTCCCACCACAGAGATGCACAAACTGCAACCCGGCCACATCTAGCTGAGTTTCCAGCCCTGTGCCATGCCTGGCCTAAGAAGAGAGGTGGGAAGCTGGCAGAGAGAGTTCCCTGTGTCTCCTCACCGAGCTGCAGGGCAGCTCTGCTGAAGCTCAGATACAAATCCATACCTCCCTGCCCGAAAGGTGGCCACAATTTGGAAAACTGAGCCAAGCACTTTCCTATCCCACACTATTTTAACAGAAATACCAGCCTTATCCATACAATTATCATATCTTGTGTCTGTCTTGTATTCAAAAACAATATAATTTTTCTTATTAGCCAAAGGGTAAGAAGAGGTCACACAAACCATTACAGAGCCTAAAATCCAGATATTAATAAGACTGTAATAGCTTTGTGATCTGTGCAAAAAAAAAGAAAAAAATCATCATTATTCCAGATGATGTCTTATATGCACTGGCTTCTTTGCAAAATGAATTTACCTTTTCATTACTATTTACTGACTGTGCTTGTATTTCATTTGTATGGATTTTATCCAGCAAAAAAGAGCCTCAGAAGAATTTAATAAAAAGATGGAGACAGTGAACAATCATTGGAGTCAGTATCTTGACTCTTGAGGTCACAGTTCTGCTGTTTTTATTATGTTCATTTCAGAGAAACAAAAAACCTTTTTTGATGGGAACAAATCAGGATTGGTAATTGCACGGGCACATTCTTCAGGCACAGCAGTGCCCAAAAACACACCTGTGACAAAATCAAAGAATTCACCCTCACTGCTAGGCTTGAGCAGCCGGTTTGTCACACAAATAAACATTAAAAATCCCCAAGATTTTAGCAGCTCTCAGTCCAACTGCATATCCTCACACAGGGCTGAGTCAAGCTCAGTTCTGCAGCACATACTGGCCTACATCATGCTCCAGTGGTGTCCCTCAGAGGGAGGTACTGGGACACTACAATATTAACTTCATCCATGACATACTGGGATCCAGTGCCCCCTCAGCACATTTGCAGAGGACACCAAGCTGAGTGGTTCTGTTGACACACCTGGAGGACAGGATGCATCCAGAGGGACCTGGACAAACTTGAGAAGTGGGCCCAGGGAGACTTTGTGGTGGCCTTTCAGTATTTGTAGGAGGCTTACATCAAAGATGGGGCCGGACATTTTAGTAGGGTATAGGACAAGGGGTAATGTTTAAACTAAACGGTAGATTTAGACTAGATATAAAGATGAATTTTTCTACAGTAAGGGTAGCAAAATGCTGACACAGGCTTCCCAGAGAGGTGGTAGAGGCCCCATCCCCGGAAACATTTGAGGTCAGGTTGGACAGGGCTCTGAGCAGCATGGTCTAGTTGAAAATGTCTCTGCTCACAGCAGGGGGGTGAACTGGATGGGCTTTAATAGTCCCTTCCAACCCAAACCATTCTGTGAGAACACTGTATTGTACCACAGCTTCAATCAGAGCTTGCAGTCTAAGTTGAGGCCCAATTGCATATAAAATCAGGCTTCCTTAGTGCTAGTACTGATAAATATTTTTGTTTATCCAACAGCTACTTTATGTCCACCATCCACAAAAATACCAGAACTAGGAACCTCCTTCCAGAGCATTAGTACTAATATGTTGGAGAAGGCTTCACAGCCAAAGTCTGCTTTCATCTTAGCTGTGTCTCTTTGGTCCTTTCCTTAAATATCTCGGTACTGTCTGAAATAATTTCCATTCCTCAAGCAAGAATTTGCAGATTCGATAACATCAGGACTGCCCAATTCTTGAGAAGCACTAGTTAAAACAAGGAAGAGCAAGAATTCATCACATTTGCCAATCTGACACTTGAAGTCTTCTATGAATTAGACCAGATAAATACTGGGGGAAGACCTAAATCATAACAAGAAACCTTTTTATCAATCTGTTCAGTAATGGGGAAGACAAGGACATTTTTAAGTAACTTAAATCTCAGGACTGGCCCAGGAGCTTCCAACAGTCAACACTGAGATTTTTAAAAGATGTTTCCAAGGACTCTCAATTGAGCTTTTTTTCATTAGCCTCCTTCATGTCAATTAGGAGCTGTCTATAATGACGGCCTGCATACATTTAATGTATTAGAGGCAGAGCAGCTTAAGAGGATAAAAAGTGAACCCTTGGCTATACCCACTGTGCTCAAGGTAGAAATAACAGATTTCAGCAGTAGAAAAATAATTATTAACATTTGAATTGGATTCCATCACCACCTTTAAAACCACCTACCTGTCCAAGGCCTGTAGAGTTTTATCGGAGCTTGAAAGGGGCCAACTCTTCTCTAAACTCAAAGGTCTTTCTCTAAATCTAAACAAAAATATGTACTTAGGTCCTAAAATAAGAATCAATGCTCTATGTGCCCAGCACTAGAAACTCAAACTTCCAGTTCAACCATTGATTTCTTGACCTATCGCTACTCATTCAACCCAATACAGCTGCAACATTTCCCAGGTCTGTCGGGGGAAAGGAAAAAATGAGCAAAAAGCTTTCCAAAGGCAGTGAGTCAAGTCACACCTTCTATGCACTAGCCTTCTGCTATTAGTCGTCATGGTGTACATTGCTGTCCTACAAAAATACTTCTCCTAAGCAAAAATTAAACCACCCCAAGAATGTGGATCTCACGTCTGTAAAAAATCTGTCCAGAACGACCTATTAGTTATCACCACTGCCCACACAGCCTCTCTGAATATATTTTCAGAGCGAAGTGAGAAGTCTGCAGATACAATACCAAAAACCCACCAAGAGTCAAAGAACACACAGGACTTTCTGCTTGGTAAAGACATACAAGCTGCAGCAGGTTCAAGAAACCTCAGCTACATTATTTACCTACATATTCTCAATTAAGAAATGACTGCATGATGCCTCTTCTCATGGCCAGTGCCACTCATACAGCTAAATCCACACATTTCCTTGATAAATCCTCTCCAAAATAAGGCAGGTTTTGTTAAAAATCAGTTCAGTGGAGACTATTCATAATTAAGTCACAGAACTCCATTTGGCTTGTCAGACAACATTTCATTACAGTGTCATTGGATTACCTTGTCATTATCCTTTAACTTAGTGGGGCTTTTTGCCTTAAAATTCAGTTTTGCCCTAAGCAAGAAACAAACCGCAGCCTTGGGCACTTCTGCCAAAGCTCACAACCCTGCTGCTGTAAACATATGCACCTAACAGAGCATCCCAGAGAATACAGCCAAGATTCCAAAAAACCACTGCAGCTCAACTGCAGTGATCAACTCCAAAAGCAGGAAGAAAGCAGAGGGCCCATAAACAGGCTGTGAAGGTTCTCTTAGGAATCATATATTTAAACCTTCAACCAAAATAACTCTTGCTCTCTCTACAGAGAAATACGTCACAATCTATACCTTAAAAGAAATATTTTACATATATATATATCCCAATATTTATACAGAGTAGATTTTTAAATGTGTTACCTAAACTGTATTTTATGTGTATATGCATATAAAACAGGCAGGCATGTTTTTAAAAGAGTTGTCCTTACAAAGCTTCCTATTGTGAGTGCAATCCAGGAAAGCTCAAGCTCACAGCTAATATCCACAAATTATAACAAACACATTCATTAGCCCAAAGCTTGCATGACCAGTTCATCTTAGCAGTGATAACAACTCAGACCACAGTTGAACTAGGTTCACCTTAAGCAAAAAGCCTTAGCTGTGTCTCACTTGTCTTACCACTCTAACCCTTTTAACATAAACAATTTCTTTCTTGAAGGCCTGCCATGCTAAACCTGAAAACACTTCCCTCTATGTTTGTCCTTGTGTAAGTGCATAATGGGAAACGGGAACTCTTTTTTCTGGGAGACTATGTTTTAAGAGATTTTTAAATGTTGCCTTATAGAACAGCAATTTTTTTTCAGCATTAAATTTAATTTCTCTTTGCTAAAAGGAAAAGGCTACTTAAAAATGAACTCATTTAAAAATTTAGAAGCTCAGTTGTTTTCCAGTTAATTACAGATTCATTAATTGAGTCTCCCTGATATGACTTCATGCCGTAATTTCAAGATAAGCCTGCATGATGAGTTACTCCTACTCTAACAAGGATAAACACCAAGCCATCTGTGTGCCTTAGAGTGCAAGAAGGTAAAAAAGGAAAGAAAGTGAGGTTAGAAATCTGTAGAACTCAACTACAATTGGTCCTTTGTGTCGGTGACTGAAGTTTCCACGATTCCAATGTTAAGTTCTCAGGAAGTATAACTTTTTAAATCATATACATTTAGAGAACATTAGTAATGACACACAAGACCCATTAGAAATATAGAATTTATTTCTCATTACGTATTACTCAGACAGCAATATATTGCAGATTTGGACATGCCATGTCTCATATCATAGCTGACTTACGGATCCTATGTTTATGGTTGTGATAGCTATTGCTAGCCCAGGAAACACAAAATGTGCTACTGGACTGGCTATCTTGAGAAGTTCAAGCCATTAACAATAATTTTTGCAGATGGGTACTCTCGACAATCCACAAAAATTCATCTGTCATAGCCTACATTATACAACCCTTACTGTACCTTACCTTTACAGCTCCAGAGCTCAAGAAAGCAATTTCAACAACAGCAACGGACAGAGATATTGAGGACTTGCCCCTTATCTTCGCTCAGGCAGCAGTTCTCAATAAAGGCAATACCATGTTATAAGGCCACCAAATTCCTCATGGTCCATGGTCTGTGCTTTTGGCAGGGCAGCTCCTTTCCCATCCTGTAGGATCTCTGCAGCCCTTGCTTCCATTCCCTCCTTGCACATCCAGGTGCAAGCTAACAAAGAGTCACTCTTACAGTTTTGACAACATCCTAAAACATGTTATTTAAGTCATCTACAACAAAAGGTCTGTGAGCAACAAGAAAAAAAAAAGACAAAATTTTGTTATGTTTAAACCTTTAAAGTACCATGAACAAGAGGTATCTTCACAACCAGTGTCCTGACAGCATCTGTTCAGTGTACTTCCCTTCATCCTTACACACTCAGAAAAACTGGGGTGTTTTTTTCATCTTCTATCTCTGCAGGCGTTCAGCTTGGGAATACGAGGAGCTGCAGTCCATCATCACACAAAGATGGAGAGGGGCAGGAGAGTGAAAGAGTGATCAGGGAGGACACAGAGACACTGCCCTTGGCAGGTTCTGCACCAGCCACACAGAGAATATGCATACACACAATGAAGGATTTTGTTGTTTTCTTGCTCTATTTTTTGTCAGTTGTTTTTTTTTTTTAATTAAAAAAACCACATTATTCCTGCTAAGGCTGGTTGTGCAAAGTCACTTTTCAAGAACCACCATTCAGTCTGACTCAGTTTCTGCAGACAAGCTTCCTATGGATCCATTTCTCACTAGCATCTTGCTGTAGTTTTTCTGTTGCTCTTCTTTGAAAGTATCCTTGACTTTCGCTCGTTTCAGACCTCCATCCCTGGAACAGAGCAAGACGAAACAGTAAACCATCAGGGCTGTTATGGCTATTGTTATTAAACTATGCATTATATTACCTACCTTCATCAACTGTACAGTTTTAACCTAAATTATTATTATTAAAAGCTTTTCTTCAGAACTTCTATAACATCCAATTTTAAGCACGTTTATTAAAACCTTTACCTCAAGCCACAATGCTTATGCAGTCCAAATTTTGAATTCAGCCAATCAAAGCAGCCTACTCATGTTGGTAACAGGCTGTACCCACAATAGAAGTCTTTGGCAATCTGGGAGGCTATTTCCCCAGACTGTAGAGGCAGCCAATCTTCTGCAACACTACAGTTGTGTCTTGCCTTATATTTTTCAGAGTTGGGTCTCATAGTTGAATCTATTTGCCCATTCTCTTCATCTGAATTTTGCTCTCAAGTTTGTGTCATATGAAATCTAGGCATTATCTGCTACTTACTGAGGTAGGACATGAGAAAGTCAGAGCAGAAAGCCTCAAGACCTGTTTTATTTTTTGTTGTTCATCAGATTTGCCAAGAAACTTCACTTTTGCTACTTAATCTCAACATGAGAAACAACTGTGAATATACCTGTTTCAAAAGCATCAAGCCTTCAGATGAAACTCACTGCATGCTACATGCTCCAAAGACTTTATATAGCTTTATTTTTACTTTCACATACATGCATGTGGAGTTACTCCATTGTTTTCCCTGAGTGGAATAAAGTGATGTTGAATGTTATCTGTCACAAAGCTAAGGAGGGAAGCACCTCTCAGTCAAACTAACCACAAATAGTCCATGAATTCTAACAAGGATGGCATCACTCACCAGGGGAGTTCAGTCAGTCCACCTTGGCGAGCAATGGCCGACCTCACTCTGTTGGCAAACTGAACAGCATCTTCATCTTCCTTCAAGGGTCATAAATTCAACATAATCAAAGCAGAGAGAAGTCAATTGAAGCAGACTTTCATAATGTTTTTTATCTGCTGCCTCATCAAATTAGCTCACTGCCAAACAACCCATTCCTTATGCCAACATCACAATCTGATGTTCCCATGTGATAATAACTCATTTTTCCCCTAGAGTGTTGAAATTAGAGGAGAAAATTTTGCTTCAACAAGATAGAACATTACCATTATTGCTACTGTGAACAGCACTGCATTTACTGCTATCCTTTTGCATATTTGATGCACTGCTGATGGTACCAAGCTGCATCAGGAAAAGCCGAATCAAATCATACATCAGTCAGCACTGACAAAAATCCAGTATAAAACTCTGAATTGGAGACATGGGAGGGGGGTTAGAGGTTTATGGGGGGAAAAAAGGAGTAGAAGTGCACTTGCAGACTCAGCCTAGTTCTTAAACAGCAATCGGTCAACCAGACGCTGGATTACCTTTCTAACCATTGGTGGCAAGTACCACACGTTGCAAACAATGGCCCAGCTGGTCATAATTCGCAGCAGATAGCTCACAATGTTGTATTTGCTGCTGTTCCAGAAGGCGTCTCCAAACTGAGGATCATACTGCAAAGGATCACAAAAGACAAATGATTAAGCCTTTCCCCAGACCACCACAGCATCTCAGACCTGGGATGGCAGAAGCAGCAGCAGATGCCACCCATTTGCCTGAACAGCCAGAATAGTTATCTGCTGTGAGCTGCATGCTTCTCTTCCCTTCAGCACCAGGAAGGACTAGCCGGATTCCCCTTCCTTCCAGCTTTCTGGAGGAAGAAGCTGACCCCATCAGGGCCTACCAGCCAGGCTCCACAGGCCAAAGGCCTTCACTTTAATTTCAGCCACCTCTACTCCAGGAGCCATCCACAACATGCACCCAATTGCCAGAGCTACTGTATTTTTAATAGCAGCTGTATTGAGACAGCTTCCTGCCCCGCTGACAAAAACCCATCCTAAACCCTGAAATCCAGCAGACAGCTTTTTCCACTTACTTTGATTGCAACAGGATAGATTGTCCCTCCTATTTCAAAGCTCCCCTTCTTGAACATCATCACGGATGTATTGTTTATGCAGGTGCCTGTCCAGAAGACAAAGACATTGCTTCACGCAGCCATTTCAGTACAACACAACACCAACATACAGGTCTTACCCATAAAGGGCCTGCATTTGCTGCTCAGTGAGTAAAGCATCTCTGCCCTGCTTACTTTTATCTTTTGTCCTGTGTCTGACTCCCTGAATGAAGCCAGGAGGTGTCCAAGACAAAAAGCACAATGCTGAGTGGCTAAATCAGTAGGACAGTGAATTGATAATCTCAGGGCAAAATAAACAATCTTCCCGTTCTTCTGCCTACAGCTTCTGCCAGGAGAAGCAACGTCCAGGGACAGTATTGTGTTGTCTCCATGTATATTCATCTCATACTAAAGATGAAAACCAGGAATGTCCTAATGAAGTTGAAGCCAGAGGTGAAGATAGATTTGAGCAGCAGAAGCCATGAAAAGAGAACGGGGATGACATCTATATTGAATAGAGATAAGTAGTTCAGCTTCTTACCTTCTGGAAAAATTAAAATTGGGAGCTTGCTTTTATCTGCCACATGTTCCCTGAGTCTGTGGAAGCAGAAGGAAAGCTTAAAAACCAGCTCCTTTCCACTCTTCTTTCCCCAGGCAGGTGCACTAAAAATATCTTTATGTATTACATATGTTTGAAACCAAAGCCTTTTACTAGACATTAATTTGTACTTGCTTTCCTTTTCTACAGAAACTGAAGCTTTGTGCCAGCCATCCCTTAGGCCCCCGGAGCATTACATTGAGGCAACATCCTGTTTTCTTTCCTCCACATTATTTTACTAACAACTGTCAGAGAAGCCAACAATTATATACTATTAAGTCAGCCCAACTAACTCTGATTAACTCAACCTTCAAGAAATTGCCTACATAAGAAAAAGTTATTGATGCAGTGGTCCATCCAGCCTCTGCTTAATTAACAGCAGATTTCTTAAAAAGGGGACTTCTAAATGCCTACAGCTCACACTATTTGAATAACATTTGGACAACCTGGCAAAGCTGTCCTGCTGTGCAGAGGCCAATAAGCCAGTGAAGAAGTTAACCTATCAAAATTAACCTAAAAAGTTCTCTACAAATTAGGAAGAATTTTTATCCCTGTACTACAGCATTCATAGGGGTATGCTTTTGGTGACATTCTGCAGAAAACCACTTTCGTACACAGCTTATTCTTATAACAAGGCATTCTGCCTCTCACCCAAACAAATATAGCTTTTTATTTCTAGTGGCTCACAATTTCCAGTGAAACAGACAGAGTTTTTGTCACAGAAAGCCCATTTTATCATCAGTATTTCTCTCCAACAGAAAGTACCAGAATTTAAGAATCTTCACATCCTTTCAAAATGCACACCTGAATTCATCAGACATTAGTTATTATGCTGATCGCTTCCCAAATGAGATGCTTTGTGGCAGCCTGCAATCCAGACCTTCCCAGAACCTTTGGCCTGAACCATGACATGCTGTATAAATGTTTCAAGCCTTCCTTGGTGACCTTGGAACCTGACATTTTAACCGCAGTGTACTGCACCAAAGCCCACACAAGCAAGCACACTCAGGTCATTCTGAGTGATGCAGTGTGCTGCACACCACCCTTGCAATTCTTTCCCAAATCCAGGTCTCTGCCCGAGGCCTCTCCAGGGAGGCAGCCCAGCACACGCCTCACCTTTTCGTCACTAGATGGCGGTCCTTCATCTCGGAGCGCTCGAACCAGACGTGAGGACAGGACTTCACTGTGGCTCGCTGGATAACGCCCATCAGCCCGCCGTGAACCTGGCCCACCTGCAAGCCCAGCAAGGCGCATCAGTATCTGAGACATCTGAAAGGCAGAACTTCCTCCTCTCCACCCCTTCAAAAAAAATCCAACAACCCCAAATGCACTGGGAGGCTGCAAACCAGGATTGAGCAATGACCACAGAACTGTTAAAATGCATTCACTTGAGAGATCTAGACACCCACACGGAAGCCTATCTAAAGTACTTCACCAGACGAAAAGCCTGGCATTGACACTCCGATGACAATTTCCCCAGCACATAATATAGACCAATTTCAACACAATTTACACCTTTCTCCACCGACCAGTGCTCAAGTAAACATCTCTTCCGTGAAAGTTAAGTACTGAAGTCCACAAGCAATATCCCACAACCTTTCCCTCTCCTGCTCCCTCTGCTGCGGTCATCTTAGATCTCCTCATACCATTGCGTAGCATCCATCATTTGTCAAAATGATCGCATCTATCGGTGATGTGTGGTTGGCAACACAAATTCCTCCTTTCTGAGGTCTGTTTTCCCTGCAATTACATTTTTTTTTTTGTTAGACTGCTAGTGCACTAAGCACCACATTACACACACAACAGCTCCATGAAGCTGTCAGGTGAGTCAGCCTCTAGTGTGACATCAGCTTGCAGCTCAGGAGAGAGCAGTCCCCATTTCCCATGGGATGTCACACACATGTAAGCATAGACACACTTTTGCTCACTCACTTGTTATGGTAATGGATAGTACCAGACAGAGCTCTGACGAGGATGCGGGAGCACGTGAGGTGAACCACTTCGCTCAGGTAGTTTTTCACACTGAAAGAAATCAGACATCTGAAGCATCCTGGAAAGCAGCTAGACACACATGCAATATTCTCCAGCCTACTCAGCTCAAGGCTGAAATTTTCCTGGTATTCTGGAGCACAGAGGGATGGTTCCCAGCTCTACCACCCACTTGTTACAGCAGCTCAGCCAAGATACATCATACCCTCGGTGTCACTTAGCTAGGCAAGGCAGTCCTCGCTTTGCTGGGTGTTTTTTATCCCAACACTATTACCTGCCCTGCAATGCCCCATTTGAGTATCTCACAGCAGCGGGAGGAATGCATCAGAAATCATCAATCTCAGTGCCAAGACTGGCAAGAACCCAACCTTGGCCCAAATTCAAAATGCCACTAAAAACAAGGTCCACAAACTTGTGGGCGGAGTGGACGATCAGTAGTCTGTTATAGGTAAAATCTGTCCACTCCTCATCTTCAGCTGTTTGCACTGACGCAACTTGGTGAGCTCACCCCTCACACACAGTACCTACCTGCTGTTTGGCAGCTGTCCCACCACTGTTGTCCCTACAATCATCGACGTAATCCCGATGGCAGCAAGGGTAAAGCTACAGACAAAACAGACATTAAACCAAAGTAAGTAGCTTTGCTCACTGTAATAACACTTTCCCCCTTTAAAACAGGGAGGAATTGCAGAAATTCAATTATTCCTCAGATACTTGACACATGCAGCTCTCTAACTCAGCAATTCCCTGACCTATTGCTTAAAGTCATGGTGTAGCAAAGGCAGCAGATCCAGATACTCCCATGCACAGTGTCAGGGAGCTTTAGACCTTACTTTTATTTTGCCAATACACATGGACTTAGGGGAAGCATTCATGGAAAAGATGACCACCAGCCCTACTCTACTCTCCACAGTGAATGAGCAAGACAAAAGTATTCTAAGGGCTTCTTAACATAAAAAGAGCCTTTAAGCAAGTTAATCTTCTATATCTGCCAATGCTGCTTTTGGGTTAAAGAAAGCTGAGACGACATTTACCAAGAAAACACAAATTTACCCATTCCCAGACTGACAAAACCCCTCAGCACCAGAGCTTACCGTAGGGGCAGCAGGAAGCAGTACCGCACTATCACCCCAATGACCCACACAACAGTCAGCCTCAGGCTGATGTAATGGAAGTTGACATTAGTCCTTGTGAGCAGATTCCAGGAGAGCAGCTCTTCTGAGGAAAATCGTTGAGTGACTTCATCTTCCACAATGGCCTCAAACCCTTTTCTGCAGAAGTAGAAAATGTGGGAGAATTCGAAGTCTGCTCCATGCAGAAGGGCGATTTCTTTCTCCATAGGTGTTTCATCCCTTTCAATGATACCTTGGGAAGGAAAGGGTAACTACATGAGAAAATAATTCTGTAATGTAACAGTCACCCTCCAGACCACTTGTCACTCTGCATTACTCAAGGAGACAAATTTACTGTCAGAGCCCCTCCTCAGACAGGAAGAGAAGCTGTGCAGTTGAACACAGCACACCCTGCAGGAGGCCACTTCCAGCTCCCTTTCCTCACACCAACACCCTGAGAAGCAATTATATCAAGTTCTGTTACCCACAGAACATGAAGCAAGAAGGCAAACCCTTTCCCACCACCTGGCATGTTCTCAACTCAAACTTTATCCAGGACTCTCATGCTTTCAGAAGAAACCAAGTGAGACCTTGGCCTTTCCACTCCCTTCCGTGCTCTGTGTATTTAAAGGCATTCAATCTCCTTGATGGAGGCTTCCCTATTCCCTAAGCCCATCTCTTGTCTGACATTCTGGTGTCCCACAGCCACAACACTGCCAAAGCCCCAGACCACACTGTGCATGGACCAGCTTTGAACCAAACACACCCCCCTCCCTTCACAGCACAAATATTTTCTGTAAGTACAGACAGACCACACTATTTTTTTATTTTACTTAAAATCAAACGAAGAAAAACCCTCCAAAACACCATGTCAAAGAAAGTTGTGCCTAGAGGAGCCTTGATTTAGTTCAGCCCTAACAACTGTTTCAGCTGAACTCTGACTACATAACGCCTGGAAAGAAACCTGGAGAGTTCAGAACTGCAGTGCAAAACAGCAAGTATTCCCCCTCCTCCACCCTTTTAATTTTTTAAGCTTATGGTCTGATAAGCACAAATTTCTCATCAGAGCTTTCAAAGGCAAGGACAAATTGTGTAAGCTAAACAAAGATCAAGTAGCTGCTTGCTGGTAAGCAAGTCTGGCTCCAGAAACTGATGACCAAAGAAATCTAGAGTAACAGTTAACCAGAACAACCATCCCCAGAGACACCCAACTTGGATTACAGAGGTCCAAGTTCAGGTTGCTGCTCTGTCAGACACCCTCTGATAAACTGCATTATCTCTGTGCTTCCATGCTGAGATAAAAAAATGGGAAAGGACATAGCACCCAACCTTGTTAAGCTGCTAGGAACTTTCCACATTGTAGGATGTGTTTCTGTAGGAAATCTTCCTCCCAATGAAGTCTTGCCAGCAGAAAACCTCTCAATGTATTTCCTGTGCCAATAATTGTAACATTTAAATTACAAGTGATATGGAAAACCTTCCTATTGCACTGTAGCGTACACGTGGGGTAACACAGGAAGCTCCAGGATACAAGTCCCACAAATCACTGAGGCAAACACTAAAGAAGAACAACACTGCAACAAAACCTATTGGCACCTTCAGCTTGGAACTTGGCAGCCACAACTTCCAATTATACCAGTGGGCCACACTTCACTGCATTGTCCTATCACAAGCTTACAAATACAAACCATTAATATGGCACACCCAAAAAGCCACAGGCCCTTCAGGATTTAAATTATACAAGTGTACATCACATCAAACATTTACCGAAATGGACTACGCTTATGTCATACGTTAAACCCAAATCAGAGCTCTAGTTTTTAATTCAATTTTTCTCGCACTCAGAAAATCTTCAAACTGTGAAACATCCAGGACTGCAGGCGAGTCAGTCCGACCTGTCTGCTCTGTGCTGCTGGAAACAAGTTGTAGGCAAGAAACCAGGGGAATGCCCCAGTACCCATCACCCAAGTACCACCCTTCTCTCCCGTTCCCAGAGCTGGGAATACTGATTCCTTATCCAGCCCTTATCCTTCCCCCTTACTCAGCACCACGCAAGCAGCCAGCCCACGTGGCTCCAGCTTCTCAGCTGAAGCCAGCCCAGGGTTGAAGTTTATCACACTGCTAGCAAACTGAGACAGCAGGGCTGTAATGCCTTGCCTCACCGGCCTGAGCTGTCCTTGTCACATGACACCCCCACGCACCAGCTGCCCCGAGCCAAGATCTCAGCAGCACGTGAAGGTATTATGAACAGAATTAAACACACGCTGCTCTGGTGATGTACTCAGCCTTCTTGTAATCACAAGTCACATTAAATGGCCTTTAATCCCTTGGCCGTGGGCACAGCTGAGCTTGCCAAAGACAGCACTACGCAGGAGTACAGCAAACATTACTCTCAACCAAAAAAAAAAGCCACAGCCACTATTTTTCTCAGTATTGCAGCACAAGCCCCAAGCCTTCAAGATCACATACTCCAGTCAACTAATTATACCAGGCTCAAATTTGACATTATCTACTTACATAGTAAGTAGATCTACTTAGTAGTATCTAATAATTAGCTCCTTAGTAGTATCTACTCGTGTAGTAACTAGATACTCCTAACATTATTTGCATAAGCTTTTCTTTTAGTGGATGCAATTTTCAAATCTGTTATTAGCATTTTTGTCTTTTTTAAACCCACCACCTTGAAGACGACACAGCCAGCACCCACACAGAGAGCTGAGAGCTGGTTATTCAGCTGCAGTGAGATAGACACCTACCCTCCAAGCACCTGCTCAGCCAAGAGCTACCACTGGGTCCAGCATACACTGCCCTCCAACAGAGAAAAACCTTGAGGTGACAGCACCATGTAATTCCCCCCATAACTACACCAGCCAACATTTCTCTTGAAACTATTCCTTATCACGCCACTGGCGCAGGGGCACTGGCTGCCCTTTCTGCCAAGAGATGTAAAGCACACTGGATTTGGTACTGCAGAGAAAGGTGGTGTCTCCTCAATCATGCTCACTTGTCTTTTTGTCTTTTTTTTTTTACTGAGGGACACAATTTCAAGGTGTTTGGGGAGGACCATTTTTGCTCTGCCAGGGAACAGGAAAACTTGCCTTCGCACATACATCTGCAGGGCTCCCTCCTATCCTGACCCACCTCCTAGTAATGGCTGGGTGGTCAGGAAAGACGTAAGAGGTGATACACACATCCTTTCAGCACTTACACATAGGTGTACACACACACATAAACATTTACCTTTACCCTGTTTTAATCAACTATTCAGTAATTCATTATCAGCAGGAGTTTCTCCTCCCTCAGTAAATATTGTGTAATGCAATTGGGCCTCTCTGTCTGCTCATGTTCTGTCACCTCAGGGGACACCAACTTACATAACACACTGTTAGACCTACACCTGCCCTGGCCCTCAAGTACTTTCTTCCACATCCAGGAACTCCTAATCACAAGTCAGTTACTCCTATGCTTAAAAAATTCCCAAGAGCAAGATAAGGAGCACAGCGTGGCACTGCAGACCCCATACTTTCTCAAGTAAGGAACAGTTAAGACTCCAGCTTCCTGCAGAAAGAGCCACCTCCGTGGGGAAAGGTTTTAACTTTTTATTTCAGATATACAAAGGACATTAAAAAGGGCTTCAGGCTACCATTGTGATTGTATATCCCCGTCCATAAAACTGGCTGAATGTAGCCTGCATGCAATCATCTATATGAATTACCTCAGGCCATTTTTACTATCTCTAATGCTCCTCCAGACAGTGGAGTACACTCAATTTAGTGCAGTTTCTGAACCACAGCACATATTAACACTACACACCCCTCAGCTGCACACAGGGGAAACAGCTACTTGTAGCTTTTTTTTTTTTGAAAGACAGCTCATAGAACAATCTACAAGCAGGGACCTCTCTCCCTTGACGTCTCTTTACTTGAGAAGAAATAACTATGTGTAAGAATGATCAGATGTCTAGGAGGACGACAGCTCCTACTGTGCAGCTAAAGCAGCACAGTAGGGTCTCTTGCCCTCTCACTGGCCCATAACATGACGGGGCACTATCGGCCTTACAGGAAGAAAAAGGGCATCTTCCTCCATCACTGACAACCTGGGAAGCAGACAACACGTCACTGACATTAGCTGAAAGGACCACTAACCTTGCCTTTCCCCCTTTCCTACCAAAAACCCCCACAACTTTCAGGACACTGGTGAGCCATACAGGATATACTTTTTCTTGGCCACTTGAAAGTCAGCAATTGACCAATTAAAACAAGCTGTAACCTGTTTTCAGAGCTGCTGTTCAGTACCTCCAGTTTAATATCACAGGTGCTGACAGTCGCATCTGCTGCCATGGAAGCCAGTTCCATGCCTGGCCTGCAGACAGTGTGATCCCAGCGTTCACAGTACTGATAAGGATATCCCTTTGGACACCCGGTTCAGCAATTCAGTCCCCACTACTGGACCATGTTCACATGAGCTAATCCACGGGCTCAGGTAACAACTGCCTTGTCTGCTAACTGGCAGCCTGGGCCTGCTTCCAGCTGTGCCGCCTAAGGAGGGAGCACACGGAAAATGCTCACACTGCTGCCACATGCTGTCAAAACAGAGCAATTGAATAGCAACACTGAAGCACTCAGGAACCAGGAGGAAACCAAGTGCTGGCTGCAACACCTTGTTCAACCTTCTCCTGTTCCCTGGGCAAACTCTGACTTCTCTCATGGCTCCGAAGTCCTAAAGCCGACTCTGACCTACTACAGCCTACCACAACTCACACACAGTATGGGTTAAGATATAGTAAAAGAACTAATTTCAAAATTAGGCTAAAGGAAGAAATATGAAGCAACTTTTCAGCAGTCTTTCTACAGACAGTGAGTGTAAGAAGTTTGGCAAACACTGATATTCACTCCAGAGGGTAAAAGGTCAATAGCAGCAGACTGAAAAAAAGACAAGCATCCCACCACACACTCTCAACTTGCAGTCCTACCACAGAAAAAACACTGAGCTTGGGAAAGAAAAGCACTGTCCAACAAACACTCAGACCTCTTCAGAGAATATTTAAGGGCACTCTAATGCTGTTAGGACTGAAATAGCTGGCCAGCAACCCTGCAAGCAGCAGGGTAAAGACAAATTCCAAGATGAAAATCAACCTCATATTTAAACTTGAAAATTTCTATCAACTGAGAACAGTCTCCATCTTAAGCTCTACTTTGTTTTGTTAAACTTCATGTTGTTT
This sequence comes from Melanocharis versteri, assembly GCA_013397845.1. Taxonomy (NCBI): domain Eukaryota; kingdom Metazoa; phylum Chordata; class Aves; order Passeriformes; family Melanocharitidae; genus Melanocharis; species Melanocharis versteri. Next base: position 81,848 of record VZTG01004604.1, read on the forward strand.
CATATCCTTCATTTCCTTATCCCCTGATTTTTCAATGACTCAGTACAAGCCAGTAAAAGCAGCATTTTATTCTGCAGGAACTGTTAGCTAGCCAGTAACATTGCAAAACAATTAGATACATTAGTGTGCTGGTTTTCACAGAGGTAGAGTTAGTTTTATTCACAGTGGCTGCTATGGGGCTGTGTTTTGGATTTGTGCTGAACATAGGGTTGATAATATAGAGATGTTTTTGTTATTGCTAAGCAGGATTTACAGAGCCAGGGGCTTTCTTGTTTTTCGTACAGCCAGGTCGCAAGGAAGTTGGGGGTGCTTGGGAGAGTGGAAGGAGACACAGCCCAGACAGGTGACCCAAAGTGACTAAAGGGATCTCCCAGATCATGTGACATCATGCTCAGGATATAAAGTGGGAGGAAGAAAGAGGAAAGCAGGACATTTGGAGTGATGGTGTTTGTCTTTCCAAGTCACTGTTACCCGTGATGGGGCCCTGCTCTCCTGGAGAGGGCTGAACACCTGCCTGCCCACGGGAAGCAAGTATTTAACTCCTTGTTTCACTTTGCTTGTGTGTGTGGCTTTTGCTTTCCCTACTAAACTGTCTTTATCTCAACCCATGAGTTTTCAGGCATTTACCCTCGTGATTCTCTCCCCAATCCCGCTGGGGCAGTGAGTGAGCAGCTGCCTGAGGATAAGCCATGACTTCCAGTGAGCATGTGACATACCACCTCTTCTCCAGCTCTCTCATGCACACATCTAACTGCTTCATTTGAGAAGGCCTCAGTACTCCAATGTCACAACATTAGTCTCATCAATGTGACTTTACCCCAAGCTCTCACCATTAGCCGTAGGAGTCTGTGGCGTCTGCAGCTGCGGCTTTTTGACACCTTTTTGTAGCCGGATAGTGGCCCACTGTTGAACAGAAAGAAAACATTAATTTCACAAATGCAGTATTCACTCAAGGAAAAAGTCACCAAAAAAACCCAACAGTTAGTCAAAGTCGTGTTGTGATTTTCAAAGAACATCTTTGCCAGGTCATCTTCATCAGTCATCTTCCTCAGATGTGTCCACAAACCCAAACCCATACACAGTTCTTATGAAGAAACTCAAGATGAATTAACAATAATTTAAAAAACCAAACCAAAACAACACTCAGTGCTAGTCACTACTTCCCAACTCTGCTTTCAGTCTTCAGAGAGGCAACTAAGTGCTCCACAGCTGTTTCAGTTCCAGTTCAGATGCAAAGCCACCAGGAGGCTGAAAGGCCTCTGTCAGCCCTGCTACTGCCACAGAAGCCACTGAGTGCAGGCTGCATGGAAATCCCCAGGAGCTGAGCTAGACACAGGACACACAGCACATGTTCACAAAGCTGACAGACACATAACAACCCAGCCTGTCTTCTTTCAGAGTAGTTTCATCACACTGGAGAAAAAAAAAATGTCTTAACTGGGTTAAATTAAACTGAAGCCTGCACACAGCTGATTTCACTTAAAACGAAAAACAGCATTTGCAGTCATGGGAAGTTTCAATAAATTCAGACTCAATCCAAAAATGATTGCACCCAAGAATTTTCCAAGCTGAACAAACCTGACATTTCCCTTGACTCTGCAACTGCTTGTTTCTTGGCATCTTCACAGAAATCATAGAATGGTTTGGGTTGGAAGGGATCTTAGAGATCACCTAGTCCCAACCCCCTGCCATGGACAGGAGCACCTTCTACCAGACCAGGTTGCTCAGAGCCCCATCCAGCCTTGTCTTGAATACCTCCAGGGATGGAGAGTCCACAGCTTCTCTGGGCAATGTGTTCCAGCTGCCTTCTCTTCTCCAGGATGAACAACCTCAACTCTCTCAGCTCTCATTTTGAAGCTCTGAGCAGCAGAAAAACAGGCCAATTCACCAGCTTTAGGGTGAGCTAGAGAGCCCCTTTCCCTGCCCTTGGGAAAGGCTGTCAGCTCACTGGGGTTAACCTGCTCTTTTCCTTGAGTCTGAGAGAACAAGATTGAAATAGTGAATAAAGTAAGCTCTGCTCTCCAATGAGTGTCAAAGCTTCCCAGCTGCCCTGGTTCCTGCAAAAGCCTCTGGCAGAACCACATCAGAGTCAGAAGACTTCATCTAATTTCCAGTCCTGATGAAGCTGGAGCCAGTTTAACCTGTTCTCTGGGCAGAAGGCTTTCTTGACCTCCATCTGACTCAGTTCCAGAGAGCTTTTATATAGCCCTCTATCTCAGGCTTCATTTTTACTGGGGTAACAATTATAATCCTTTTCCCACCCCAAAATCTGTGATGTCTGAGTAGCCCTTCTGGCCTGAATCCTTCCTTTCCCTATATGGCAGCTTTGTTAAGGGATGGAAAGCTCAGTTAAAGAAGGCTGACTCAGTGGTTCCCCATTATCCACATAAATTCCTCCTCCACAAGATTCGTTCTTATTTCTAGGAGAACTGTTATAATAGGCATTTTCAAGACAGACAGGTTACCTGGTAGAAATGAGCTCATATCAAGAGATCAGGATATTATTGTGTTCAAATCATAATGGCTTCATCAGTTTCAAAGGCACACTTTTTTAAAGGGCATACAGATGATGCTTGGTCTGCCCAGGAAGGACCCAGCCCCGTGTTAGACCACACATTTTCCCCTCCTTTCCCCTCCAAACGAGCTGTGGGACATATGGAGATGCAGTTCCCTTTTGAAAGGCCAGCATCCTGACTCATGGCATTATCTGCACCAAATAACCTCCCAGTATGAGCCAGTACTGCTTACTGTATCAGGTTTTGCTGAATCACAACCTACCCTGCCAATACAGTCACTCATTTTCTCAGTTCTGCTGCTGCTAAGGCAAAAGCTCTTCCAGGAATTAATTTTAACTGTACGAATAACTCCATACTTTCTGTAGTACTCAAGTGCTTTCAGTAACTTTCTGGCTACACATCGCTCTTAGCAGTACTGTGACCATAAAAGTTCTGGGAAGTACCAAACCGAAACACTGTTCAAGGAAGAACCTATTCGCAGTACTGCCATTTTACATTTTGTCTATATAATGGATTTGGGGGTGCAGAGGGACCAGCAAATACATTTACACAATAATTTCTGACCAGACTTAAACCACTGCATTCAGCAAATTAAAATCTACGCAAACAGCTAAGTCACTTATCACATAGAAGAACAAGAGCATATCTGGCTAATGGTCTCAGCCATACACACTAGCAGAAAAAATAAGTTTTCATCTTTCAAATCCTCTCAAAGGGGTAATCAAAACTCAGCAGAACACTTTGGTGCTCAGAAAAAGCATGCAACACTCCCTTCAGAAAGCTCTTGCTACAGAAATCCTGCAGCTATGGGTTCATGTTGGGCTGTGTCAAAGCCTGAGCCTCAGCACAAACCATGAGGACACAGGTTATTGAGACAGACCTTTGTAATGCCCAAAAGCTTGCAACACCCTCCTGTACCGCAGTACCTTTTGACATTTTGCTATGCAAAGGAGGCAGTGGAATCTTCCCCAAGCAGAGAAATTGCAGGGTCATGTAACTCAAGTCAGTTTCTACTGCTCAGATGCATTTATCAACCCTATTCAGAAAAGCACATTCCTTCTTCCTAAGTGGTCTGACCTTTGCTCCCCAGGTCCATCTAATTCCAGGCACAGCAGCCCACCTGAAGGACGGGGGAACAGTGACAAAGAGAAAGCCTGGAGAGGACAGTTCCCTTTACCCTCTACCCATGCCTTCCCAGGAGACGGGAGCACTGCCACGAGCCTGACACCATCGTGTACAAAGGTTGCACAGAGCGTTCCAGGAGACAGCTGACTTGTGCTCCACAAGTCAATGGCTGAGGCACTTTTACACTCCATGTCAGGTCTCTCAGGGGATTTCAGCACACTCAATAAAATAGCAATGATGAGACCAGCTCCCCCTCCTGGTCAGGAGTATTTGGGCATTCCACAGCTACCAGATGACAAAGCAAACAAGTTCTAAGTTCTCTGTGTCAGCTTTCTTCTTACCTGAATTCATCATATTTCCAAAAACTATGCGTGTTCCAGTAACCAAGGAGCAAGAAATGAGAAATTTTTACTTAACATCTAATTCTCTCACATATTCTCAGCACCTGAATTAAATGCACTAGCATCAAAGCCAGAATCTCAAATTTGATCAAGTGAAAAGCGTGTTTACATCCAGGCTGGGAAACAAAAGAGACACCACCCACAGCAACATGAGTAATTTCCCTTCCTTCCTGCTAGTCAGGGATATGTGCCATCCATCGCTGTTTCAGCTGGTTCCTAGGCTGAAGGACAACTTTATGCTACAAAGAACTATCGCAATGTGAGCTGATCCATCCCACAGAGGGGAAAATAACGTGTTTGTGTATTAGAGATCAAAGCATGAAACAATGACAAGCCATAGCCTCCATTCTACTCAGGAAATGAGCAAAAAGCAGACTGGCAAGTCTTTTGGATCTGTCAGTAACACTGGCACAAATCTAAGTGGCTTCTCCCAGTTGGTGCTGAGCTGGCAGCCCCAAGAACTTTGGTGCAGACCTATGTTTTCAGTAGGGATTCCTGAAGCAGCTTTGGGGAATAAGTATAAAACACCAGGCTCCTGAACAGATTACAAACAGTTCTGCAGTGGGGCTACCCACTGGACTGAAAATGTAAGGTTAGAAAACAGCATGATCCCAGAACTACAAACATCAACACAAGCCCGATTTTGAAACTTTAGTATCCTAACAGCTGACAAGAAAGTAGCTTGGATGCTTTAATCACACAATGCAAAATCTGAAGATACCACACTTTACTAGGCAAGGAAAACATCAACTTTCCCCCAAAAAGTTCTCCCTCCTTATCCTCCTAGGAAAGACCTCTAATTTATCAGCACCTTAAAAAAAAATCCAAAATGGCTAAAAGATCAATTTCACTTACGCATCACTAAGCAACTGCCACACATAGAGGACCTATGCAGTACTTGAGAGAGGTAGTTGACTATTTGGCAACTGTCTTATCTGGAGTTAGGAAGGGCTTTTGATATCTCTTGTAAATGTGTGATTTTTGCCTCTGAGGTCTGACTATCTCCAAAGCCAAGCCTGACATGTTGTTTCATGAAACCACATCTAGACATTCTTTGCTGGGATCAAAAGTCAAATTGTTAGGAACACTTCAGAGTGTTGCCTTGCTCCCCTAAGAAATGGAGCTTGGCCTTTCACCTCATTTACCACCTTTACATCACCTGTGACTCAACAATGTTTGACTATTTTTCAGAAGGGAGAGATGACTGAAATCTGCAGTTACATGGAGACAGACCACTGATGTTCCTCATTTAAAGGCACCGCTGGATCAGAGCGAAAAGTTTATATGCTAGTTTAGGTGAGCACTCCTTCTTGGAACCTCTCCAAACCTCACTAACAACAGAAAGACTGCAGAGCACATCCCACACAATGCCACCTCGTTGAACACAGCAAAATCTGCATGCCAGTTATTGGGTTGTTTTGTGTGAAGCAAGAACAACACCACCACCACGAGGAGCAATCATTTCCGAGTCAGGGCAAAAGGTCCTCTCTCATCTCCCATGCACTTCTCATTCTGATGGGACACCCTTGGCACTGCCTCCAAGGACCTTCCCAAATTCTTCTGCACACAGGAGTTGCATAGCAAGTCCTTCCTGGTGGACAGGTATCCAATGAGCAATAAAGAGCCCAGCTTTACAGGATAACACCAATGGCATCAGCAAAAGGAATGCCAAGCAGCTTCTTTTACAGCAGCTTCACAAACTCTAACTTAAAGGCAAGCTCTGAATACAGCTGCTGCTATTTTTTTAACAGCATTTGCTTATTAACACTGTTCACAATGCCGTAAAATTGAGAGCAGTTTCAGACAAGAGCTGTTGATCTGGAATATGGCAATTAATGATGCAACCACAGAAGAGGGCACCCCCCAGCTCTGCCAAACTTACTGATGTGCAAGGACTCTTGATTTTAAAATCTGTGGTTAACATACATAAAGGCCTTCAAAGGACTGGGGTCTACGTTAATACAGGCCAGGGATTTACTTCAAGATTCTGCACAAAATTTGCTAAAATACTATTCCAAAAGTCAGTCTGAGCCCTGTAAACAAGGGTGCATCATTCACATCAGACACGTCCCAAGACATGCTTCTCATTACCACCTGAGCTGGCAGCTTTCAGAGCTCTCGGATTCTCCTCTGCCCAGCAGTCCTTGAAGGATACCAATTACACAGACAGAGGTCTTCATTGACTCTGTTCGATGACATTAGTCAGCAAAGCTTGCTGCCGAGGCCAGTGAGTTACACAAGCAGCAGTCAAAGCACACAATGATTCATCTATTTATCAGCTTACGTCCTCTCCTTCTCCCTTCCCCACCCTCATATCTAGCACCACACACAGTCCTGATGGTGACTCATGGGAAGAAGATGCAGCCTGGCATACCTAGGGCAAGAGTAACAGTCCATCCCACCTGCCCTGCACAGCCACGATCTCCAGTTCGAACAGAGGCACTGAGAGGTCCTTTTGTCCTCACATCTAGGTCCACTCATATTGCCAAGGTCATCTGCAACACAAGGAACTTGGGCTTAACCTCCAGCTACAGAGTAATATTACACTCTTATCTAGTGAAAATTCATTCCCTACAGGCAGCATAATAAGCTGTCAGAAATTGCTTCTGTTACAAGGAGCTGCTGTTAAACCCCGATGGATCAGTTACAGGACGTGAAAAACACCTACAAGTGCAGCATCTGCTGCGCATTACAGCCAGCAAAACCAGCCACACAAGAAGCGCCCTCTCTGCTCACCGCAAGCCCCCACAAAGAGCTTCGAGAGATTGGGAAGGGCAGTGCATTAAAAGTGCTTGCAGTCATCAACAAACCATTAGTCCAGAAACAGACAATAATGTGATGTCAGTTAGTAGCCAGGTTGTTTGTTTCCTGACGCAAATGTGACCTAAAGACCTCACTTCCCTCAGGCTTTCTTGTTTCTTAATATTTCACAAGTATTATGCACGGCACAGTTTAAAAAACACAAGAAATGTTTCCCATTAGAAAGGGCAAGCAGGGCAGTCTGTACAAAGTGTTGCTGACAACTCTACTGTCCCAGGCAGCAAGGCACACCCCAAAAAAAACCCCCAGCAGACTGGAAAAAAGCCCCAAAGTATTTAACAAGGTCAGTTGCAATCCATCAAGCAGAGATCATCACTCTGTGGGTTCATTGCTACTGCCAAATACAGAGACACACAGTCCAAACCAGTCCTCCTTCTACAATCTGATGGAAATAGAGAAACTGACCTTCTGTGACTGTGGCTGCTCTATGGGTCTCAATGAAAGACAAACGACCATCTGAAAGGCTGGATTCTCCAGTGCTTGGCAAGGCAGCTCCAACGGCATGTTTGCAGGGTCCACAAGAGCCCCAAACCATACTTAGAGTTCATAAGAGGCAATGAATCAAGACAGAGCAAAAACGAGACCAAGAGGTAAAGATGCACTAAATTTAAAATTGGAAGCTATCTATCTGTTGATGTTGAAAAACAAACAGGGAGAAATGCAGCATGCTGTGACGACTGCAAGAGACAGTCCCCAGCATTCCAGCAGTAGGGAATATTTCTGTGGCAAGTGATTTCACAAGCGTCAGGACAGCAGGTGACTAGTCCTGACTAGCTCCTCACAGGGGCAAACAGCTGCTGGAGATGTCTTTGCAGCAGCACTCCCACATTTTATAAAGCCACACTAACATGGTGCCAGAAATCCTTCTATTAACACCGAAAGGAAAGCCACAAGCAGAAATGAGCAACCTCCTTAAAGTTTGCTGAGTTAGGTGAGGTAACTCAGAAACAAGTTAATGTACTTTCAGGAATATCCACACGATGGGGGAAGCAGGCTTTCCAATGGCAAGTGGTCTGCCTGCTGCACTTCTTTATCACAACTTTCTATGCATTTTCCTCTCATCACGTGGAAAAAAATACAATCACATAGGAGAAAATATATCCATATAAAGCTGGTAATCCCTAGTGCAGAACTTAAGGGTCAAAAGCAACCCAACAGAAGCACATCCTCATCTGTACATGCTGCATTTTGCTTAGCAGCATGTGCTTGCTGAGGCAGCTCAGCAGAGAGAAAAAGCTATTGTGCACCAACTGATGTCCCTTGTCAGAAATGTCAGATGGTCAAAGTACAAAACCACTTTGTTCCTAAAAGGAGCTTTCCCCTCCCTCTGCTTGGATCATGCTTGCAGCACCGGGAACAAGCTTCTGCCCTCCTGAAACAAGCAGAAAAAGATTTTTGTTTTAACTGGCATGAAAAAATTCAAGCACAAGCCCTCCGTCATCTTCAACTTGCTCCATCCCACAGCCTACACAACAACTGAACACCACAGACTCATTCTTGGATGTCTTGTTTTATCAGAGGTATCACAGCAAACTGCAGAACTGTCCCTGAACTACGGACAGACTTGGACCCTCAAAACAGATCAACTTTAATAAAGCACAGTTACTGTGTCCTACCACTATGCCAACACACGGGATATAAACAGGCAACTGCCAGGGAGCAACTCGGTATCTGCTGGGATGCACAGACAGCCACCACTTTGCAGACAGTTCCTGTAATGTGGCCCATTAAAGAGGCAACAAAAGCAGCAGCATCCTGACTGAACACTCTGCAGGTGCAAGAGCCCACCCTCCTTCTGGGAAACAGGGGAAAAGGCCTGGGGAGATCCAGGGCTGGGAGCGGAAGAGGAAGCTTAAGAAAGCCATTAAGTTAACAGTCTGCTGAAAAAGGTTTCAGCCGTCAGAGACTGAAGCATCCTGTGACTTCACAGAGCCAGAAAACTCTTCTCAGGAGAAAACATGCAGACTCAATTAAACATCCCAGGAACTCTCAGACACCCAGCGAGCAGCTCATTTCACTGTTAACACGATTTTGGCAACATCACTTATCTTCAGGTGCTCTTGCAGGCGCTGCTTGGACCCAGCTGGCAGACAATCAGCCTATGTCAGGCTTCTAACCAAGACAGACCTGTGAGCCAAGGAAGAGACATCCCACAACAAATCACTTCCTCTCAGGGATTATTCCCATGCAAGTATTCTGAGGACAAAGAATTCATAGGCAAAGCAAGGCCAAGTAGAGATAAGCAGAATACCTGGGTGGATTGAGCTTCTTCACTCTCCTACAGCAAGTCCAGCTTAGCTGACTCTTCTCCTCAAAACACTTTCCAATTTTTCATTGCCTTTTCTTATATTTACAATATTTTATATCATATCTATGTCCAATATAATTATGTATTAATACCATTTCAATATATTGAGCAGCATGCAACTCCAGAAAGTATTTAATGCAAAAGTAATAGTTACTCTCAAGATAAGTCATTATTTCCTCCCTTAGGCAAGAGGAGAGCTCTTGCAATTTACCAACATCTATATGCTGAAAGATACTTCTCCATAATTTTGCCCAAAACATTTTGAGTCACCTCTTGTTGCAACATTTGATGACACTAAAAAATAATGACTAATGATCTAGGAATAAAGAATGCAAATTGTGGTTATTCACAGGTGAAGGCAGGTCATCCAAACAAGACTATCTCACTGGGCCATCTGGATTGCTCCCTCAGGCCAGGGTGATCTTTACCTCCTCAGCTTCTGCTATTCAAAATCTTTTTTCCACTAACAACTGCATCTTCTCCCCTCACAGTTATCCTGATACCATTCACAGGCCCAAAAAGTACTTGGAGCTGATTCATTCTCACCCAAAAGCCTTAAAACATTTTGACTTAAGATGCATTTAACAGATGCTGATTCAATAGGTGGGATTTTTTTAGCCAGGCACTGAAGTACACGAACAAGGCTCTCCTGAAAACCTCGAAGAACAAGATGAAATTAGACAAAATCTACTTTCCATAGTCACATACTGATGTATACTGCATGGCCACTGACTGTGCTGTGAGTCATTTCACTTTTCCTTCTTACAGCTGTTTCCTTGGTTTGGGTGCCCCTCCTCCTTGGAAAAAGCGTAGTAAGTATCTAAATCATGTCCAGCAACAAATTAAAAACACTCTTCCTCACCACTACCACGAGCTTCAGAGTGAGGGTTTTCACAGTTATATTAAATATGCCCCATGCAGAAAGCAGTTCCTCTGCGAGAAACCGGCTAACCCGGAGAATGCAGGGGCAGACGGCAACTGAGGGGCTGGACATGCACAGCTTGGATGGGAGGCCAACCTGGACGCGTCTCTGAGCATCACCACTGCTGGCACTTCCCGTCGTAAGCAGCGGACCTTTGCACCCTCCGAGAGCACGACCCGGCATCATCTCCCCAGCTGGGGCACAGCTGCCACCGGGCAGCGACAGCCTCGCCCAGGCCATGGTACAGCCTTAGGCAACACGGCTTATGGCGCTCTCCTGCGGGTTCAGGGAGAGCGCTCCAGAGCCTACACAACCACGAAATTAACACCCATCTCCAGTCTTGCCCGAGGGCTTTAAGCCCGAAGCTACAGCCGGGCAGAGCTGACGCCAGGCAGGACGCGACCCACGCTCTCTCCTCTGCAGGAGGAGACAGATGGGACCGGGGAGGACAGGCGCTTCTCGGGGATATGCACACCCCCGGCCAGAGGGAGCCGTGCCCGGCCCGCCGGCTCCCCTC